>VZSV01000005.1:12436593-12468796 GCA_013398735.1 Nothocercus julius
AAAAAAAAAAAAAAAAGGAAAAAGAAAAAAAGAAAAAAGAACTTGGGCTGAAATATTGAGCTCAATTCCACAGTTGGAAGCAAGACTTTTTTCCTCTTTCTAGTGTGTGAATGGGATTTCATCTGAGAGTGAATCACAGGGAACAAATGCAGAACTTAGTATGTTTTCTTTCTTTTTCTTTGAATTACAATCAATCAAGCAAACAAACAAAAAAACCCCAACACTTTATGTGAGAAAAGTGTTCATAAAAATCTTATGAAAGTGTAGTCAGTATAAAAAAGCCCCAAATAAGTAATGGGAAAATTGAAGAAAGGGCAACTATCTTTTACAAGAATTGCACGTGAAATTGGATAGCTCACAGTTAAGACAACACCGTCAATGTAAGTGTGTGGAGAGAGACATTCCCACTGTCAGACTTCATTCCCACTGGCAGACTTCAAGACAAAAATGTCATACCTGATGAAGGAGAGAATTGTTCATCAGTCCTTGTGTCCCTGGGATTGCACCAGTGTGCTTTGCATGAACATTATTCACTGATGGCAATTTGGCAACTTTGTTTGACTTGCTGCTGCTGCTGCTGCTGCTGTTTATGCCACTTGAACCAGGTGAGCACTTTCTTTTCTTTCCTATTAATTTATCTAGGGAAGTATGCGAATGTGAAAAACTGCTGTGTGAATTTACAGTCAGCTCACTGGACTGATGAACAAATGGCCCTAAGGAGAGAGTGGAATCGCTACTGTTCATCATCACACTCATTCTTTTTATCGATTCTGCAGGGCTTCCAGTCGGAGGACCCCTCCCTGATTGGTCATGCTTGAGGCTAACGGAGTTAGCTTTACTAGTCATACAGTTGAGGCCAACGCTGTGGGACGAAGACGTCACCGATGGATGGTAGGAGGTCCCAGAGTTTCCAGAGTTAACCACACAGTTTTTTCTAAAGGACTCTGTGGAATGAGAAGGTGCTAGCAGTGCGGAACTGTTTTTACGCTTCTTTCCTGAGCCGCTGCTGCTACTGGCGCTGCCGGTGCTGTTACAGGTGCCACTGCCAGCAGAAGATTCCTTAGGTCTAAAAGATTTGCTGGATTTCAATTTCTGAGGTTTGCTGGGCATAGGTGAAGGTACGGAGGAAAGCACTGTAGGTGTTGAAGGGGATGAAGACACTTGTCTTGATTGCATACTGCAGACAGGATCCACTGCACCCAAAGCAGCAGGATTGGCATTGAGCGTAGTTCCGTGTGACGGTACCGACTTACTATTCAGAGACACAGAGGAAGGAGATACCAACGCTGGCGATGACATAACCGTGGTGGGCAAGAGGAAACCTGTTGCACTGACACCATACTGTGAAGCAGGCATTGAGTTTGTCCGATGGGGTGCACGAACTGATGTCGTGGTACTAGATGCCGGAGGAATTTTCCTGCAGAGGTAAGCAGAAGAGAAACAAAAAGAAACCTGGGTAGCTACCGTTCTTCAGAATAATACCTAGCTTAATAGTACTGTGCTATATTTTTATTTTGATTAATAACACTAAAATATTCCGCTGAATTAATTGTTATCTGTGGCATAAAAATGTAAAGCATAGACTACCAACCTTTGGTTTAATATGAACACAAGATTATTTTTCTGTAACTAAAACTACAGACTTACACATTTCTGCAAATACCAACCAGATTAACAACGCCTCTGTCTCTACTTACTTCCACATCTGTGAATTAAGATGCTTCTCCACCATGAAGTTAAGTGCACATCGAATACGGTTCCACCGCTTATCAAACACGTAGTAACCTCTTCCAATTTGCCGACTACCAAATGTGCAAAACTGAAAAGACAGGTTTTTATTGGCATTTTCTACTTTCAGTAACAACTTTCTGAAAAAACAACTCACTTGCTAATAAAAAGTATGCTAAATGGACTTGCTTGAATATGCTTAAAGCAATGGTTAAAAAAACAAACAAAAAATACACTAGAACTTTTATTTCCATACTATAACAGATATTTTAAATTTTTAAGCATACTGTTTTGGGATAATTTTCTTTCCATCTGGTACCACCATATTTCTAATCAACTGCAGTGGTCAAATTTGAATCGCTCTGATTAAACTGGGAAGGACAGCAGTATAAAATTTACTTCTGAGAAACTGTCAGCTTTTCGGTTTGTAAGCAGCTAAACAAACAAATATAACCGTATGCACCTTATGGTTCAACTCATTTTAAAAAGCCCTTAACATTTAGTTGAAAGCAATAATAATAATAACGATAATAATAATGAAAGTCATTAATAATGAAAGTTTCTCATATGAAAGACTTCTAATGTTAGCACACTAAGAAGCAACTCACAATCATTTGAAATCTGTCATCTAATGGTACTAATTAAAGAAAACCAGAAGTTGTATCAAATGCTGAAAAAAATCCAGTATTTTGTTTTTGGAAAAATATGTATACCATATGTGCTAACTTCTGTCAAGATTCAAATACAACAATACAGGCGACTGTTACTTTTGCATGGACGGAAGGCAACTCTTAGTAAAAATGTCAAAAGAGAAAAACGAATAATGAAATCTCACTTAAAAATACATTATTCATATACTCCTATTCTACACTGATCATCTTCTGGAAATCCCACCTGCCCTCCTACCCCAAATCACTCTTCACAGCGATTACAGCTCCTTCAGCGTTCTGGCATTTTCACTTCTTTTGCATTGCAAAAGTGAGGTGCACAGTATATTTTCATGACATCTTTACTTTGCAAGTACTGTGAAACCTTCACTGTCCCTTTGGCAATAAATTTATTTTCTTAAAATACAAAGAAAAAGAAATCACATACACCACAGAAGACACCCTTAAAATCCCCAAGATCATTTGTTCACCAATTTGGAACTAGTCAGAGACCATGGTTAACTTTAACTCATAACGTACAGCGGCTGGTTGAGGATGATGACCTGAATAATGACAATCCAGTTTTTCAACGGGCTCTTCCTTTTCGTCACATTCTCCCTCATCACTGGATAACCGAGATGCTGGCTCAGCTGCAGGCAAGGGAGGCTGTGGGGACTCGTGGACAGACGGAGAATCACTCGGGGCATTTCCACTGTGCTGGGCTGGACAGCCGGGAGGCCTGGCAAGGTAAGCAGGGCAGCTGTTAGCAAGCAAAGACTAGTTTAGCAAGCATTTAAGCTCACACTTTTCTAAACTACCAACAAAAAGGACTTTACATTAACAAGTTTCCAATGTTTTCACTATTCTCAACACATCTACTGAGAGGAAAGAGGTGTTGCACCCATGGAAGAGCAGTACTGCTTACCTGTTGCAGAACTGCTTTCATTGAGGTAACTCACTTTTTATTAATTAAAGAATCAGACTGTCTTTGCTACGAGACATGGCTTGGAATTACTCATTGCAGCTGGTTACCAGGTCCAGAGCAAAAACACTGCCTTGCTCCAACTGAGCCACCTCTCTCTTTCAAAACCCACATCATGAAACTATCAGTATTCATTTCGTAGCTACAGGAAATGCAGGTTTTCCTTACCTTGGAAGACTGGGCGGGTGAGGTTTGGGTTTATTAGGTAATAAAGGCTTTGATTCTGTAAGAGTAACTCCATGAGAATTTTGGTGCAGCTCCTGGGAAGTTTTAGTAGGTGAGGGATGTGGTTCCCTGAGAGGGGGCATCGGCTGATGATGATCCGAATGTCGAAGAAACTCCTTTTCCCTGGTTTTGCTTTTGTGCTCGGCTAACAACACATCAAATCGTTTTCTTCGACCCTGTACAGCCCTCCGCTGGGTTAAGGAATGTGTCTACAAATCCAGGAATAAATCATTAATCCCAGGTTATTAGATTTGTGGAGATTAAACACTCAAACACATGTCTAGAACTCTAGAACAAAGAAAATCATCACATTTGCGGTTTAGTAAATAAACAGGCAAATGGCTTGTAAAAGATGTTTTAAAATTGCTTAGTGGGTGATTATGTCTCTGTATGATAAAAAAAATGAAAACCAGCAATTGCTTTAGAAAACTCTTTTAAGGTTCGTTCAAACTTCTAAAAGAAGCTGCCAAATCTCTTGAAAGACTAGTTTCAAATGCTTTTCACATCTGTATTTTAATTGCCAGTAATAAAATGGTATCTGAAACCATTTTTCCTTATAGTGCATAACAAAAATATTTAATATTTACTTTCACCCATAAAATATTTAACACAAATTTAAAAAACAGACTTCTAACACGAAACACTACAAATATTCAAAAAGCCTTTATCTGCTTTCTTCTAATATCCTAACATTCTGTGAAAGCTAATGTAAAGAAATACATATTCAACATAAAATACAGCAGAATCCACAGTCAGGCAGAACTCAAAAGTCCTTTGAACATCCCATATGCTGTATAGGGCAAGATACATGTGGCACAATTTCTAGGTAACGCAAAACAGATGGAAGTTATTTTTTGATTGTTAAATTATATACAGTATCTTATTTTTCATAGGGCATAGAAAGTTGGACTGGGATAATTCTATCTGTTATTTGAGGAGTAGGTGTATTATAAGGAATTGCTGAGAAATAATTTTAATTTCTTTCTCTTTAAAACTTTTGGGTTGGCCAGTTCTCTTGCAAGAGACTTGGTACTCTTCCCTTCTCTGTTAGCGCAACCATTCCCCCTGCAATTCCAAAAGGGCAACAAGCACGTTCAAGTTCACTTCCTTTGGATCATTAGTACCAGCTTCCTTTTACCTTTGTTCTGCAGGTGGTTTATTTACCAGATGCTTCCCCTGCTGACAGTTCAGCTGCTCGGCAGGAAAGTAGCTAAATATTACACAATTGCACAGGATTTAGAGTTCTGGTTCCTTGGGCTAAGTGATACCTTCCCCGCCAAGGAAGGGTGCTCTGAGTGAGAATATGCTCTTCATCAAATTGAAAGTTTTTAAGAGGTTGTTTAATTTAGAGTTTGACCTGTAGGCATAATTTGTGGCTTCTTCAGATTACTCAGAAACAAGAAATGAGTACTCTATTTCTGAGTAAACTGAAGTCCTGCACCAAGCAGTATTAACATTTACACAAATACCTCCTCAGTATCCATTACAGACTTTTTTAAAAAAGAGAACTTGTTTATCTAAATCCTACACAAACAAATAATACTTTAAATGCTTATGATGGACTTTAAAAAATTCTCCAGATTCTCTCCAAGCAGAACAGCAACATTGCTGGTCTCACACTATCTACATGTGGAATAATGTTATAATCTTTCCAATGGCAACATTCCGTTTAAAGGGATTATAAAAAACAATCCCCCCCCAAAACCCTTCTGGGTTACTTTAAGGAATATATATCTTTTAATAAACAAGTTAATTGGATTTTGAATATAGTCCCTCCTTCTTCATTTTTTTGCAATTTGTTTCCAGATGTTACCAAGATGTGCTACCATTAATAGTGTTAAATACTGACAGCAAAAAAATAGCAGTTTCCAGTTTTCTGTCATGTTACTCAAGAAATAAAATCTAAACTTTTCATCACAGTGTTATTCTGATTAAGATATCCTACCTTGCATGTCAAAGACCTAGTACAGGGCTTCTTGGTTTCCACATCAATGACACCACAGTATATATCAGGATCAAATTCTCTCTCTGTAAAAGGTACATAAATATCCCATCATTGAAAACAAATGGATGTCACAAAGACACTTTGAAATACTAAGATTTATTTTCATCATAAAACTTAACCAAACCAAAAACTATTTTCGAGTGTAACACATGCAAATGCACAAATAAAATTACTGAATTAAAACCAAACACGTTCTGTTCTCACAGTGTGCCATGCCAAAATACAGATCTCACTTCTGCAAACAGAATGGAGAAACTTGCAGCTGCACAAGATTCCAAAGCAGAAGTAGATCCTGCATGTTAGTTGTTTTTTTTTTTTTTTTTTTTTTTAAATGTAAACATCATCTAGCAAAACCAAGAACATATTTAAGAGGTCACTATCAAAATGAACAGTCCCAACTGATGTTTGCTGCTGCTGTTGAGCTTCTCCACCCTTCAAAGGTTATAACTGAGTTATTGTGTTTAAAGAGCAGACTGTGTCAGAGACCCAGATAGTTTCTGAAAACAGTAGCAACATTTCAAGTTATCTGCAAGTTAAGTAGTTAAATTCCAACATCTAAGGATGTACCACGTTAAAATTTAATTTAAGATCTTATGAAAGTTTATAGTTGGTTTATCTTGGAGCTTTTATTTTTGCAAACATATATGTGAAAGCTTTGACTTGACTAGGCCTACTTCTATATATGCCAATACATGCAACATAGCAAGCAATATTAAAAAAATTACCTGACAATCTTTTATGTAAAAATTTCCTATTATTTGTATTTTCTTCGGGTTTCTTTTCCAAAAATGGAGGCACAGAGAGAAGACCTTTACCATTCAGTATCTGTCCAGGGGAAGGCAAGGGTGGCTTTGGTATTGAGGGACAATTAAGGCCAGTCTTTATTGAGGAACTCACAGTAGTAGAACAAGTTGGACCAACAGCAGCTTTCAGTTGGACACCATCTATCTTTGGATGAATCTTTTCCACTTTGACAGATGGAGTCATGCTATTATTTATGGGAAAAATGAGTAAGAAAATATTCAGGGTATAGTAGTATCATGGAACCATAAGTTATCATAACCACCTAAAACATACTTTATTACTTAAAAATACTTTGATCTATTCACAATACAGATTTAGTTAGTTGACCTGTCCCTTCTATTCCTAGTTCTCTCTCTTTTTTTTTTTTTCCTCATATCCTTTTTCACATTCTTTGAGGATCTCCACAAACTCTTGTGTCCTCTTTGCCCCTCTTCCTCGTAAGTATTGCAAGGAGTCATCAAGGATTTCAGAATCTGCAATTTGAATTCACAGATACAGCACATGACAAAAGCAACTGAATGGTCTTGTTACCTCCCAGGGAGCAAGGACTGTTCTGCTGTTCTGCAGCAACAGATTATGCTACTCATTCTGTAATCTGTGACGTGTGCAGGTTAAAAAAAAAAATCACCTGAATCGGGGCTAAAACTCTCTTAAGATTAAGGTAAAATATTTGACCAGATACCTAAGTTCCCCTTAGTAAAACAATCTTTATCCTGATTCAAGATACACCTTTGCAAGACTTCTCATTCAATAATGCCATTAGTGTATTCATTATCTTAAATTTGGCAGCTAGAAGAGATTTAGGGGAGTTTAAAAATGTCATCTTTTAAACTATAAAGAAATGATAAATGATACAGTAATTCCTATACAAGTAATAAAACGTAATTCTTTGTCAAAATGCATACTCACATTTTATCATGGGGAACTTTGCTATGCTGTACCGGATGCATTAGCCTATTGTTTCCACTGATCTGCAGCTTGTCTTTGGGTGATTTCAACAACTTGGAATTGGATGATGATGCACTAGTACCTCCACTGGATGAACGATTGCTCCCACTTCCACTGCTACCTTTGTTTTTTGAAGGGAAAGATGAAATGAGGGAAAATACTGAAGAGGAAGGAGGAGTCAAAGGCGGCTTGCTAGAGGAGCTGTGTCTTCTTTCTGAAAAGAAAAAAGAGAAAAAGAAGGGGGGTAAATTCCCAGAGCCCATAGAGAAACAATTCTTAAATACTTCATGTTGTCATTTACTCTATTAACATTTTTTCTTTATTGGCCTGGGAGGTCCCCTACCACACACACAGCGTAGAGGACTCGAGCCGCACGGGGATCCACGAGGCTCCACTCAGTGCTGGTGCCCAGCTGGTTACAGGAGCCCCTCTCAGTTTTGGGAGCCCCGTTCTTCAGCTCCTGAGGCTTAGCTTTTAATAACACTCCCCACTCTCTCTCTCTCTCCATCCTTAAGAAGGAGAGAGAATCAAACCCAGACCTCAGACACCCAAAGCAGGGGCAGAGCTATCTTTGGGCCAGGACAGCTTGAATATCAGATTTCCGCAAAGAATGGCAATTATCTCTTCTTATACCTCCTAACAGTGAGAACAATACTGGAGTAACACTTTTAAGTTTTATTTCATGATAACCTTTCGGTATGGTCTGCTGCATAGAGACTCAGGCAGTGATTTACACCATCATTTTTTCCTATTATTTATTCTATTCTCCATTTCTTAATATGATCAGTTTAGGGAAGAATTCTCTTCTAGGTACAATACCAAGAGGACCAATAATGACTGTAATAAAGGGTTACAGACATTCCCCTGTGAAAAAGTATTTCTCAGGATTTGCATAAAGAGAGATCAGGTTCCACCATGAATGTGAATGTGTTGGAAAATAAATGGCAAAATTGACAAAGCCTAGGAGAGCAGTGCCATTAATACAAATATATTTCTTGCACTGCTTCGGATAGAATCACACACACTTTAAAGATAGCTCTCTGGAACAATGAATTCTCAGGCATAATATACATGACAGCTCACAGAGTACCCCGCTCTGCCTACACAGGCACATGTTAATTGACTGGTCAACTGATAGTTGGACACCTGTGATTCCTAGATGATATATGTTATCAACAACTGCTTATAGCTATGCCTCTGGCAATCAAATACATGCAAGCCATGGATCTAAGAGAGAGAACAAAGAATTAACAGGCCCATGTATGGAGTGGAAAGGCACCTTCTTCTTGCCAGTAATAATATCAACCAGTAATCGCAACCAGTACTGTGAATAGTACCTAAGTCCACCACTTGGCACTCCTAATTACAGAAGGAACTTACAGATCTTGACATTAATTAACCTAAATCCTCAAGGAAGGAGGGTACTCAGGAAGTTAGAATAACTATAGCCAACTCTTTCACCAGCAAGACAATGGCAGTCCTGCCCAGCGCAAACCATCCACAAGTCTGTAACTCTCCAGAAGATGCAAAATAATATACATTTCACACGACCCAGATTTTTCCCTGCCACACTGCTAAGAACAGAAATGCCATGCATTTGGATGCCAGGACTCATTCAGAGCCGGAAGCTGTCAAAGACAAAGTTACCAGCCCTGAACCAAGTTGGGCAGGCACATCACCTGCTTCTGCAAGCAAGACTAGCAGGAGTATTTAGGACCCGACACACTAAATCCTCACAGATGTGGGGAACTAGAATATTAAGTATGATCATTAGCTCATAAAAGATTTATAGATGTAAAAGCATCTATAGGAAACTCCAGTCAAGAAATGGTCTTTTGAGACTGAACCAAGTGATCTATGTTTCTCTGTTTGTCTACCTGCAAAATGGGTATAAATTACCTAAAAAAACTTTACCAAAAGAATCAGTCTTTTCTCAGTTCATACTTACAAAAAAGCTCTGAGATCTCAGATAAAATGCCCAACAGAAATACAGAACAACTGCAGTGATTTATCATCCCACCTGAAGAAATAACAGCTTTAAAATTATTCCTATTTAGAATGACAAGGTGACTAATAACTTGTGACGTTCAATATCATCTTCTTACTTTAGTCTTAGAGAACCAGATGCCATAAGAGAGGTCTCAAGTGAAGTATGTTAGCATATTTATATTCTAGTAAATGGCTGTGCTTCTTATGTGACATAGTCCTTATTGCCAAATGTCTTTTTATAGCAATGGCAAGAATCCCTGAGCAGCTTTGATAAGTTACTATTTGAGGGCCATTAGTTCAGCGATGCTAGACCCATATATGACCGACAGGAGAATTACTCTGTGAAATAATGAAAAAAAAGAATTCCCCAATATCCCTTTTTCTTTTTTTTTTTTTTTTTTTTTTTTTTTTTTTTTTTTGTATACTTAACAAATTTGAAGTAGTTATTACGGTTAAAAATAATAGAACGGATCACCAATACAATCTTCCAGAGTTTATTCTGTGCTTGTTTTTTCTTTGAAAGAAGAGAAGGGGGCTGCTGCATTGGAAAGAACTTGGTGGAGGGTGGAGGAAAAGGGACTAGAATAATAGCTAAGACCAAGAACATCATGCTTGCCATCATTAGCAACAAGCTATGCAAAATAATCATCTGAACTATTGATCTGAATAACACAGACGCTGCTCTTCTGGGAACTGTACTGGTACCGTTCAATCAGCTCTAGACTGAGATGCTACCAGCTACTATTTACATGAATGTTTCATAGCATCTGTCTCAGAATAAATGAGTTTATTAAAAAAAAAAAAAAAAAGGGAAAACTTTTTTTTTAAACTAATGACGGTTTAAAAACTGACCTCGGAGAACTGAGACTGATGCTAATCAATTATCCAGATTATCATCTACCTATGACATACAATGGAAATAAGCCTAGACAAACAGTTTGAAATGAGAAAAAGCAAAATGGTCATTTTCTATAATTCTATAACCCTTCCTTAATGTGAGGATGAATTGAACCCTTTATTAAAGGAGGATACTTTTCTGTGTTATGATTGCAGAACCCATGAAGTTGGCTAACAACTCTAGTAAACCTCACTCTTACTTGCAGGACATTGAGAAAAAAGAAAGCAAGGAAATCCCTGAGATTAATCAAATCCATTCCATGAGGTGACGGAGCGATTCAAACAGTTCCCTGCTGCTTAGGGAAGCTGCTCTCCCTGAGGTCCCAGAAACTGCAGTTTGCTACGTGGTACGGGAACGTCGGCAGGCCTGGCCCGCGCGCCGCGGGTGACTATAGGGAGGACAGAGCCAGCCTGTTCTGGGACCAGGTTGCCTCCAGAGGTCTTCTCTTCCAAGGTGGCCCTTGGCACTGCACCCTTCCAGTCTGCCCAACCAGGGACTCCAGACCCACCCCACTGGCAATCCCCTTGCTAGCACCGTCCTTCACGTGGCTGTTTTGGGTATTGGGGAGGTGACCACGATGTTCCTTAGGAAAGGCTCTAACATTTGTTGCAATATACCAAGACATTAAGACATTTAGTCTGTGTGAAACTCGCTCTTTTTTTTCTGTACGCACCCATGACTTGTGCAGATGATCAAAGTAACCTGATTTTTCAGCTCTTCCTGACCATTCTCTAATTTCTGGTAACCTGCTTGGGCCTGCACAGTGGTGCCTGGTTAGCAGGTAGGGCTGCTCGGAGGGCTCACCGACTGTGAGAAGATTAGGGGAATCCAGAGCAGTCCTGCTCAGAACCTGCTCCTCTGCCAAAGATCTACTCATCGCGTCTAATTTTTCCACGTTCTTATAAAATTCATGTTTACAAGACCCACTAAGCTCTGTTTTGTAAAACTTCAAAAGTCTAGTATCATTTCTTCTCATGAAAGAAAATTAATATCACTTTCCAGATGACATACATTTTAAGCAAGAGATACTTACTTAGTGAATGATTTTATTGTCAGGATGACATAGCCTTTTAATTGAAAAATTACTACCAAGCTGTCGCTGAATAATCAAGACGACTGTGCATATTATGCTAAACACATTATAATGATGAATTCTGCTAATCATCTGCCAGTCTGTTATAGTTCCCATTTATCATTAACTCTGACTCAGCCTGAAAATATTTTAAAATATAATCATCTCCAGGTGTTCAGTTTTCAAATTTTAGAAGTTAACATCCCTGTCCTTTCCCTTCACAGAACTCCCTTGAAAGAGAAACAATTTTTTTATGGCAGGATTGCTTTTAGAACACTTCAAAGTGAAATTACAAATATTGCACCTGTGTAATATGTCTCTAAACCTTTAAAATCTACGGGATGTTTTGGTTTTGTTTTTTTAAAGCCAGAAAGATGCAGTCTGGGCTTTGGAGAAATAATCCCAAAGTTTTCCCTCAAACACTTGCAGGCTTGTAATAGATAGACTCCAAAATATATCAGAGAAAGAAAACTGAACCACATAGTTTTGTCCCGGATGTAATCGGGGATGAGCTGAGCACTCTCAACACACGGTGTTTTGCAGTATCCGACCCAGAAAAAAAGACTGCATTCAGCACTAAACCTTAACAGAGAAACTCCTCCCTAAGAATCCTTGCATTTATATAATGTCCGCGTTGTTTTAAGGAGAAGAGCTCTATAGAGAGGTAGAAAGCTGTGAAAAGAGATTGCACCCCAGCAAACTGGCTGCGTGCGGTGACTAGAGCACGCACTGGACTAGCAGCTTGGAAAAATCCAGTGACAGTTTGTGTCCAATGGGACTTACGGCTGAGCAAGAAACGCACAGACTGCCAAGGCGCACGGAATATCACCACCAAATGGGCACTGATAAGGTGAAATCTTTTTGAGAGTTTTAAGAACATTAAATAGACTCACTAGGCCTCTAGTCTGGCTGCCAATTTCTGCAGCTTTAAAATTGCATTTTCCATTATATGTTTATTTTCACTCATCAAATGTAATGCAAAAGCTTCAAACTGTACTACATGGAGACTACATAAGACATTCAAGAAAAGTAACCATAGACCAACTTCTGAAAAAAATGGAAAAAAGAAAGGGGGGTGAACACTTGGCCTTACTGTGATTTACAATCTTATTTTTATATTAACAGAAGATACCCTTTAATAGAAAAAGAGATTCTGTTTTTCATAGAAACATGTCTTTCTTTACTATATACTTGAAAAATTAATTTAAAAAATAGAACAGTAACAGCACCTTAATTTTCAATGCATTCTCCTCAGGCTTACACTTAGTTCCTAAGCATTAGGAAACATTTAGCAGTGTTCACTCTATGCATCAATAATAGCTTTGGGCAGCAAAATATAAGAAGTACAGATCAAGTTTCAGAAACCCATTTTTTTTATACTGCCTCCTTATGTAAGCCCTGGGCAAAAAGTCAAACTGACCTGTGTCAGCGCCAGCCAAACCAGCATTAAAAATGCAGCACGCCCATTCAAACACACAGGGCTCAGCTCAAAGCGTGGCGCAACTGCACTCAACACGCACAAAACTGGGTTTAATACAGGCTAGCTTAGGTGCAAGGATTTAAGTCAGTCCATGGAATTAAACGTGTGCACAGATATAAAGCATAAAAGTAAACCTTATGCTTATGTTACTATTAATATATCCATGTTGTCTGAAGTACAAGGTGGATGAAAGCCCTGTTTAGGACAAACTTTTCTTTTCTGGTCACACCTGAGCTACTGCTGGGCTTGTTTTGCTGTCATAGTTTGGCCTGCCAGCAGCGTTACTGCTCTGTTTAGATAAATCCCTTCCTAGGCACACCCATCCAAGGAAAGACATGCCCAGTAAAGAGTTAACACTCCTACTAGCAAAATTTTAAATCACGCACATCAGCCAGAAGGACATTCACAGAAATGTACAGACAGCTACAAACATCCGATTTTATATCTATTAATGGGTTTAAGTTAAAAGAGAGAACTCTTCCAATGTCACTGGAGTGCAGAGAAGCCATTCCATCTATAATATGCCTGAATAAGGGAGGAATGTTTCAGTGGGTCAAAAGAAATTAAAAAATGAAAGACTAAAATTCAGTAGTTGCTACAGCCTTATCTGTTAATTCCACCCGAGAAATCCCATCAACTAAGGTATTTTCCAAGTTGGGAACCCTCTCTCCTTTTATTTTCCTCCTCCTCCTTTTAATGAGATTGCTAAACTCTTGACAAACTGCTCAGCATCTCCCTGTTGCCTTCTATGGTGAAATCTAGCAGCAATTCAAGTGCAGGACACCAGCGTGTGCCTGACCACGTGCCAGTTCAGCAGCCACATCTCCCTCCAAGCACAGGGGAATTTAAGTTCTCTTCTTTTAAGCAATCTTAGTCTGCAGAATTAGGTAAGTATTTCAACTTTTCATACCCAATATTGATAGTTGCATTAAACAAAACAAAAACAAAACAACAAAAAAAGGGATTTAAACTCTATGAAAGGAGTGAATGATTTATATGACTTAAACTCTGAGAAATGAGTGGCCACAGCCCAGCCCCTATTTCCTGCTCACCTGCAAGGGTGGCAGATACACACTGTGGGTTCCCTGCTGCGGAGCTCGGCCCGCTGCCCATGTGGCCCCTAAGTGCTTGGGGAACCATTTCCACCAAGACAAGCAAAACTGAAAGGGGCCACGAAAGATGGCAGATTCTTGAAATAAATGATTCCATCTACCTTCAGTGAATTCACAGCATTTGGAAATGCCTAGAGCCTTGACCAGAGGTGCCAGAAGTCCTCTGTGCTAAGTAACAAGCAGTAGTTTCAAAGACACATCCCTGCCCTGCATTTTTTGTTGTCACCCGCCCAGGCAGAGCCTGTCTCACCACAATAGATTTTGCTGCAGCAGTGACTGATACCCGCTTTGCAGCCCGACACGGGCTGCAATGGCCCACGAGGGATCTTGATCTGCTGCTCACTCGCTTCTCGCTGCTTCATTATCCTGCCCTAATCAGGGGCCTGGATACCGAGGATTCTGCCTTAATCTTCCACTGATGTCCCTTTAATCATCTGATCGGTTTTGTTCGCAGCGTAAGTCAGGCTGAGGTCACTCCATCTTCAGCCCTGCTGCGGGTAAAACTTGCACTTTTAGCAGAAGAGACATCCTATGCCCAAAGTTGTGTTTTTTCACTCCAGCAAGACAGTTACAGGAAAGAATATTCACAGAGCAAAAGCTACTAATGTGAGAGATTACCAAGGTTTGCTTGGCACGAGCACAATCTGTCATGCCACCAGAGAGAATTCATATTGGTATTTCATTTAAAAATAGTAAATAAATAAATAAGGATGGTGCTTGCCACAAGCAGTTGCTTCTAGTGTTTATCACCCAGCGTTAGGCAAACCACAAAGAGAATCTGCCTGCTAGTCATGCAAGCTCCTGGCATTGCATTCGGAGAAAAACAACACTTCAGTGGGAAAGGACAAAAAAAGCAGTTAAGGAAGTAGGCTATTTATACCGCAGCACACCAAATGCAGCTTCGGGTGGCACATAAGAGCACACACTGAGTTGTTTCATGTATTGACATTGCTTCCCGCAAAATTCTTCCTTATCTTGACCGGTTTTTTGAAATTGTAAATAAATGGTAGCAGGTATAAACTATTTACCTAAGAAACAGGTTTGTAAAACTCGCTTTGCACATACCAAGCTGGCAGTCCTGATGCAACCTAACGGCCTGCACTTCCTCACTTTAAAAATACTCGGCACATTTGTAGTGCAGAGGAGTTGCAATTGCCTGTGATTCATATCATCCCTTAAAGAGGCAATTAAGCTACATTGATAAAACTTTGCTGAAAATATGCCTCTTCTGGGTGTTTTCTAAAAATCCACTAAAATGCAATACTTACCTAGTTTTGAAGAGTATATTTTAAAAACCCTGGATTTACCTCCACAACTTCGTATGTCAGCATGTTTGCTTTGCCAAGTGGATATTTAAAATGTACTAGTTTATGGTTTTACATAACATCTCCATCACATACGTGCTACAGTGTTGGTCAAAGACAGTCTTATATTTATTTACACCAAG
Organism: Nothocercus julius; assembly: GCA_013398735.1. NCBI lineage: Eukaryota > Metazoa > Chordata > Aves > Tinamiformes > Tinamidae > Nothocercus > Nothocercus julius. Next base: position 12,451,931 of record VZSV01000005.1, read on the forward strand.
AGGGTAATAACCAAGAAGCTACAGCCACCTTCTTAGAGGCAAAAGAGAGAGTTTGACCTAAGTTTGGGTGGGACATTATACAGCAAAAAAAAACGAGAGGTGTTTTAACAATTTTTTAACTACTCCTTTAAAAATGTTATTTCAAACCAAAGCAGTTCTGGGAGGCTTCAACTTGCTGGATTTCAGTGAAACATTTACCATCTCCCACAGTGAGAACTCAGAAAATTATTTTCCCCTCTCTCCCTCAAAACTTCTGTCAAAGCCAAATAAACCCGCTACATCAAGACCTTTCTAATTGCTAAGTATATTCCAAAAAGCTTTGTCAGCTCCTGGTGTATTTTTACTTCCCTAATGAGGTCTGTATCAACAGAAAGTTTTAAATTTCATCCGTTTTCTGCATCTTTGTTTAGAAGAAGTGTTTGGGTGTTATTTCCTGCTCTACTGACCGTGAGTCCCAGTCGGGACTGAGGTCTCCTTGTTCCAGGCATGAATTCCGAAAACATTCCCTTGTCAATCATCTCCAAAACACATACCACAAATCTCCCTAAAGAGCATATAAAAGCTGGCTAAGCTTTAATTAGGGCACATTGAATTTATTATGAAAATTCATGATTATAGAAAACGAAGGTTGTTTTACGATACTGTTTGGTTACAAAATGCACAATTCACAATGTGCAAATTCTTATGCATACTGATATCTGGTTTTCAGGGCATCATTCCAATTCTGAAATTCCACCACATTAATTCATTGATTTAAAACATATAAATAAAACATATATGCATATTCATATATGCATATTCATAATGGTGGTCCAAGCACCCTTAACTATGCCTCTTCCTGAAATCCAAAATTCAACTCAAGCAAAAGTCACTGATTATTTTGAATGATAGATTCAGAGCAATAACTACTTGCAATTAGAAGTTTAATGTAACCCATTTCCTATCAGTAGAGGACTCCTAGACAGACAAAGGTTTCAATTCACATTTTACTTTAGTTTGTTTATAAAAGCTGCTTTACCAGAGCACTTAATAGAGGAAATGAAAGCCAAGCTGGGAATCAGAATACATCCTCTCAGAAGTATTCTGGCTTTCCTCTTCCCTACCCTTAGTGGGTGGCATTAAAGGTGCTATTTCATCTCTCTGAAGTCTCCCAACATTTATGTTTGGACATTTGCAAATTATTTATTCAACCCCAAGAGGTGTTACGATGGAGAATTAACCACATCCCTTTGAACATAAGCAGAATGTAAGTGCTAGCTAGCTATGTTATTAATTTACCCATTTCATTAAAGCAAGTACTGAAAAGTACTGGCTGCTTATAAAACTGCAAAATCGATTGCTCCTTGTTTGATTTCTAGATAGATATGTTTATAATTTTTCCAGGGATTTACTTTTCTAGAAGTGAAATCCACCCACAAGTGATCTTTTAGATAAAGGAGCACAAAAACAGAAGGGGACCTGTCCTTTATTCTGGAAAGCCAACCATTTTTGTCGTTCAGGTATTCAGAATGCCAAATTCAATTTTTCAAAGCTGTATTTCTAAAAGGAAACAACCTGTAGCCCTCATTTGGGGCATTTAAACTGTGCAGTTTAAACGATACAATCATCACTACAGTGCAGCTAGGCCGTGCTGCTGCTCTCCAGTCCTGCGATAGCAGCTCTGCAGGAAGGGCCACGGGAACCGTGTGAACCACGTCAACAAGGAAGCAGCAAAACTTACCCACACTGAACTCTGTTTAAATAGATATCCTTCAAGCAGATCCCCTCTACCACTGTTTCCTTTCCCTATACAATATTAATGCTATTTTTTCCAAATTTTCCACATATTAGTTACTAATTCATACAAAACTGCTGCACTCAGAGCACACAAGTAGTTCCACAATCAAATTTCATAGGATTTAAGATTTCTCTTTAATTTTTTTTGCTCCCGGGAGATTTGTAAATTAACCTCTAATGTATCAACCAAGACAGCACTGTAATCCCAAGGAAGAGTCTACAATTTTGATGTTTCTTACAACTCTCTGGCATAGCAGCAAACTGAAATTAGTGACACTCTTGTCAGGTTCACTTCAGCAATTCAGACCACAGAGGAGAGCTGTAAAACTCTTGCAAGGCATGTGGGAAAACTCAGAGAGGCAGGACATGAAATTGCATCCTCAGGTGCTCAGGTAAACCCAAAGGCAAAGGAGACAAGGTCTCCACAAAACTCAGACATAATATCTATGAACAACCTCCTGGTATCCCTTCCTCAGCAAATCCACAAGAGGTAGAGGGGGGAAAAATAGATTTCTTGCCAGGGAATCGGCCCTAGACCTCCTGGTTGGTGGCTGTCTCGTAAATCTGTCAAGCACTGGAATATAAATATTGCAAAGTTATTATGGACAGACAGTGGAGTGTCTCAGATGGTAACCGGGCCATGGGGAGATTATAATATCCACATCAGAGTACATGAGCACTAATCTCTGTATAGCCCCTTGATGACATGACAATACCTGCACTGATTAAAAAAACAGGCATTGAATAAACCCCATTTTTGCTAATATATATAGATAGATGGCCTTATTTTAGGAATATGACATATATGAATGATAAAAAAAAGCATCAAACAAAAGCAACGTGTACAGACCAGCAATGTAACAAGATGCAGGAAGGGTCAAATTTCTCAAATAATAGAGTTGTAAAGCTTTTGTGAAAAATCTAATTTATGATTAATCTGAATGAAAGAAATTTCCATTTTTTCAAAATAAGCATAGAGCAAGAGAAGACTACAACCTCTATACCGAAGTTAAATAAAATGATTGGTGAACAGATTTAAATAAAAACAATGTTTTAAAAGCAGGGATATGAAGAATTAAGGTAAGCAGAACCTGATTTTTGATTTTCCACCTCTGCCCTTTTTCTACTTAGAAACTGGGGTTACAATTACCCCACCATATTTTCCACCTTCAGAATCAACAATATTACTTACAAGACCTTATCATTTAATAATGCTATAATACTGGTGTAATATATTAATTTAACTTCACATATTCAAGTGCCTGTTTAGCTTCCACGTCGCTAATGCTTCTATTCACACTGCAATCAGAAATTTTAACGTAGCCATTTCCTTACACGTGTCAAACTTTAATTCATGTATGTTCATTGTCAGACTCAGCTCTGCTACAAGAAATCTGTGGAAGCCAAGAACTTTTTAAAAGCTGTTAGTGAACCAAAATACAAAGGGGCTGGTCACACTCTAGGGGTGGGTGTAAGAAAAAGAAACAGTAAGATCTCCTTAAAGAAGGAAACAAAAGAAATGAATTTCTTTAACAGAGGAGTAAATATCACAGGATATACAAAAATAGCAGTGTCAGGTAAGTAAATCAGATTCTTTGATATTGTCATTAAGAAAATGCAAGATAAAAAATCACCAAAGGCTAATATTTGTCTTAAGCACTACATGAATAACCAGCAAGATTGGTAGCCGCACAGTATTAAAGCTTTAGGAGATTAAAATAAATAAATAAATAAATAAAATCGCCCCTTTGCCCCGAGGCGATTACTCTTCATGACAAAGTTGTAAAAACGCTGCCTGAGGAGCCTTCCTTCGCTACCTGCAACTCATCACCAGATTCCTGCATCATCCCGGGTGCTGCCAGCCCTGGACATGGATCTCCCTCGCCATGGCCAACAGGCAGCAGGAGCACTAAGCCCACCCGACCGCGGCAGCGAGCACAAGGAGCACATGGAGAAACCCAAACAGGGATGTAGGACTTGCTCTCCATCCCTCTGCTCCAGCTTTTCAGCTGAAGACAACTTTTTAATTTCAAAACATGACTTCTCAGGAAGAAAGGAGCCAGCCTGTGAGATAAGGTGAAACAGAATCTGTCTTTAGAAAGCACCTTTCCAAAATCTGAAATCTCTTGGAATATAAATATTCAGGCTGCAACATCAACAGACAACAGAAGACAAGTACTTTGTTTCCTTGATTTAAGACAGTCCTTAAATTATTTTACCCTCAACTAACGTTTTGAAGCTCTAATCGTTTTTCAATCATAAAAAAGAATCATTACAGCTTGTTTCATTAACACTGGTCAGACATAATTGTCATGAAATAATTGTCTTAGTGTTTAAAGAACAAGTAACATTTTCTATACATTAATTAAGGTTTAAAATAGCATTAGCACAGCAAAGACTCATAGAAGTAGCTAATATAGTCAAATGAGAGCACAAACTTACCGTGTTCGCACAATAGTAGTTTTTTTTTTTTTTTTTCTTACTTACTGCGCTTGCACAGTAATTTCTTAAGTAAAGTTATTTAATTGGAATTTTGCATCAAAGAACCTAGCAATGCTGTGATTAGGATGCATTGTTATTTTCTGCAAGTTTAGCCTTTTAAATAAAAAGACAACTGCACTTGATACATTCAGGCTGTCCCTCTACCTGTGATTTCCTCCCAAACCGAAATACGACATCACAGATGACCCTGCAGGCAGTCAGTTACCAGTGCAGCTCCATAACAAAATTTGCCCTCCAATTTATAAATTGGAAAAAAAAGTTAAAATAAGCAAGTTCTTAGTAGTTTCGTTCTTTAATATTTTGATTAAAGGTTACCAATTTACCTAGAAGACCAATAAGATTGCAATCTACATTTTTATTGCTATTTTTCCCTTCAGCTTTTCTCCCCCTTAGAAGTGGCTCTTCGGATCACTTTTCTTTCTCTGTGGATTCCCAGCGCCTGCAGGGAAACAGCTTCAAAACACATTATACGGCCTGCTCGGCACTTCCTGTGCCAGCAAACCACAGCTACCGCAAACAAGATACGCCCCCCACGGCAGTTAAATAAATGAAAAATAAAAAGGAATTAATAAAAAACTGTGCAGCTCCGAATTTGGCTGTTCGCCCTGCAACGAACTGCTGTGTTTGGGGACCCGGCGCGGGGGCCCGCACGCGTGCAAACCTCAGCGCTCTGCCCGGCGAGAGCAAACTCTGCTCCCAGCTGCTCTTGAACTTTGGCCAAATGGCTCCGATGACATTTCGGGCCGGCGCGGGCGGGCCGCACTTAATCCCTCATTTTGAGATTATCCGCTCGGGCTGGGCAGCTCCGCTCGGGGCGGCCGCTAGCGCCCTGGTACCGCGCCGAGCCAGGGCTGCGCGTCGGTGCCGAGAAGGCGACGCCGTCGGAGATGTCGCCAGCCGCCCAGCAAGATGCTGGGCCGATGCCTGGCCCGGGCAAGAATGGAGCGAACTTGCCCGTCATGTGCACGCATCACCTAAAGGCACACGGAGCCTGTTCAAAGTGGACGGTGTCCAGGCAAAAACGCATCCCGCGGTTTCTCCTTCAGCGCTGCAGCAAGGCTCCCACGCTGGAAATTCAGGGCGCCGCTGCCTCAGCACTGGCATCCGACCCCCACTGACACCCATCAGCTAGACAGCAAAACCTGACTCTCACCAAGTTACTAATTTCTGGGCAATAGCCTGAGCAATCACTTTGCGGGGCGAGGGAAAGAAGAATTCGAGCATGTTTGCTGACAAATGAGAATAGGAGAAAAAAGGGTTTTTTTGCTCAGCTTTTATCAAAGCTGAGATTTCTGGCCTTTCTTCACTTATCAAATGATGTTCAAATGCACTTTTAAAATTCAGCAATCACTTCTTCACTAAAATAAAAAGCAATCAGTTTCTCTTTTGCTCTGTATTTCAAAAAAAGCTGCCAGCTCTTGTCACCTATCCATTAATTGTGAAGGACAAGTCAGGAATACACAGACATTTCCTTGGATTATGCTGTTTTAAAAATACATCTTGCATTTTTAAGCTTGGTACCATAACTATGCACGTTTCTGGAGGACTTGTTCCTTCTGCATACTGTTCTATCTAACACGTATAATTAAAACCCGGTTCATCTCCAACAAATTTCAGTGGTCCACAAAACTTCTGACTTTAAACTACCATGTGGGAAACCAGCACTGATGTCCCTCTCTCTTTACCACCTAGAATTTGTTTTTCCTTAGTCTTTGATTTAGCCTGTTCTTATTTTAGGAGCAAGAGGGTGAGTAACCACTATTTGGTCTCTTGTTCCACAAATAAACTGACCAAGATCGGGCATTTTAATTCTAATATGGAACAATGTAGAAAGTCATATTTCTTCCGAGCTAAGAGGCGACACAGAGGCCCTGCTGCCAAATGTCAAAGCAGCGATCCAGGGGACAGATCCCCCATGCAGGGACAAAGCTGGAAGCCACCATGGAAAGGCCACCATCCTTGGGAGAACACAATGAGATTTTATGCTGTCTTATAGTATAGTATAATGCCAACTATATCAATCTCTGGTGTTATTTTTATTTGTCATTTCCTGCCATGCCTATAGAGGCACATATGACTAGAGGCTTTTAAGCAACTTTATAGAGTAAAGGCTCAGAAGATTGCACCTTAAAACAGACAAATGTGCCACAGCTCAATAACGTCCTGAAAGTACATTTTGACAATTGAAGAAGTAATTTTACTGAACGTATTTAAAAATATATAAAGACAGTAAATGAAATTAATTTCCTGATACTAAATCTCTTAAGATGTTTTAAGTCTTATTTTCTAGAAACCCAAGAACAACAATAGCATTAGATTCAATACAAGCACCCACTGCCCAGGCAGGAGAGAAGGGGAGAGAAATGCTTTGATATGGGCTCCTGCCCTTGCAAGATCAACTGCGTTGAAACTATTGCAAGAAAAATTGCTTCCTACAAATCAGGATAACGGGAAAAACAGTATCAACCCTCCCTCCTCTCCTCTTCCTTGTTGAACACACATAACATGGACAGATATTTATACTGTATACTATCACTATGTACACACATACAATACCACTACGAGTAAGCTGAATATTAATAAATGCCCCCCCCAAATCAGTCTACAACCTAAAATATTCTGCATGTCTTGTACTGTGAAGAAAATTCTCTTTAGGATTGACTAGATGATTTTAAATCTTTTATTTACAATATATTTGCTCACCTGGTTTTAGGGTAATGAGGCAAATGACACCCTGCTCTCTCTCTTTGCACTGATCTGCATTTTATATTCCTTTTTGTGCTTGGAAATTTTATGTTACTTTAATAACATTAGAGAGCTGGACTGTAGGTGTCGTGCCGTTCTTCCCTCCTTGATACGAGGTCCTAAAGATGCTGGGTTTTACTGCCAGCATCCAAATCAGGTTCTGGATGTGGAGGCAGGACCTCTCGGCGCTGTCCCCGGGGGCAGACAGGGCACGCTGGCCGGGCATGTGGGACCGTCGGGCCTCACCCTCTCCGCCGCACGTGAAACGACACGTTCACTCTTTCCAAAGAAAAGGGATTTTTTTTCCAAGGAAAAATCCTAGGCAGCAATTTCGCAATGGCTCAAGCATTCCTGCCCTCTCCCCCAATCCGGCCACTCACTCCAGCCTTCGCCTTTCTGCTCTCCCCGGAGCGGAGCGCGATCCAAGCAGCTTCCACGAAGGAAAGCGCTTGCAAGCCATGAGCCTAGCTGTGCCAAAGCTGGCCATCAACCCCACGAGGAGCACCAAGTATTAAACGGGGTTGGGAGCTGCAGTAATTAGTGCTTTGACTTCATCTTAGAAGTTTGGAAGGCTTTGTAATAAACTTAGACATTCAAAGGTTTCACCTGATTGGTATCAGCACTGCAGAAGCTCGACTTGCTTGCACTGCAGCCTGCTCGGGTTTACGTTCAGTGCTTTCTGAAATGATTTAGTTGTAAATATTTTGCTTTAAGCAGATTGCTTGATTGCTGGTTACTATTCTTATTCTTCCTGGAAGGAAGGGAATGACAGGCCTCGAGCCAACTCCAAACAACTTCAAGTTGATCAATCGGGAGCTCCGGTGCGGTTACTTGGAAAACAGCCTTGTACCCGTAGGGGAGGCACCGAAAGGACCTTGCCAGATTTCTCCTGGCGCCACATTGCTGCATGATGCCCCAGAGCCAAACCTAGGAAACGTGGCAGTGAAATCACACCAAGACTACTGCTACTTACTTGTATTCTAGGTCCAGCATGGCTTTCTTCCAAAGCCAGAAAAACTACTCCGGTATCGACAAGAATGAATCCCTAGCCTTTCCGAACCACGAGCCAATGGATTTTGAAAACCATGGATTTTTACCTTGAAAAGCCGTCAGTTTGAGAATGTTTTATGCACTACAGAAAACACAAATACCTTTGGCAAGATTTTTAGCAGGTTCTTTTCCAGATGGGAGCACTTAGAAGGTTTGGGGAAAGCAGAAAGAATCTAGAAAATAAGTGGATTATGGAGTACAGAGGAGTGTCATGACAGCCTTGCCGGTGCACTCTCAAGTAACAGCACTCCCTGCCTAGCTATCAACCCCACTTCCTTCATGTGCTTGGCTATACCAAAATGCATATAAGTGACCCCTATAAATGTCACCCCTACAGCACATGCGTGCATACACACACACACGCACAGGCAGAGCAACAGAAAAAGGGCAACAGACATGGCCCTAGAGGTCAGCACCTATGAACATTAGTCGATCCTATGGAAATGGCTGCAGAAAAGAGCAGCCCACTGCCAAAATTAAGTGGTATGAGCCATTATGCTCAATGTGTGACAACGGAGATGTGAGCACCAAGCCTCGCAGTGTTATGCATGCACATTAACTCATGTTCTTTCTACAACCATCAGAGCAGATGTGGGTATTTTTAGAAGCTGGCTGCTTGATGGCTTCATGACCCTCAGGATGACCTTTGGTCAAAGACTACACAGCACTACGATGAGTAGGAGACCGAGAAGTGGTGGTTTAAAACCTTTCCTCTGATCTTAGAGGCCAGGAGAGGGCCAATGGAGTGTCCCTTCCAGGCGTAAATATGGTAAAGTGAGGTTTGTCGCAGCCTGGCAGCCAAAAAGAAACCGAGGAAATAGAGAGCAGCAGCCCGTACTACACTAACGACGGGAAGGACCAGAGCGGTGCTGCGAGGCTTCTCACCATGATCCAGAAACGTAAAAGAAATGAACACAACTCCATCACTAACTTTACCCTAATGAAGGCGACACAACACAATATTTGGGAATCTGAATGGACTTCAAGACCACTTATAATACACAGATACAATATTTCAGTGCTAAAGGAAAAATATGCAAGAGTTGGAATAAATTTTGCTTGCTTTGAATGTGAATTTCAGCCTGCAATTTACACTTTCTAAAATCTTATTATGCAACCCATGTGGTCACTGATTGCTATTTAATCAATAAGCTTAGGGGGTTCATTATAGTCTAAGTGTTATACGCTCCCTCTTCTGGTAATACCCTAAAAACACAGTTTCTAGGCTTTATTCTATCAAAAGTGTATCAGATTTCTAAACAAATAAAGAAATAAATGTGCTATTGATTTATTCCAGTTTGTCAAGAATTACTTTACCCAAGTTTTTCCGAAAGCTTGACTTTCGCATATATAGGTGTGCCTATAGCTCTCAAACTGTCTATTTTTCCTCAGACAGTAAGTGAGTCCCTACAAAACACCATTTTTTTGTAGGTCCACCCTGGATAACTTTCTTCCATACAATACACTGCCTGGTTTCCTCTTTACTTGCAAAGAAACTGGTGGGCATTCCTCTTCCTGCACTACTGCAAAGGCTCTGCAAAAGTTACATGCAGATCCTACAAACTCTAGCCCTCTAGAAAACTTATAATACAGCAAATGAGTATTTCTGATACTTAAGAAATTCAGCAAAAAGCAATAAAAGGGATGTACAGGGAAACAAGGATAAGATGACGTGTTAGTAGCAGTGCACACACGTTCATGGACCTATGTCCATGATGGTCTTTGCCTGATAAAGCTTAGAGAAGCATCTGAGGTTGGACACCATTGGTTTCCCCCCAAAGAATCAGAGAATGCTGTGATTGTGCACAAACCACAAATATATACTGCTGCAGAAACAGTTACAGAGGCAAAAAGTAGAGTTTTGCTCATTTTGTCTTGTTAAAACCTTCTCCTTCCTTAGGCTTTTCCTTCCAGTACATAGTACTACAACCAGCAACTTATGTATTTCTTTCTCTTTTATGAGGTCATTTTCTCCTACCTTCCTTAACTAGCTTCCTTGTTGTAGTCACCCCTTTCTTTTTATATATATTTTACTGAAGTTCTTTGTTCTACATTTCCCTTTTCAGCTATTCCCCTGTGTTCTTTCTTTCCCCTCCTCTACTCCTCGGAGGGACAGACACACACACACACTGCAAACCACTTAAGTCTGGCGCTACTGGGTAGTTCTGGCAAAGACCTGAGCATTCTACAAGCTCCATGAGCTTGCACTGTCTTTTCCCTAAAAAATCCCTGCACAGCTCCTATCCCTCTTCCCAGCAGGTGTTGTACACTGGCAGGAATGGGATGTGAACAAACCATCAAGCTACTGATGGTTATTGCTGAGCTTTCCCATTCAGAACTGTAGCTGCACTCATGGATGAAAAGACGGCATCTGCAAAGCCGCTCTCTTCCAAACATGGCTGTTGTTTAAGACGTGGCTGGTGAGATGAGTGGATACAATCTGTGCAAGTTTGAGCTACAAACCTCCACGGAAACAATTTTATTTTCTTCTTGAAAGTTCAATCCTCAACACTGTTTTCAGATCTTCCCAGAATACTCCTCCCTGGAATTATCAAGTGCTGTGGCCATCACTTGAAGCCTGCATTTCTTGAAGTAATCCGCATGCTTCATGAGAATGCACATTTCCCCCAAAAGCACAAACAAGGAAGTCCTTATAAATATCTAATTTATTCGCCTTTGTTTAACTTTTGAAATTAAACTACTTGACAGCACCCATCTAACACTAAGTGCACACATCAAAGGTTCTAACCTACACTTTCCACCTCTCCTTCATGACAGCAAGAATCCTGTCTTTTTATTTATTTTTTATTATTACTATTGACTCCAAGTCAGACTTCTCCCACCTCCCTAGCTCTTGAAGAAGCTGCAGCCTCCTTCTTCTGCACTCAGCGCTGGGCGCTTCGCCAAGGGCTGCGTGTCTGTGGCCGGCCCGCTCCATGCGTGTCACCTCCGCAAGCCACCTCCCCGTGCCCAGGGCCAGCCCGCAGGAGCAGCCAGGGGCTCGAAAGGGCCCTTGGAACAGGGAAGGAGACCTGCCGAGGATGGGTAGCACAGAAACTGGTGCCGAGCTGCCTTTCCTGGATCTACGGAAAATCCCAAATGAGAATTCCAAGAACTGTGTTCTGCTCCATGTACTAAATTAATCTTGCATGCTTAAAGACTGGCTTTTAGCTCTACTAACTATTTCAATGAATAGCATGAAATTTGATTACTGCTCACCAAGGGTAAGAGAGGACAAGAACACACCAAAGCATCTTAAATTTGCAATATTTTAGCATACACAGCACCAGAGATAGAGTAACATGGATTACAAAGTGAGTGGCCAACTAAAGCAATGTATTTTCTTACTTTTTTAAAATCAGAGGGTGAACATCACTTTGTTTAAAAATTGCTCTATGCTCTCTACAACAGTGTGACAACTTCTTAACCTCCCTAAGATTTCTGTGTAACACAGACCACAGCTATTCTGCTTGCAAAAGTAACCTGCTGCATAGGAACTGTTGGTGATGTTACAACCAAATACAGTGAATAACTTCATTATTCCTTAAAAACTGCATATCTACACAGTTTCTTTTGAGGCAGTTCTACCTTCCTATTTAATGACGTGTTAAAAAAAAAAAAAAAGCGTTTAAAAAAGTAACTAAAAAGTTAGTTGAAGAAGTTTTCTGAAATGAATCCTAGGTTGACCTCTGAGCCCATTTCCTTCTGGGAATACACCAAGATGATTCTTGCAAAAGCAAGAGAATTTCACATCTCTGCCAAGAAGAAATTAAAATTTTTGGTGCCGGACCCAGAAACTTCAAAACCCACCGCTGCAATCGAGACTGCGTGAACTACGCAGGAGGGCTGTGTTTAAATAGAACTTGCTGAGGCTGCAAATGATAGTTCGTTAAATCACGTAAACTAACGTGGGCCACAACACACCAAGTGCCACCTGTGCAAGTTCGACACACTGCTGGTGTCACCCTGGCACACCGCGACACATCAGATAAAGCAGAAGTTTTATTTAGGTTATTAGACTACTGAAAGCAAATGGAATTTGCTATCATTTATGTAAAACATTTTCATAGTGCATAAGAAAATCATTAGTGAACAGCGGACACTTAATTACTGAAACAAATTGCTCACTGCCAAAAGGATGCGGGCCATAATGAAGACTTATCTCTCAAACATGGATGAGCTCATGCAATCTCCTACAAAATAAGCATTAAAATCTACCAAACAGCATCCCCCCCGCTCCTCAGGTCCAACAGCTTTCAAACAGGACTCCGTAGATTCCTCTCTTCTCCTACCTGCTTCAAACACTGCCTTGTACAGATCCATTATCTTTGACTTTGCAATACTTGCTGAACACTCTGTTCTATTCTAACCAAGCAAAATCTGCAGAACTTAGAACAATAAAACTCTTAAAAATAAATTAAATGCTAATTCCAGATTTTCAGAAAAAAAAGTAGCTACTGTCAAATTCTATGTATTAGAAAGAGGGTATGACAAATTTATGTTCAATTTGTGGCATGTCAAAAGATATCAAACATAACATGTTATGCTGCAGGGACTGTAATACTTAAATTATATGCAATATTACAGCTGAAACACAACCGCATATTACCAAGGATAGTTAAGGGATCATTTATCCTAATTAATTGCAATGAATTCTGCAAGCACAAGTACTCTCAAAATTCAAACACTTAATACCAGCATAAAACCTATGACTAGGCAGAGGAGTAAACCCTCTAAGGAGGGGTGGGTGTGAGAAGAGGCTGAGGAAGGGAGGAGAAAGGCTGGGCTATTGCACAGAGGTGACGCCTGCGTCTCGCCTCGAGCCCATGCATGGAGCCCAGCTGACCAACACGGTCATCCAGGTGTCTCTACCCTCAGCTCTGCCCTCCCCACCGTTCAAGGCTGCGCCTAAGGTTGTGTGACCATCTCTTCTGTGCCACCTCCAAACGCAGATATCCTCCAGGCCATATGGAGATGTAAATCCACTTGTATCATGCTTCCTTTCCTGAATCCTATATTTTAGTTTAAACAAGCAGCAAGTGGAAACTGAAATGCTGACAAGATTCCTCACAGGCACACAGAGCTCGACAGCGCAGTTATTGGCCTGGGCCACCGCAGGCCATACCTACGAAGGTAATCAAAACACTGGACATATCTTTTTAATGACTCAACAGCCTGATACTGTATTGTTCCTTCTTTCCAACATTTGCTCTATTGATGGTTTCATTATGACTACATGACTTACAGATGTTATCAGTGCAAGTTTTACAGGTAAGCTTGATAATGCTTCTATACCAATTGCTGAGAATTAACTCCCATTTTGTACTTACGAAAAAAAGGGCACAGAGAAAAGTCACATCAGGGGAGAAGAGGGGGAAAATCAAGAGAAGAAAAAAATAAATTCAGAGAGAAGACGACACACATCTCTAAACCAACAGTACTTAACTTCCACGCTCCTGAGCTACATCCTCCCTCCTTTGCCGCAAACCAGAACCCTAAGCAATACACCCGGTTAAAATGCAGAGCATATATGGCATGAAGTTGGAGGCAGGCACAGAATCACCAGGAGAAAACCACTGTTTTTCTAGTATAGATCACTGTGATAAGGGATCTCTGGTGCTTCATCGGTGAGCCTGCATGCCTGAACATTACACCTTCTTTCCAGCCCTCATCTTTGATTGAGCTTGAGTCATGCAAGGAAGATGCTGATGCTGCGAAAATGTAACTGTTCGGAAAGAGGCAGCAAAAACACAGTGAAGGACTTCAAGTCATCCAAGATGAAACACAAGGATGATCCTCTCTGAAAAAACAGCATCTCCTCAGCTCGCCATCCTGCTTCTGCATGTATCTTATTTGATTTGTACCTAATAGATTTCTGTATAAATAAAATACTTCAGGAAAAAGGCTAAATATTCTCAATAATACATTTGATTACATTCAAATTATTCCTGATGGGCATAGCCTGGGGAAAAAAGCTAGCACGTGTTCTACAATGCACTTGCAACCTACCTACTTAAGTAGTTTATTAGAAATATGCTTTGGAAGAAATTAATTAGCTCATTAGGTATAGTTAATAGTTTTGTCAAAGAAAGGCTAAACAAAGCGACATTTTAAAAGCACATATGCTACTTCAGAAAACAAAATCCCACATGACCAGTTTCAAAGAACACCAAGTACCAGCATCACATACACCAAAAGTTGGTTGTGTAATATTTTAAGACATTACCATTTCTCTGGTTAGATTTAAAAATAACTTTAAAAAGGCTCTGAGAACATAAGATGGCACATTTTTATTGATGCTCTCTAATTTTTCAGAACTTGCTCAGATAATCTCCCCTTTGTAAATCCCTGAAATAAAGACACAAATGAAGGACCTAATTCAGAGCAAACTGACAAATCCAAGAAATTTTTTTATTGTCTTTTTATCGTGAGAATGTACTTTGTATTTTAGAAAAGCTGCGTCTTTCCAGACCTTCAGCAATTTCCTTCTCTGGGAGTGCACTGGGTACAAGTGCACCCAGTGTGATTACTAATCAATCATCTGTTCGTAATATTTACACCTTTCACATACAGTTTGCTTAATGAAGAAGAAACTGCATAAAGGCTTTAAGAATGCAAAGACTAATTAAAAAAAAAAATAAGAAAAAAAAAAAAAAGAGAGAGAGAGCTTGCTTTATGCAGAATCAAAGCCAGCCCCCTTACCTTTTCGAGGTTATTGGTTTGGCAAACTAAAACCTTTTAATAATTGACACTCCACCCAAGCCTGTTTTTCTCATCAGAGCGACTCCGCCTGTTTCCTCTCCCAGCTTCTAGGCACTTGTTTAGCGTCTTTATTGTTCATAAGAGGCTTAAGAAACACTAAGAATAACCTTGTCATTTCCATCCCTTCCTTCTGCATTTGTCTCAAAGCATCACTCTATTGCTGATAACTTTACATTACAGAGAATGATTTTTAATATTTTGAAAGGGAACTTTGGAGATCATGCTCCTACAATGTGTGTGGGATACAGAATGAGAATATTAACCTAGTATTTCCTCTTTAATCCTTTCAAAGTACTTCCCATACCTTCATTTTGGAATTCTTTCTTTGCTCTGTTCCTTTTAAACTGCCAATAATGCTTACCAAAGAGCCTAAATTAACAGCCTTAGAATAAAATAAATTTCTCTGAATGCTGTTAAAAGTAGCAGTCCGTCACCCAGTGCTTTCAGTTTCCAGGGTCCTTATGCCTATTCAACACCTGAACTGTTTCTCTGGTCTGCTGACCCAGCTGAACCAGCAGCTCTGATACTGGTTCCTATAACATGAATGACAGAACGTAGTTGGAGGCCACCAACTGACCTCAGAAAGATGCCCCAAACAATCTGCAGATACCGAGCACTCTCCATCACCACCAACTTGAGCCAGGTCCCTATTACTGACCTGGAGAGAGAAGATTCAATATGCTACTACTCCCAACTGGGTACTATCCAGTCCTCCCCCATAAATTTATTTTTAACTGTCAGAATCAATTTAATACGGTATTTTAGAAGGACTTACTGGACATCCCAAACTGATGTCCAATGACAGGTGAGGAACCAGACCGGCACAGGGTGGACTTGTCTTTGCTCGGTTGATACAAAAGCTCATAGCAACCAGAGAAAGAGCAGCCCTTGCCTTCTGGCCTCCCGACAGCTTTAGAGACTTGGGAATTTTTATTATTAGTATTACTGCCATCCACAGAGTAACAAGGAAACTAGAACAAATTATGTCATAAAACCTATCAGACTCTTCTGTGAGTCACTCTGTGCAACACAGTCCAAGAAATCCAGTAGCAAAGACAGGAACATAATCCATAAGACATAACCACACAAAAGAGAAGAAGGGACAGGGGAAAAGGATAAAAAAAAAAAAAAAAAAAAAAAAAATGCAGACTCTGTGCAGCACAGGAAGATTCAGTCCCTCTCTAGCAAGAAGCAGAAGCAAACGTGTCTTTCCCAGCCAAGAGGTAGGAGTGTTTAAGATATGTGAGAAAAAAAAATATTCCAAAGCAAGAAGAGTCTCCCCAATCACATCCAGCACTTTCTATCCTGCCAAACACAGGTGCAAGCAGTAGGTGCATGGGGCTATAGAGAGGGAAGAGGGACGTGCAGAGGGAGAAAGCAGCTCAAAAGGAGCTTTAACCATCTTCTGTATTAGCGCCTGCTGAGAAACTGTCTCCTCAATTTCTCAAGAAACAAAGCTGAGTATTAAAAACCTCCTAACGAACACCGATATGAAATTCTTCAAAATTCCTTGTCTTAAGAAAGGAAAAGAAGAACTGCCCGGCAGATAGGCGCTATAGGAAGCAGCAGAGCACTTGACTCGTGTAGCACTTCACGTTTCCTCAGCCCTCTACAAACCCTGGCCAGCACCAAGCAGCACAACAAGGGCTTCCTAGCATAGTTTATATACAAAACCGTCCAACCCTTAAAACAAATTGTTACTTCCCAAAATAAATAAGCTCACTGCTCCTTTCAAAGCACGCTGTGCTGCTCTTTTACAACCAAATCTGTGAGTTCAGCTTTTAGCTCAAGTGCAGAGCTCACACAGCAACAGAGCTGTATGTAAAAACAATCAGTATAAATATAAAATGGGAAATGGCACACACTCCACAAACTGTCTGTGAAATACACTACGTACATGCCAGTTCTAAAGGGAATTGCACTGATGCAGTATTTCTGTAAGATATTAAAAAAAATCCAAAGAAACAAGATCTTTGCATAAACATATATTACAGTGTGTGTATATATATATATATATATATATATATATAT
>VZSV01000005.1:12469846-12489921 GCA_013398735.1 Nothocercus julius
TCTACAACACTATTTAGAGATTTAAAATTGATATAATAAAAGCTTGTTTACTTAGAAGAATACTCAATTAAAAGATTTCTATGTTAACAATAGCTTAGATACTACGTTAAATGTATTTACCTTTGTATTAGAATTGCCCCAAGCTTTGTTTTATGTTTCTTAATTTGTCAATCTATATTTTTTTTTTAAATAAACAACACGCTACATTTTACTTGAAACTTTTTTTTCTCATTAATAGTGTCAATTATGTATAAAAACTTTAAAATAAATTGGGTAAGTATATTTTAGGAATGAATGGGACATAAACCAAGAGAAGCAATGACACTGCATCTCTGTCATCACTGAGAAACAAAGTCAAGTCAGGAGGCTTCTACCGGAGAAAAGAATGAACCCACACAGAACAGATTCCACGAGCAAGAGCTTTCTTTTATAATAAATGTTTTCCCTCAAAAAACAGAATTTTTTCTTTTAAAAATAAGACTAATTACAGATTTAAAATCACTATTTATGTTATATTAATATTAAACACAATATCCATAATGTCTGCAACTAGATTCTCTTATGTACACCCAAAGATAATGACCAAGAGCATCAGAGGCAGCTGTGATAGATTAGAGCTATTAAAGAGATGTGATAAATACTTATCTAAATCAGAGACACCTTTTTAAGCAATTGATTTTACAATAAATGAATACATTTTAAACTGATTTGCACTTTATTAGGCAGAGAGTCTTGCTTTCGTACTTACATTTTCAAAAGAGGTATTAAGACCTCAAGCATAGGTAGCTTGCTGTAAACTACACCAAACCAGGCAGATATACCTTAGGATAAAACAGCTATTAATGATAAATACTTGTTTACTTGTTCTTCAATACCCACTTGCTGTGATTTAATAAGTTGCCTCAGAGAAAAAAATATATATATATATGTATACACACACACACACACACACACATATATATATAAACTGTTTTGTCAATGGTAAGATGCATGATGGAGCTCTGTGTATGTCTTCATATCCAAGTTTCCATACAGCAAGCAAATATCCTATGGCTCCTAATGCACCAAGGCGAATTGTACAGTAATCGGGTGGGTTTATACATCCACACAGGCTGCTCCTGCACAACAGCCAGCTGTAACAACACCCAGGGACCCCTTCAAACACCTGTATCTTTTCTGACACAGCATACAGGAAAACAAAAAAGTTTCCAACACAAGAAAAGCATTGCCTACCTCTATTTATCTTGCAAGATAAAGCTCTCCATGATGTTAGCTTGAGATGTTGCGTTTGCTCTATTTAAATACTCTCTTACAAATATTTGCTGGAAATACAGAGCTTTGTTTTTAAACTACAAGCCAAACAACTTCACAGAAAGTGATGCAAGCCAAAATGTTTTCCAATTTACATTCCTAAGAATTCTAGATTTAGCAAAGTCCTTTGCACATCTTCAGAATTTTAAAATCAAAACTGTAAGTGACAGAAAGCAATGCCAAAATACTCTATTAAATAAACTCATCAGAAACCACTCTGACTAAAAGTAAAAACAGTTGACAAAGGAAAAAAAATTCACACACAAATTCACAACTGTGATCTTGAAGGAAGTCATTCACTGAATTCAGCCAGATCACCCAGGTCAGACAAAATGATCCTCTACCCTGGTATATCTGAATGTAATTACATAGTGAGCAGTGAAGATTAGAGTCCTAAATGCATCTCCTTTGCTTTCTTGTAGGTGCTAAAGGAAACACTGTTCTTCTATTACCAAACTACTTTTTCAGAAGAGATGCAATCAAATCCATTTTTGTTACAGAGAGCTGGCAGGTCCCAAACCAGCCTGGAGCTGCACGAGCAGAGGGCACCACACTAGGTACAAGTGCCCAAAAAGCAGCATTAATGCAACTACAGACAGGTGGTTCTTAACTTTCAAAATGGGTTTGAAACTTTCAAGATTGTGACCCAGTCAAGTTCAGTAAAGACGGCTGGAAAAGAGCTCAAACCTGAGCACCTATTCCCCGAGCCAGGAGTCCTGGTCTTAGGCAAGGAAAGTCCCACACCTTTGATAAGCTGCACTGTCATTCTACTCAAAAGCAGGTTGCAGGGAAATCTTATTTTTTATTCGTGTTCCACTGGGAAAAATTCCTAAGTGGATCTGTTATGAGAAAATGATGAAAAATATACTGTGCAAATAACAAGGAATACACTAAATAGTTTAGGCAAATTTACATATGAAATGTATTCCAGAAGCATATGATAGAGATGCTTAATTTTCCCATTCCGCGCCACGTGCACTTGGGGAAGTTCAGAAGTCTTGCCGTTGATATTCTAAAGTCTAATACATTATACCTATTCCATTTAATGACATGCAAATTCTCCATTTAAAAGTCTAATGAAGTTTCTAGTATTTCAGCAGTGTCATTTCAAATGCACTGTTCCTCCGGGTTTAGATATTTCCTTTTGAAATACTTAACTGTAAATGTAAAGCCCATGCCTCTCATGGAAGAGCCTAGCAACCGTGATTCATATGTTCCTCTTTTCAGAGCTGGGCTAATTTAACTCCCTCCATCTGGGAATGTTTTTCAAGGCCAAACTAAAAATTTAAATCAAGACCTCAAACTTTTTATTTATTTTTTCCATACCCACAGTACTATATAGTATCAATACATAAATGCTGTTATAGAAGCTGCTAGTTATAGCAATTCTATTGACACATTAATGAAAAATAGACTTCATTTACCTCCACAATATTAAATCTTTGAACACTGCAAATTCCAGAATTCACTACTTTCAGAAGTATGGCATAGAAAAAGAAATCAACCTTAAATGATATCTTCCTGTACTCAATCAAGAGAACGACTACGCACCACATAATTCTGAGATACTTCAGCTGTGATTTGCTGAGCATGTACTAAGGATGAGGTAAGGCAAATAAATGCCTTATACTTGGGAAAGACTCATACACAATTTCTAATAAAAAAAAAAAAAAGAGAGAGAGAGAGAGAGGAAAAAATGAGTAAGATGAGGAGCAATCTGACATAGCTTGTATCAGGTAACATGGAACTGAGCACATCTACTCAGAAAATCTTCCACAAACTGAGCTGCCATCTCCATTTCTGAGGGCTGGAGAGGCATATAAATCAAGTCATTTCTTATTTTTGCCTTTTCTTTCAGAATTTACATTGCAAAAATTCATGCCTGTGCACATTAAAAGCAATTGGCTGTGTATTCTTGACTCTATGATTTATCATTACAGATTAAAGAACAGATAAAACAGGCTAAAAATATGCAGCTTGATAAAAGGTTACCTGTTTGCATTTTATTGAGTCACCAGATTCTGCAGCTATCTCAGTTGTATTGCTTTTTTGTTGTTATTGGCTACTTCTTTGCCCCATAAATTTAATCCAATCTCCTATGAATTTAGATGTTCCTTTTTTCAGACTTGAACACAGCACCCCGCATCTATCCTAGCAGCTGTTAAGGCAAACATCCCTTCTAGAATTGCCATGGATGGAGTATCAAAAGAAAAGTAGGGTTAAAGTCACATCCAAATTTTCAAACTACAGGAAATGAGCCCTAATTCTAGATGTTTTCAGAAACCAGAATGTAACTTTCCTGCTTTGCAGAAGTCTCCTCCTGAAAACTGAAAGAAAAAAAAGCCAAAAACAAAAAACACAAAGTGAGAATGGAAAGCAAAACAGAGGAAGAGAAAGCAAAAGCTAAAAAGGAAAGAAATGAAAGGGCAAAAATGAAACTATCAGAGGCAGATAGAAAACTTGGGGGGGGGGGAAATGTGAGAAGAATACATAGAAGCACTGCATAAATATTTCTCAGAGAACATACACCTCGGTTCTTCCCTATCCATTCCCAGAGCAAACATGCGCTTATTAAGAGCATCCTTAAAAGTCTAACTTATCAAAACTATATATGTATTGGTTGCAATTTAGTATAATTTGGAAACGGACATTTCACGTGCTGATACCTAACGCAAGCATCAAATGTTATGGCTTTGCAAACCCCACAGCAGGGCATAAAAAGCCTCAAGCGCAACACCAATCTGAATATACTTCTGTAAGATTTTTAATGAACTATTGACAACATTAGATGCACCAACATTAAAATGGGATATAGTAGGTTATTGACTTCACACTCACCACAGACATAATGCCTATTATATTTACACCTAAACCCCAAAACAAAATTTATCTTTTTATTTTACCATTAAGCGGACCAATTTTCACTGATTTACCAGGCTTCCCAGCAAGTCACTGGGGCATTGTTTTGGAGGTTTTACATACAGATATTTTAAATATGCACCATTACTTAGAAATGTTGCCAAATCTTAATGGCCTAAACTATTTACTCCCCAGATCAGAACTTTTAATTTTAGTTGGTGTGCACAAGAGCTATCTTGAATACATTTCCTCCATACCAGTTTTGCTTTCTCTTCTTACTAGAGCAGAGCTGGCCTTCATGATGTTAAGATAAAAATTAAATTAGTACATCCTGTTTTAATTTGCCTTAAATGGTAGGCCTCTTCCTCTGAAGGCAGACTATTATTAGTATTTTTCTTTAAAATAACCTAATTACCAACATCTGAAAGAACATCAAAAGGAGGAGAAAAACCTGAGAGTAAAATAACAACTTGTGGCAGCGCAACTCGGGCACAGGTGCATTGATTTAAAAATATTTGACATCTTGAAGGAAAAAAGTTCTGGTGCCAACTCCTGCAGTTTGCCACGAGGCTTATGACACTTGCCCTTGCTGCTGTCAGGTCCTGTTAAAGCACTACACGTATTTCTGTTGTTGCAAGCTCTATGGCTATGGAGAATGTAAGCTTTGGTTTTCTAATACCTAAAAGCAAATAAACCCCCCCAAACTACTATTTTTAAAAGCTCATGATCTAGGGGAGAGGAAGGCAGGGAAAAGGAGAAGAGTGGAGAATAACTTGGCATTTAGGAATATTAGAAAGAGCCTCCACCAAACAAGAGCAGATTGCAAATAAAGTTGAGCTCAGCTACAACTGCACTAAGAGAGCTTACAGCCAGTCCGAAAAGGCCAAATTCTGCCAAGAAATCCGTAGCACGGGAGTCCAGCCAGACCTACTGCTGACACCGGCTCTCAGTAGCCAGTAATTTTCAGTAGCAGAGATGATCTGAGATGTTAAAACCTCCCGGGGCAGCAAGATTTCTACACCCGCAGTGGTACATGAGACCTAGCCCTGTGTAATACTGCATGCACACATAAACTGCAGCAGCACAGTAAGTTATCTTAATTAGAGGTCCTGTCAATTCTAAGTCAGATATTCCCTTCTTCTAACTCATAGGACTCTTAACTGAGCTCACTTTTTTTTTTTTTTTTCCCTTCCAAAAAGCATCCCCAAACTTACTTTTCACACATACACACTTAATTTTCTGAAAGGAAAGTGTTACTTTCTAAGCAACATTTTTCCAAACCATTTTCCAGAAAGCAGACCCAGCTGCTTATCGCTCATGAACACGCATGTGTGTTTATGTACTTATCAAAATGAATTTAAACTACTGGCAATTTTTTTTTGTAAACCATGAACTATGCTACATGATAATATAAAAGGAATATTTCTAAACAGATACCTTGAAGAAACTAATAACTACAGTCGTAAATCTTCAGAGCACTTAATGGCTAGTTTACCTAAGTTTTAAACCAAAACGAGAGATTCTAGTAAAAGATACACATTTGAGTTTTGCTCGCAAAATTTCCAAGTAAAGACACTTACACATTAATAAAACACAAATATTTATAATCCACATGTGCAAACACAAATTTGAGCTTGTAGAGTATGCCCATAATCAAGCTGGGTATAAAACTATCAAATTTACATACACAAACTTTTTTTTTTTTAAAAAAAGTCTGTCCCATAAGGTTCGTACTCATGATGGCTCAGAGCTAAAAGAAATTCACTTTGGAAACAAAAGAAGGGAAAACAAACGGACATTCTCCATCTCTAATAACCTCTCTTTGGGATTGAAGCCCAAAGTTGCTTCACTTAGGTTCTAAGGGAAGAGCCACTGTTAGAGTATTCCCTGCAAGATTACCCATATTTGAGAGTTTTTGCTGCCTTCTCTATACATTCTTAAATAGCTTATATTTTTTCTTGCCCATACAGCTTTTAAAAGCCCAAGTAGCTGAGGAGCCATTTGAAAGTCCTAACTCTGTCTGGGTTCAAAAATGCAAGCATACAAACCGTGCTTCTCAGCATAAGGTGGAAGAAGAAACAGCCGAAGTCTTGATCAAATGTTTTTCTGATACAACAGAGC
Source organism: Nothocercus julius (assembly GCA_013398735.1). Taxonomy (NCBI): domain Eukaryota; kingdom Metazoa; phylum Chordata; class Aves; order Tinamiformes; family Tinamidae; genus Nothocercus; species Nothocercus julius. The sequence continues at coordinate 12,476,138 of VZSV01000005.1, forward strand.
AACTACACATCATTTTCTTAAAATCCTAAGAACACCCAGAACTCAAGGCTTTAGCATGAGAAACTACATTCTACTCAAGACCAAAGATTGCGATCCAGTTTAACTCTGCACAGTAGCTGGATTACCAGATATGATCAGTGCCACAGATCTTTATTAGAATGATTTATCATTTAACTCTCAGACCTCTCCCTTCAGCCTGCTTTTGACAGTTGAGACAGCCTATTCTATCACTGGAATATAAACTACAGTCCCCGAGGATCAATTAATGTAGAAGTTTTTATTTTCCTCTTCCATTTTTAAGACAGAATTTTGCAGACTGAAACTCGAAGAGACGACCTACCTTGAAACAGTTGTGTTCTCCATGTGCTCAATCCTATTGCATTGCCAAAATGCCATCACCCAGACCGGCCACCTCCAGCAAAAAAGGCTTGTCACATACTGCAGGAAGTAAAACTCCTCTGTGGATAACAGCAAATCCAAATGCCAGCCGTTTTCCAATGTTATGAACACAGGATCACCGCAGCCCTCTCTGTAGTTTGTTCTTTTCCCCCCACCTTTCTGAGGATGCAGGATGCAACAGTGACAATCGTTACCTCTCCTGTTCCCCAAAATTTACCAGTCTTGGAAAATTCCTACATTCTGACTGCTGACAACAACAGAGCAGCAGATACTAAAGAGAACTGTGTCATACACACGTGCACCTGCAGCCTAGAGCGCAGCTGCAAGTGCTAATTTTAGGCTCCTAAGATGTGAATGTTGCTGTAATTATATATATAAAAAACTTATTAGAGCAAACATCTACTAGGTGTTTAGTTAAATACCTACAAACAATTAACCTTGGAAATATTCTAACAGAAAACATGCACCCAATTGTTCCTTCAAAACTAATAAACAGTTTTTCTAAGCTTATTATATGGAATAATACAGAATTTCAGTGAGCAAGTATACAAAAGATTATCCTTAGAAAGACTGATTAACAAATGACTTAGCGAAGCCCAACTAGCATTTTTCAAGCTTTTCAGCACATAAAAAAAAATCTCCCACACACAAATTGTATTCCGTACATGAGGTTTTCCATCAGCAATTTGAACAAAGGCAGACAAAAACTATTCCCATTTACTCACTAAATAGCTTTCAGAGTTGAAGATATTTTAAACTTCTCCAGCCAATTTGTATGATTAATAATATCACATAAGTGCTAATAAATATTACATAAATGCTGAAGATATGATTTGCCATCACTCTTCATGTAACAAATCTCCATTCCAACTCGTACATGTGTAACATGCATAACATGCATTTAGGCAACATATATAACTTTTAGGCATCATTATTTTTCAGGAAAGTTGTCAATTTTTTCTTTATGATTTTGCAATAAACAAAGTGTACATATTTATCTCCCAAATAACTAAGAATCCCAAATACCCAAGAAGCCCAAACATAATAAAAAATTAAACAGAATTCATGAATGAGAAGATTTCAGGTTTACATGGCAATACTAAAAATCAGGGCTAATTCTATTTGAAAGGGCAGAAAGAAACTGTTCAGTTATTATGCAGTATGTTGGAGAAAAAAAAAAAAAAAAAAAAAAGAAAGAAACAAAATGCTCCAGGTGACCTGTGAACTGCATTCTAACTCAGTATTTTCTTTTATTAGGCAATCTAATTGCCTCAAGCCACCCCGCCCCAGCCACTCCCGCTCTCCATATACTTGCACATCCACTTCAAAAATAAAACAAGAGTCTTTCAATTACGTCCAGCACCGCTGTAAGGAAATTCACACTTGTTAATTTTCAAATACTGACTTATATATCTGCATTCTTCTTAATCTGGCAAGCGTAGTTAGTTTTTCCATTAAAATTCCTTTTGCTTTACACATTTACTGACAGCTAATTTGATACAATAGGATACAAAAAAAAAAAAAGGCAAGTTGCACAGCAACACGCACATAAATGTCCTTTAGCCAAAAAACTGCAACTGTACTGTGATATCTGTGATATTAAATAAGAATAAAAGAAACAGTGGAAGAATAAAAAAAAAAAATTCTTGCCATCATAATAACAAAAGCTGCTTCTACTTTATATTTCAGCACATATGTAGTGACACTTAATTTTAATTTCAGCATTGAAAAAAGGATTTAGAACTTAGAAATTGCATACCTCTAGATAAATTGAAATGACTGAATATTTTAATAAACTAGATAAGGAACCAGTGGGCCACAAATCTATCTTCATAGAAACAAAATATTTCAGCATGTACAGAGCTACCATAGCCAGAACTTTCTCCCCCCGAGGGTCTCTCTCCATTCAGAAGTGTTAAGCTTTAAATTAGCACTACTTGTCCTTTGATAAATAGTTGTATTTCCAGACATCAACTAAATAGGCAAATATGGAAGCAAATCAAGCTACCTGTTCACAGCACAAGGTCAATAATCACAGCGCAGATTGCTTTGATCTAACACTAATGCAATTCGGCCTAAAGCCTCTTTATTAAAAAGAAAACTGTGATGAAATTTTCAAAATTTTCTCAGAAAGAAGTTCAGTTTCTGCTTTTGCCCGTCTTCTGCCTCTTACAACAAGCCCCTCAGTATCCTCATTTCAACATGTATTTCTTCAGTGCTCCGACTGCTCCTACATATTTTAGGAGGCCAACTTCACAAAATTTTAAGAATTGCATCTCCAAAGGTTATGCATAAAATACATAGAATAAAGAAGATTGGGAAAAAAAAAAAAAAAAAAAAAAAAAAAAAAAAAAAAAAAAAAAAGTAGGGAAAAAAAAAAAAAAAAAAAAAAAAAAAAGGCAAGCAAATCTGTCCCATTTTTCCATTTTCTGTCACTAGCTCTCTGCTACTGAAATCACCCATCTCACTCTCAAATGGGAAAAGGCTGGAAGGACTGCAACTTTTAATATTTTTAGATTTAGAAGCATTCAAAAATAAAAATAAATTAGATCACATTGTAATTGCAGAAGATCTGAAGGGACTGACACGCTTCAATTTTTCTGTTCTTTCTTAGGTCTGAGTCTCTATACATAACCAGAACATCAACCCATTTGCAATGTGCATAGATAGTAATACCTACAATAAAACAAAACAAAATAAGAATTTATTCAGACCCTACTGATTTTGTTGGTTTGGTCTAACACATGCTTTTGAGAGATACTTCCAAGAGTCCTTCTTCTCTCTGGTCCCACTGCAGCTAACAGGTGAGTAAGCTTCCTCACTAGTACTCTAGTCCTCTAGTTACACCTGGGAAGGTACATGGATGCACAGGACTGTATTTAAATACATGAGAAAAAAAAAAAAAAGAAACTTCTCTCTCTTGTTGGCCGGCTTTAAGAGCAAGCAAAAAGCTTTACTATGGTAAAAATGCACTGAAATGGGCACAAAATTTACATTTTTAGACACCCTGCATGAAAAAAAAGGGAATGAGAATAAACCCGATTACACGAGCGGCAAGACCGAGAACGACACCCTCATGCCGACGTAAGGAGATGAGGGACACGGGATACCGGATTCTGCAGCAAGGCTGTGCGCCACGGAGAAGCCCACGGAGCCCAGCGGTGGCCCGGGCGCATCGTGGCCCCCATGTGCAACAGAGATGGTGCAGAGCACGTGTAGAGTAGGTATTTTTTTAAAAAAGAACGGCAAAAATATTTAAGAATCCTGGCTAATTGTGCCTACATGGCACAGTGCGACCACAGCGTAGGGTAGGGTTTACACGCAGGGTTTACGCACGCTGAGAACACACAGCACATGCACGTTTCGGCAGGAGAAGGAAGATCCCAACGGCAAACAAGCGTAGGGCAGGAAAGGCTCCACTTGCGCCCGCAGCCGCTTCCTTGCCCGCGCAGGAGTTGCCCAGCTTGGAGGCGCGAGGCCGAGGGCGGGCAGGGAGCCAGGGGCCATGCTGCGGAACCCGTTGGGCCAGTCGTGCTCCTGAGGCGGCCGCGCCGCCGCTCGCGCCTTGGATGCTGCTCAAGAGCTCCGGCTCCCAGCGGCGGTGCAGAGGCACTCGCGGGAACCAGGAGGACACAGCGGTGGCCCAGCGGCCACCCTGCAGCGCAGAGGCCTCTCCGCTGCGTCACACGGAGGATCTGCCACCCCTTCGATGGCAGCAGGGCACCCAAGCGGTGCCTCTTCATGCCAAGGAGCTGCAAACACAGTGAGAAGGCACTGCGAGATTCTACTCGCTTCTCCTGTGCGCTACCTACTCGGCGGATAAAAATAGCGCTCTTATCTCCAAGGCTATCAAGCCAATGCTTCAGATCATTAGATTCAGACTGTAAGAGCGACTGAGGAGACCTGCAAAGGACACGGTGGCCTGTGCCACCACGCTTTGGGACAAGAAGTGATACTCCTGCACAAGCACAAGGAAACTTCCCAACCAGAGCCCTCTTTCTGACTTCTCTTTCTCCAAATACCCTTTGCAAGCGGCAGTGCTGAACTAGCCACACGGAGCAGGCTGCAGGACTGGGACACTTTCTGCAGAAGAAACAGCAGATAAGGAGAGGGCTTGACTTAGCCCACATAGCAGACATTATCAAATCAGTATCAGGTACAGTTTAGACATCAACATATCCCCCACAGTCCCACAGCACAATTAGCAACGAGCTCCTCCCCAGTAAATCAGCCAAAAAAAAAAAAAAAAAAAAAGTATGTAGGACAAAAAAAAATTGCAGTGTATTATATAAGTATGGATTACACCAAGTGTGGTGAGCAACACATCCTGCATTAGCCTCAAAACTTCCCCTCTATAAATTATGAGCTCTCCGAAGGAATAGAAGCTCCTAACAAGCATGATTTCTAGGCAGGCTGCCCTGGGTAAGCACAACTTACACAGACATGAAAAATGAAATTGCTTTCTGAAATTCACCTCAAAAGTACTTTTATGAAGTAAACACAACCTATCAGGAAATTCATTTAAGCTCTTCCTCTCAAGTGTTTCCATTCAGTCCCAGTGAGAGCAGGATGAATTTCATCTCAAGAAAAGAACATATGCTTTCAAACACAGATCCTACATTTTAAAAACAAATTAGCTAACGGAAACATCTGAAAAAAATGCCAAAATTATATTCCTTATACAGAATTCTTTGCCATTTTTTTGCTTCTTGCATGATGATACAACACACCAAAGCCCAGCAAAGCCTTCTAGTTGCAAGCGGCAAGACAATTGCTTTAACGCATTTCAAGAGTCATCTGAATCAAGCAGGAAAGAAACAGACTAATTTAACATTTCCCTCTTATTATCATTTGCAACAGTGTTGCTAAAAAAGATAAATACAAATGATACAATGACCCTTCATCAACAGGGTAAGCTAAATTCAAATAGCAGCCTCTCCAACTCAGAAAGTAACTGTGAGCTGTCTAGGAATTTTCGCCCAAGGATATTTTATTTCTGTTTCCCATTTTTCTGACAGAGCCTCATAATTATTGCAAATAATAATAAAAAAAATAGTACTGGCCAATACTTGAAATAATGTAAACCAATTCTTCCTGGCTATTTATTGTGCACAATATATTCATACATTACAAACCAACCTGATTTACATCAGAGTTACTTACTGATATAACATCTCTCAGGCTCTTAAAGATAACAAAGATGCAAAATCTACTATACTGCAGCATCACGTAGGTGGTCATGGAAAATCAGATTAGATTCACTCTGAAAAGATACAAAATCAAGCATGGCCCAAAGACTTCTAGGAGTCCCAAACAAAATTCATGCTGGATTTTTTTTTTTTTTCTTTAAACCACCATAAAACTGCTTTGGAAAAGACGACTTTAACTTGCAATGCAACCAGTAGAGATGAAGTTGCTGATTAATATGCCATTGATAGGGAGAGAAAAAAAAAAAAAAAAGAGAGAGAGAGAGAGAGAGAAAAGAGAAAAGGAAAGGAAAAATCATGGAATTAGACTTTCCCCACTTACGTGTACATTATTACAGATTTTGTTACCGTATTTTTGTCTGAAACACTAGCTCGAGGGTCTCATTTAGGCTACATATACCTTGACAAAAGCAATGACTAGAGGATCTAGGATTGACAATTAAAATGTTTTTCTCCGCAGGTTGTTTGATCACAGAGCTCTGCTGAACGCAGCCGTGACACAGAGCCCAACGTCCTGCCCTGCAGCCCAGGGACCTGGTCCCGGGAACTCGCTCAAGTTACCCCCAAAACTCCTGTTGATTTCAGTGGGTCATGACAAGACCTCAAATCCCCAGACATCACTTTGCCAACTGCCCGAACTCCAGTTTTCCCCAGTGACAACACCTACAATGAAGTCAATAAAAAACAAAACAAAACAAAAAAACGAAAAAAGGAAAACAAAATAAAAGCTCATAAAAAGGGCAAAACAAGATATTAAAGAAAAATGTAGGATTTCCTGTGCATTATTTACTTTTCAAATTTAGCGCATTAAAGCTTCTAGTCTTCATTTTAACAAAGGCCGATACTGGGTTCCTAGTCAACCACACCAGAGTGAAGGAGTCCAACAAATTTTCTTACCTATAAAACCGTGTGAGCTCTAGATTTAAGGAAAAAGAAAAGCACACAACATGGACTTACGAGATTGAAGCCGTTACATACCGGATTTTCGCACTGTGCTGTTTTGTGTACATCTTCTAGAGGGACCTTTAAAAAGTTTGCATTGCAGATTACAATACGTAAATGCAGCTACACTACAGACATAGTTGGTGAAAGGTGCAGGTGAAGTCCTGCTTATCCACGGAAAAGCAGACACAGCACCCTGCCCAGGTTTTCTGACTTGCTCTCCACCAGAGGAGGAGAGAGGCATAAGAAATTTTGTTTCTTACCTTTATCATCGGTGGAGTTTCTCTACGGCAACAATGCCATCAATAACTGACACCAGGGTGACATGGGGATGGAGGCTTTTTAAAGCGCTTTTTACATAAATGATCTCTTTTATGAGAAAACAGGTTGCCACAAAACAGCCTGCTCCACAAAGGCTGACAAGCAGAATTTACACACAAATAACAGAGCTTTTCTAAGCCACTTGAGCCAATAACCTACAATGCTTCCACCACAGCGCTCACTGCACAGCCAGGAATCCCAGCTCTAAGCCACGGTGGGGCAGGTATGTGATTTGCTAGACCAAAAGCCATCGAGGCCATTCCCAGGAGTAACTCTTTTCATTCCAGAAGTAATTTTTAGCATCTAATAGACTACTTAGAATACGAAATTACAATTCAAATGTCATGGTTTGTAAAAGATGGCTTTTTTTCCTCTCATGTGTAACCCCAGACAGCATGTGGACGTTACGGCCATAGGGCAGGTGCGATAGGAAAATTGTTTGAGAGAAGGACCTTGCTAGATCTACTGCAAAAAGAAATTGCTTTTAAAATAGTTACCTTACAGAATGTCATCTACATCCTCTTAACCCAATTTAAAAGCACCCTTCACTCAGCCTTTTTGTCTTTTCTTGCTCTAATTAGGTATTAACCACTGCGTGAAAATCACATTTCAGTAAAATACTCATCGTTCTTCTCTCAACGTATATAATAGAAACTACATGGAAAAAAAAAAAAATCAACATTTATCAAGCAATATCTAGACACCACCTCTTCTAGATAGAGATAACCTAGCTAATCATACACACCACTTCAAGAACTGTTAGATAACAGTGAATTCCTGGCTGTTATGTATGTGTATAGACAAGTATTTTAAAGGTTTTTTTTGTTTTGTTTTGTTTTTTAGTTCTTGTTTCCTCACATATTATCAGCTAGATTGAGGTAGCTTTGTTGCTATTGGAACTATTGGAAGTTCTTAATGCCTTCCAATACCAGATTAATATTGTGGTAATATCCAAAACCTGCAAAGTAGCTTTAAAACACAAAAGATGACACAGTTCTAACTTGCAGTCTAACATCACAATATTCTATTTATAACATGTGACTCATCTCACCAGAAATAATTAAATATTGTAAACAGAACTTGGATTTGAGTAAAAAAATGAAGGGAAAAAAAACCACAAGTGACAGTTACTGCGAATAATCTTAGAAGAAGCATCCTTTTAAATTCCATGCTTTTCTAATTATTTCATTAAAAATTTCTACAATTTTCTTAAGCAATTCAGTGCACTTTCAAAATATCCTTGTAACTGTTTTATGATAACCAGTCCACAAATCCTTAAAGCATTTTGTGTAAATAGCCAATTAATATGCAAAGAAATGATGATGAGTTTTATCTAATTATATCCTGAGAACAGCTATGCAGAGTGTCAAAAAAGTGTGGCACTTCATGTTGCTACTTTAAAATATTTATTTCTCTCTATTAAAAATTCTTACAGTGTATATGCAGCCAGTCAAGGACTATAGAGCCCTCTAAGCTTCTTTGACATGATTTAACACACCAAAAATCAACTGAGTTGAGCACCTCCACAGGCTGAATAAAAACAAATTTAAATTTGAAATAAGATGCTGTCTCTTACTTGTAAATACAACTTAATATTGCAACAAAAGTTTCACCAATGCTTTAATTATTTAACCTGCTACTAGGAAAATTCTAGAGCTTTGAGTCTTTGTGAGGATGGTTGTTGTGAGGCTGACAGTCCTAGAAACCAGTGCTCTACCCCTAGCATGAACTTTAAGAACAGAATTCACAGCAGAGCTCATAGCACATAGTTCCATCAATAACAATGCACTTCGGTATCATCAAATCTCAAAGTTCCTGTCATAACGATACAAGCGGGAGGGGGCTGCCTTTTTTTTTTTTTTTTTTTTTTTTTTTAAGGACATATTAACTGTCTAAGACCAGAAGTTCAACTGCTACTGGGTGACAAGATGCTGAGTAGAATTTGTTCCTTTCTGCTCACAGGATAGATTGATTGCTCAGATAACAAGGTCTTCAAGAGCGCTTTGAGAAGGTGCCTAATATGCAGTTGAAAAGAAGACCTAGCAAAAAAATAGCTATTTGCCTTTGGGGAAACAAAATGAAGAAAAAAAAAAAAAAATCAGCACTTGCTTTATTAAGAACAGTACAGTCTAAAAACTGCAACTTTGTCACAGTGCTGCAAGATACAGGCAGCATCAGTTCTGATCTGCAACACCCTCAAGCACATTGAGCACATCAGGAAACCCTGCTGAAGTCACCTCACCCTGAACAAAGCAGCCGTCTCCTCTGCATCTCCCTCCACAGCTGCCGAGTGGGCCTTCTCACCCGAAATAGCTCCATTGTGCACACAGAGAAAGCAGAAATTTCCTTGGGATTCTGCTAAGCACCAAGTACAAACCACTGGCAAGACTTTGCGCATGCTATAAAGGTGGCAAAGACCTCTTAGCTGTGGCATAAGAGTTCAGTAATGGTTTAATGACACAATTCAGCTTGAGACCCAGGTTACAAATGCTCCATCCTTCTTCTACACTTAGTTGTCAGTCATCCATAAACTGAGATGATGACCAGAAATAGTGAAGCACTTGAAGAAGGCAGCACCCAAGGGATCCCCCTCTCAAAGAACATCAAAAGAACAGGGTTATATGTGCATAATCAAAGAAAGAGGAGACTCAAGAGTCAGTAAAGATATCCCAAGCTTTCAGCATGCCCTGAATATGTTACCAAAAGCACAAACACACAGTTTCCATCCAGTCAGATTGCTCCTCTCTTCCCCAGTTTTATTTCTATTTCAAGATGTTATAGCTTCCTTCAGCTTTTTCTTTTTTTTTTAATCGTTGCACAGATTTGGCAATTGTTTTATGTGTCAATATAACCATCAAACAGACTTTTCCCCCCAACCATTTTAATAGGGTTTCACATATTAATGGGTATTACTGCAAAGGTAATGATAACATCTGTGCCAAGAGCAAATATGTTATTCCTTTCTCTCTACTACAGTTTTGTTGGGATTTGGGGACATAAAACAGCATACAGAATAGCTGGTAGTAACACAAAATTTAGCCCAGGGAGCATCCATTTGGAGTGTCCTGGGGATGTGGGAAGGCAAAGTTCCCAGTCCTGGTGACCAGTCCTAGGCCTCTTATTATTTCTACTCAAAGCTTCTCTAGAATGAAATAAGCCAACCTGTCATCAGATTTGACAAGACACAAGTTCATTCTGTCGTAGCCCGTCAAAGTTAGCAGGACTGAACCCTGCTTATAAACACCGTTCTGTTCACACATCATCTTCACTACTATAACGGGCTAGAAATGTAAACTTTTTAAAGGAAACTGGAATCCTAGAGAAGCTGATGAGAAGCTCCTGAAAACCATCTTGTTTGCAAAAGGTAAAAAAGCTTTCAAGCACTAATTATGACGAAGTTTGACCTTAAGAATCATTTACTTCGAACAAAAGAAGTATCACATACTGAAGACAAACTAACTAGTATCTTTCTGAGATGTATTGCACCTGTAAGATGAACTGAGTTTAAATACAGACCACGTATTCACATAATGTGACAGGTACCTGACAAGTTTGAAAGATGCACTACAGCAAAGTTTCATTTCAAAAATATTAAAAGAGTGAATGAAAGTGACTAGATTTTCTGCTTTGCTGTTCTGGAGTGCATTTATCAAATATAATGCAATATGCTACATTTTTTTCATCACAGAAGAAAAATACATTGCAACAGAATCAAACCTTCGGTTGATCCATAAATAGTAGGTAATTAAGTGACAGGATGAACTAGAAAACATTCTGTCATATGAACTACATACAAAAACAACCATTCTCCTACAATGAAATAACCATTTCCTAATGTTAGCTAGACTAACAGTCCAAGCTCAGCACAGACTGTCAGTAACTTAACAAGCGACAGCGTCGAGAGCATCCACTGAGTTTCTTGCTTTGGTGAAGGTCTTCAAGGATCTGAGTGGGAATGGATATTGTGGATTAGCACAGTGGAAAACACAGTAGGAAAGGGGGAAGTATGATGAGAAACAAATCCAAGAAGCCCAAATTCAATTTCTATTTCTTATTTTGGCGTGAGCTTGGGCATGCCAGGTAGAGTTAGATTCAGAAAGAAAAACACCTGTGAGTACAAACTAATTTTAGTTTCTTGATCCCTCCACAGAACTAGGAGAAGCTGGTAACACCAACTCTCTTTTTAATACAGTGCTATCAGAGTAAGAACAGTCACTCTGCATTCAGTGGATGCAGCTCTAATACCTTAAAGGCTGAAATTCATCTTTCACCATCAGGCAGATGATGCTGAAGCTATTCCTGTGAGAGGGCTTGCAGCACGGAAAGAGTGGGTGGAAAAGGAAGCACCTATCACCTAATGGGTACACGGGCTGGCGGGAGCCTGATCTAAAAGGTGTCAACCGTTAAACAAAAAGAACAATTTCTAGACTTAACCCAATTCTCACAAATCGACTGTAACATTACGTTCAGTACTTCTCCCGCTCTTCAGGCCATGAATATTTCATTCTTTTATGCAAACTGGAAGAGTTGAAATATAAGGTTAACTTAGCCCAAATAACCTTGAACTCCTTTTGTGAGGTTTGGGAGTTGAGATTGAGGTCCACCTGCAGAAGAGAATTTTCTTACACAATGATCTAGGTAGCTCAGCACATTTAATATATTGTATGGTACTATGACAAAAATCTTCAGACAATAATTGATTTCGCAGAGTTTACACTTTTGTTCCCTATTTTCTCTACTAAGATCCACTGCCTATGGAGTCCAATTATTCATTAAATATTTGTTCCTCAATTTTCTGGACCAAAGCATCAGTTTTAATGCTCTCTAAGTCTTATTTGTTAACATTATGTAAATATCTACCTATTTATGCTGGTATGTTTTCCCACTCACCTATTTTTAAGTGCAAACTTTATAGGACTTTTTCTTTTGCCTTTATTTTGTGTCCAATAGTTGCTTACAGACTGACTATAGTCGTATGTTAAGTTAGTGTCCGAATCAAATGTCGTATTGCAACCAGAATAAATAGACTTTTGGAACCCTGACAGAGCTACTAGGTTTCAGGTTTAAATCTCGAAGTGCTTAATGAATTTCCTTCAGATAGGTCCTAATCCTACAAATCATTCACATGGCTGGAGCCAGTAGAGAAAAGTAGCTTCTCAGTGGTCAGTCCATACAAAAACAGTTTCTTGATCTGTCTCCAGTGAAAAAAGATTATTCTTCACCCTGCCAGATAATCTTCAAAATCTAGAAACCTTAGATGGTTGCATTTTAACAGTTAGGAACAAAAAAGAACAAGTTTGAAAATCCTTATTAGCAAAATCTTTACTAAGATAACTGATACACTTTCTGATAAGTATAGCACAGAGTTTTATCACTGTTGTGATGTGTAAAGCACAATAGTTTTATCACTGTTACAAATGCTGTTTTAATATTTGAATGACTTGTTTGTTTAAAAAAAAAAAATAAATATATGACACAGAGACTTAGACTAGACAAAAGTATAATAAAGCCTTTTTTAAAATGCCTTTTAACTTTATATGCACTTAAAACATGGCCAAACAGCACAAGTCTTCCAGAACAACACAACACAGCGTGCCATTGCATTTCTCTTACAGGTCAGTGACTACTAATATTGGTCCTAGAAATTGTTTTTTGTTTGTTTTTTTTTAATATCGTAGCAATAGTAGGAACCCCATAATAAATATAGATTTTGATTCAGCCTCAAAATAGATCAGCGCTTTCCAGTCTTACTAGTCCATGTCAACTTGCTCTAATTTGCATTTGCTGATTCTAGCTCACAAGTAAAGAAGTGCTGAATCAGATCACCTCCTAAGGTCCCTGGCAAGCCCTTTTTCTGTGATTGTAAACACAGTTTAGGAAGCCTGTCTTCTATTTCTAATAGTATCATATAAATGATCTAATTGATCTAGAATTTAAAACTATGAGGACTATGGTATATATATGGTATATCTATGGTATATCTATGGTATACTTCTGAAAAATGCCTGATAGAGCTGAACAGATATCAATGCTACTAAGAAACTTTTAGAACATTTCTCTGCTATGTAACAGCCATTAAGTTAGAAAGAGAAATCCAAAATAGGCTCATTCCTGCTTTCTCCAGTCCTTATTACAAAGTTACCAGTAATATATAGGTTTGACAGGTTTAGCTACAACTTCATGTAGCGTTTTTGCTTCTGAAAGATCAGGATTGCCCTCGCGAGCTCTCGCTAGCCCCAGGTGAAAGGTTGCTCTCATTAGCAGCACGCTAAGGAACAACCACAACTCATGGACATGACAGGGAAACGAAGATCCGTGCTCCAACGCTGATGCACATCGCGTTAGGAACTAAACTGAGCTCACAAGAAGATGTTATCTGTGCTGGCTGTGCCATGAGCCGCCTTCGGAGCAGAGCGGGCCAAGGAACTCTCCAAACAGAAACCCTGCACGGGCTGCTCGGCGAGCGGCCTAGCTCCAGCGCCGCGGCTTTGATCAGCTACTAGTTTAAACGATAACGGTAACAACATTGCTCACTGACCGGCCGCTACGTCCCAACTCCAAAGCGACGGGCTGGCAGGCGGGTTTCTCCCCTCTATCCCACAAGCGTCCTCTCGTAACTGAGTAGGAACAGGACAACTCCGTGGTTTTCCTGAGAGCCAACGGCACTCACCTTCTCGGCAGAGCCTCATCGCTTCCCGGTTCTTCCCGTACTCCTTGAAACTTTCTTCTAATGCTGTTCCTGAATAAGAGAAAGCGACAGGCTCTCAGTGCCGCGGCACCCTGGACGGGACGCGCGCAGGGCTGCGGTGTCCCCACACCTGCGGCCGCTGTCACAGGCGCCACCTGGGCCGGTCACGGGACGGGGGGGGCACAAGGGGACAAGAGGACAGCGGCGCCCGCGCCGCGGCCGGGCCC
>VZSV01000005.1:12490774-12516957 GCA_013398735.1 Nothocercus julius
CCACAAACCGCTCCGCGCGCAGCCCCCGGGCCCTCCCCGCAGCAGCCGCTTCCATAAAACGTCCCCAGATCGCCCCGAGGCGGGTTCTGCGCTGCGCCGGCAGAAGAACTTCGCTAAGTCCGTTTCGCTTCGTTTCCACCACTTTTATTGCCGGAGAACCCACTCAAAGCCCCCGCACCGGCTTCTTTACACCCACAGCCTGTTTTCCCCTCTGTCCTGTGGTTGCGATTCCACATTTCCTTTCGGACAGCATCCTACGCTTAGGGATGACACAGAGCAGCATTAAAGAGAACAAATATTGGTATATTTAGTAACATTTACCAATATATCAATATTTATATGGTATACTTACTGCTGATAACAAAGTTTTGCAAAATCAAGTTTCTGCACATAAGCTAATCCCAGCTTTTTAAAACTTTTTAATTATGGATTTTCTCTCTCTTACTTAAGTAGCAATGTCAAATTACAGGCCCAGGCCCCGATCTGCTAAAGTTTCTGTGCACACTTAATGTCACTGTCACATAGATCGCCCTCAATGATGTCCCTGAGATGTTTGCCCCATCCCGGTCCTTCAGAGGCTTAGATATGCATCCCCGTATTCCCCTTCAGAACCAGGAAAGTATCACTTTGCCTTTCCAAAATTATGCACAGAAAAGTTTTTAAAATACAAGCCTGTTACTAGTCTGATGGGATAGGCTATAATTATGAAAATAGTTTCAGTATTCCACCCAACTGATTCATTTATGCTGTGATCAGAATTTATCTCATAAAACTACAAACATAACAGAGTACCGAGGGGTGTTTTTTCCTCGCTTGTTTGCCATAAGTCTAATTTAACACCTTAACAAAATAAAAAGGCAAACAGCATGAGCATTAGGTAAAGACAGCAATACTGACTTCTACTGCAGACATTTGTGGCAGGATTAACGAAGGCTATCAACTTGGCCCTAATCTTTCAGAAATGACAGTACATGTTCTTAGCTGTACTGTAGTTTCCCAAAAATGTGGAATGACTCCTCATCTTGGAGCTGAGCATGAGTAGAAAGTGTTTAGAGAACCACACTCTAAAGATAAATGATGAATGGAGGGCATTGTTTTATGATTCATACACACACACACACACACACACACATACACACACACACACATATATATATATATATATATAAACCCTACTTATCACTAAAGTTAAAAACTTCACTGGGAAAGATGTCAGCCAGGGGACAACCAATCTTTGGATTCTACTCAGAAACTTAGCTATTTTGTGGCACAGATAAGAAAAAAATTCATTCTTTCAATATTTCAACATTTCATTCTTGGTTTCTTTCAACAATTTAACTGGTTCCACATACAGAGTCTTAACATTACATCTCAAGTTCAACTCGGACTCCAGCCAGAGCATAAGACCAGCTAGTGACAGAATTATATTCTCCATGTCAAACATTCTGGTTTATATTATAAACTTTTTGTCATTTGTACAGCACTCCGTTGTTCTGAGGAGAGCTGTCCCACAGCAATCTCCAAAGGAAATCTCCCTTGTCAGAGAGTCTATGAGACTCACAAAAGATTTCACTATTACTGTCTTACAAAGATCAGAAAGCAAGTGTATTGATGGGTGTCCAGATAGCACTCTAAAATATTGTCACTTGCCTTAAGATGTTTTACTATGACATATTTATTTAATATCCATACATCATGTGTTTCTTTTCTTTATTCATTACTGATGTATATAAGTTAAATTAGGCAAAAGTAAATTTGGCAAAATTAGATGAATTCACTTATTATTCTAACAAGCCAATATATTATCAATATTTCACTTTCTAAGCTTGACACTCATCAAGCTTCTCAAAAGCGGTTATTAATTTAAAAATGCCAGCCAAACAGGTATAGCAGATCCCCCACCCCCTTATCTCCATACATTTTGGATTATCACCTTCCTTGATGTTTTTTGCTCTTTCAAAATTGTGGGGGTTTTGTTCTTGTTTGTTTTTTCCCCTCCCTCTTCTATCACCTTTTCTTTCTTCCCTCTATATTCCCACTCAAAACCTTAATTCTGCAGTCTGGGCCTCAGGCTGTCTTTTAGTAAACCATCCTTCCTCTAGCAAAAATATTTCCTCATGATGCCGTGAATACATTGCTATTCCAGCAGAGGGAGGAAAGTGGCAGCAGAAAGATCAGTGCACAAAACTGACTGACTCGTCAGAGAGCAGGAATCAGGGCAGATGAATCACTCGTATTACAAGGACTGGAGGTGGAGAGGCAATTTTCCGTTTTATGAACTCACTATGCTGAATATATGTGTGTGCGGGTTTTTTTCTTTCTTTTTGGCTTTAGCACACGACTTCAGTTCTTTTAAACTGCTTCCAAAGTGCTATACTTGATAGTTGATAATTTAGGGGGATAAAAACCTGTGAACACCCCAGAAAAGCTGGAAAATCCATCATGTTAGACGGGGATACGAATTGCAAATGTGGTAACATGTTGAACACAGGTAACGAGAATTCACCCCATCTATTAGTAAGTATCTGGGATGGCCAGTTAAAGGTCTGGTCATCCAGAGCTCCCTTGGCCACCATGGGAGACCCAGGGATAACCTGGAGCTTGATTCAGTCTGCTGTGGTCCAAAGCACTTTCTGAAGAGCCATTCTCTCCCCACTGACTGTAGAAGAAGCCAAGGATGACTATGTACGTAAACTAGGCAGCTCCACGAGGCACACAGAATATAAGTGGGATGAATCCATCCAGTCAAGAAGAGGCAGAACAGCAAAGGGTGGAAAACGCTGCCTCAAAGGCAGCTACTCCTATGAGAACGAAACAGGGACCAGAAGCACTAGCAGTTCCAAAGGTCTAGCTGAGGAAGTAAAATAGCACAAGGAGTATCACTAGGATCGAGACTGCGTGAACGGCTCTGCCAGCGCGTCTGGAGGAGACAGAATGAGAACAGGTGGTGTTCAGAGAACGGAGGGAGGAAACATGGAGGAAGAAATCTAGCTCAAAGAAAGAGAGAAAGAGAAGCTGGAGAAGGAAAAAGCTAAGAAGGAAAATGTAGTAGAAAACAGCATACGATGTACAGAAAACCAAGTAAGAAGAAAAAAAGACTGAAGAAAAATCATTAAAAAAAAAAAAAACCACAACCTGCAGCAGGAAAGAAATAAGGGAGTCAAGAAAAGGAAACAAAACACACACACGCACAAACAGGGAAAGCTACACTTTTAAAGCTCGCTAAATGAATTTAACACCATATTGAATGTGGTTTGCAATAATATGATAAAATGTATGCATACAAACAGTATCCAGCCAGTTAAAACTGCGGGGATGTTTGTGTGCTGCCACTGCAGGCATTTTTTCACCTTTACTGGCAGGTTTCCTTCTTTTGCTACACTCTCCTGCAAAGATGTTCAAATGGGAACAATTAGAATTTGTAAGACTACCTCTGTGTAAGACTTAAGATAGCATAATTCTTAAATGGCATGAAGAAGGAAGGCCAAATCTACAGCTGAACTCTTTTAAGAACAAAAGTATAATGATAGGATTCACTAAAGACTTTCCAGAATGAAAGCTAATGGACGCACGAATTAAAGCAGGAAGAGCAAGACAATCTATGAGGGTGTCACTACTCAAAAGAAAGAAAAATCATGAATCCACTAAAAAAAATGTCAAGGAAAAGATCCAAAGAGCTTCACAGCACAACGGAAAACAAAGTAAGTTAATTCCAGCTAAAAGGTGTGAAGGGATCAAGACAGCCTTAAAGAGTAAGAACAAACACCAGCAGCAAAGCCTTGTTGGTAGATGAGATTCAGGATGAAATAACAACTCAAGTAGCTGATACACTGAGGTGAAATCCTGACCTTGTGTCAGCTCCTATTGACAGCAGTGGAACTGGGAGTATTTCCTGTGCATTGTAAAATAGGTCTCAAGTATGAGAGGTAGAAGAGTATGATTTGACAAGCTGGAAAGCAGGAAATAAAAAGCTCATATAAATCAGAATGTCCAGATAATGACAGAAATGCCCAAACATAATAAAGCAGACCATTTCATTTAAGCCCCTGCTATAGAAAAACATAAATACATCAAGAAAACACATTATGGAAATCTCCAGTACACTCTCACTTCCAATGAAATCAAGTGACTTCTCCCTTTCTTATCACACACAAGACCGAGATGCCAGTGAGTAATCATCATGAGCAACACACAACAGATATTTAAACACTAAATCAGGCCGGTTTATTATCCTTTTCTTCCACAGATCCTGGAAACAGGTAGATCTGTTTAATTTTATATATGAGAAACACTTCAGTGGGGGAGCTGAAGATGCTCATAAGTTCTGCAATTCAGCTACTCCATAAATACAGGAACACGAAATTATCATGGGTACTATTAGCCACCTGGACCAGAGAAAACAACAACAAAAAAGGCCTAACTCCTTATCTGGAGAGAGGGAACAGAGACTGATATCTGTAAGCAAATCTGAGAAGAAGCTAGCATTAGGATTAGGATAACAGTGCAACGATGTTGCATATGTCCAGTATGTTTACCAAAACTTCCCCGTGACTAAGCTGAAGATAATAGAACATTTCATACCCAATTTATAAACATATGTCATTGCTATGTGTTATAAAACACATAGTATGTAACAAAATATTCTAAACACTTCCTTTTTTACTTAATTATCCTTAAATGCCGGTCGTATTTCTTCAAGAATGATGACATAGCGGAAAAATGAGTGTAAGCAATACAGAAACACAGATCATTGCCCTGCTTAGATGTTTTACAAAGGAAACAGTGAATAGTGATACAAAATTTGCAATTTTTAAAGCTAACTAAATATGATTACACAAAGTGCATTCAGTTAATGATTAGGAAATCAAACTAATCTTCATTTACTTTATGCAAGGTACTAAAATCGCTTTTTGCATTTGCCAATGTTAAAACAATTTCAGCAACCTAATTATGCAGATGAATCATTTTAATCTAAAAAATTAGAATAGGTATGATCTTTTGAATTCTTATTTATACACAGAGAATATAATATTACAATTTAGTATGATTCACACATGCAGCTATTCAAAATGATTCTAACAAAACGTTTCTGCTGAGCTTCCATTCACTGAAATCCGAGCACTAATGTAAACACTTTGATATCAATGATCTTCTGATGGGACCTAACTAGCACGTAAGGTTTCATAACGTGCCTGGTTTCTTTTCAGCTTTCTATAGGGCTCCACAGCCAAGTCTGCAGTAAAAGAGCATACAAATTGGAAATACAAAAGTCTACAGGACTTGACAGGATGCATTCAAGAGTGCTGAGTGTTGACTGATGCAAAGCCCTACCATCTTTGCAAAGTCACTGGTGTGGACCAGACAGGTGCACCTTAAGATGTCTGGAAAAACGACAAAACTGCTGTGCTCAAAAAAAGTGGTGGTTAATGGCTTAAACTGGCAACCAGTCACAGGTGAAGTCCCTCAGGGGCCAATACCGGCTCCAGTCTTATTCAATATCTTTACAGTGAGCTGGATGATCGGATTGAATACACCCTCAATACATTATCAGATGACACAAAACTTGGAGGAGATGTAAAAAGAGTCAGCGCACAGACCTCGACAAGGCGGAAGCCTAGACCAACAAGAACTGCACTAGGTTTAGCAAAGAAAAATGTGAAGTCTTGCATGTAAGGAACAATCTGAAGCAGCAGCACAGGTTTGGCCTGACTGTCTGGGGGGTAGTTCTGCTGGAAAGGACCTCAGGTCCTGGTGAACATCAAGCTGAACAGGCATCAGCAGAGCACCCTGGCAGCAAGGAAGGGCTGTACAGCTGCAAGAGCAGAGCTAAGGGATCAAGGAATGCAATTATTCTGTTGGACCTGGCATTTGTTAAGCAATACCTGGAATACTGATCCAGTTTTGGTGCATCCCAACAAGTTCAAGAGGCTCGAAAAGCTAGACAGGGCCCAGCAAAAAGTTACCAGTATGACTGGAGGGTTGGAGAACTTAACGTACGAAGAAATATGAAGGAATTTAGTTTGTTCAGCCTAGAAAAGAGAAGGCTTACGTGGAATCTGCTCGCAGTATTCCCATAGGTAGAAGATGGTTATAGAGAAGATGGAGGTACAGGTTGCCCAGAGAAATGGTGGAACCTCCTTTGCTAGAAATATTCCAAGTCATCTTGACAGGACTTTGGATAACCTGCTTTCAGCAGAAGGCTGGACCAGTTGATCTTCAGAGGTCTCTGCCAGGTGGACATTCACAGGAATGTAAAAGCAGTGTGAGACACCATGACCTGAGTTAAGAGCACTTACACTAATTCTGCTCTAATGTTGTAAGCACTGAGCACATGTAATGTTTCCACAATCAAGTTAAATGAATTCTTCATTTATCTATATTTTTTAAATCTTCTAACATTCAATTTGGATGAATCAAATGAGAAAGAGCTGATTTAATTTTCTATTGGTTCTATTGTTAATTTTCTGTATAAAAATAAACAATGGAACGTGTTTACTTTGAAAACCAGTACTGCCAAAAACCTACACAATCTTCACTGCACAACACACAGGAGAAGATCTGCTCTATTTACGTTTTACCTACTAGCAAACCACATCTCAGCTTCTGCCCTCTGAATCAGAAACCTGAGCTGCTGCGCTACAAATCTGCCCCTCCAATTCTGTATCCAGAAATTGTACAACTTTGCAAAGAGAACCCACAAATAACAGTTTTACAAAGTTTCTTCTCCTGAGAGAGCACCTGCCTTCATATAAACTTCCCAAATAAAAAAGTTTCAAATGGAAAGCGGAGGGAGGAAAGCAAAAGCTGTAGCTGAGCTGTTCAAGGGAAGACAGCACTTCAAGAGTCACACCATGACAAACATTCCTTGCGCTTCTTGAGCCCAGATTAACTCTGCCACTTAAGTTCTGCAGGCCAGCCCCATGCTAACTATAATGGCTACAATCTATTTTAAAAGAAACTGAAACATGATTTTCCCAGAAAAAAAAAAAAAAAATACCTAGGCTGTAACAGAGTAGATTCTTCAAGTCTATGCCTAGGAAGAATGCAAACTTAAAGACTGTATCTTTTTTCTTTCTTGGTATTGAGCAAAAATACGCAAAATGCTAAAATGCATGTGACGAGTCAGAGATAAACGTAAGGGAAACAGATAAAGAAAGATATCATCTCAGGCAATTAGCAGCATCTGATAAAATAATCTGCAATACATGCTTTTATCCAAAATTTTAATTTATTATCTTTTTTTTTTTTTTTTTTACCTAATGTTCTACCAGGGACACTAGTTGCGGATAGGAAATCCACAGTGTTAGACAACTGTACAATTCCTGCCTCAGTTTACTTTTCTACTTGCTGAACATGTGGGACAATATTGATGCAGTTATAGCAGGCCATGATACACTTCAATAGCATAACTGCACTCAAATGCTTTCAATTAACATGGAAATGTGGACATTTATCTATATAGTTATATATAATTTATCTATATAGTTAAGATATATAATCCAACCTTACTTTATCTTTTTAAGATTTGACTGCTACATGCATTGAGCTCCCTTCCCATAAAGGTCATTTTATTTCCCACTAAAACATGTATCAAACACCGACATGTAAAAAAAAAAAAAAATCGCCACACTGCATCTGGTAATGCTTCAGACTTTGCAATTCTGTTAATATTCTGTTCCCCACACTTCCTCCCATCTAAACTATGTGAATATTATGCTTAAGGAAAATATTTTGGTAAGCATATCACAGTACCTTGCAAGTATGGTGAATCACTGGGTTGGATTTATCAATTGAGCTTCATCTGTTCAGATTTCGGAAGCTTTCTCTAACTTCTATCGGACTAATTCTGAAACAAAACAAGAACAGTGGAACAATGAAACACCTGAAACTTCATCTCAATTTCGTAACAATAATTTTCTCTCTCAAAAACTACTATGAAGCACGTATTCAGTTCTACGAATACAGTTCTTGCAAAGCAGTTAAAATTGAAAGGTAAGCAGGGAGTCGCTATGTCCTCTCATGCACAGAGCAGGTCTTTAAATGGCAGTCTGACATTACCAGAAAGGTATGCATTGCTTGAAATCTCAATCTTCAGCCTAGTACTGCATTTAAATATTACTGACCAGATTTCCAAGTAGAGGTTGTGTCTGTATCACAAGCTGGTAATGACACTGTGCTGGATTTTCTGCACAGGATTTTTCCAGAATACAGCATGACTCCAACAACAAGAGCCCTTGCTGCACAGCCATTGACATTTTCACCACCATGTCATGTAACTCAGATGGCTAAAAATGATCACTTGTGTAACAGTCAGTAATGCCTATTATTGTATCGCCGATGAATAATTTAACAAAAATTAGAAGGTTACATGCCTCGAGGCCTTTTCCACATAAGGAATTTGTGTCATATCTAGGAAAAGTTTTTAAACCCTTTCAATTAAGATTTATGAACTTTCTGTTTGCATAAAATAAAATAAATTGAAACATGGTTTATCTTCGTTTAGTCTAAATCTGTGCTTAATTGGTTAAAGCTAACCCAAAGCGTTGTTAGAATTTAAAAGAGCATTTTCAACCATCCTTGTGTACAGGTTACACTAAAGATCAAATAATTGACTTTTATAAGCATTTTGCAATTAAACTAGTCATTTTTTTTTAATCTAATACAAAGTCATAAAGATGCATTTATGCAAGCCAATCTTGTGCTGCGAGTGGATACCACTTCAGAGACAGCTATTTTCTTCCTCTCAAAAGGATTAAAGTCCAGACATGAGAAATGCAGCCCAGGAGAGCATCCAAGACATCCTTTTAGGCTCTTCTGCCCCTGTGGAAGGTGCAGGACGAAGCCTTTCCTGGCTGCTGTTACTTCTTGGGGAAGCTGTCTGTAAACTGAGCTCATGTTTTTAAACACTCTTATCCAGTGAAGATAAAACTCACTTTTTCATTTTAAAGTGCAGCTTACCAGCTGACACTATCTTCACTAGGATCACCCACAGACATATTTACTCTTTCTAAGCCTTACTAAGCTTTGCTCAGTGATGCTCTTGATACCAAGAACTCCATCATAGCTTAATTATATCCTGATGACTTCGAAATCCAAAATTTTGTCATCTTCAGTGGGCAGTATTTATGAGCAAGCACTGCATTATTTTCTCTCTCTCCTCTGCAGTCACTGTTCTGCTTTATAGCTAATAAGACTTGGGGTAACTGACCATTAACAAATTTCTGCATGTCCAAGAGCCTCAGAAAGCATTTTATTTCATTGCTTCACACTGAAATCTCACCGAGTACTACAAAATAAACCTTTCTCCATAGCTCCTACTGGTGCTTGACAGGAAATGAAATGCAGTCTGTCAAAATTCCTTTTTTTTTGCCTTTGTTCAATAGAGGAAGACTCAAAATTCAAATGGATCATCCCCCTTACAGGTCACTCAAAGCTTTATCCAGTCTCAGCCCTTTCATGCAGCCCCTTCTCTTTCTTTCCCATTTTCTTCAGTGGACATGGGAGCTCTAAGTGCAAAATACCCTTTATTTTACCTTTACTCATTAGTCACATAAAAGGAAAGCTCCATTACTTTACAGGAAAATGGAAAAAAAAAATCAGGAACCCAAACTCATATCGGTTAAATAGAAGTCTTTTCCAAAGAGTTAAAAATCTACATATATGACAATAAGTAAGTGGTAAGCAAAAATAACAGATCAGGTGAAGATTTTATTCTTATATACAAGAGATCACTGCATACTAACTATGTCACCTCCCTGGAGTTTTGCTGTAGGGATTACTTCGGGAGTGAAGTTTGAAGGAAGTCAAGAGAGTAAGTTTGAAAAGCACAAAGTGACAGCTTGAGGACTCTTTGAAGACAACACTTTCTCTGGATAATGGGTGACAATGAACAGAAATGATCCATATGGAGAGTCTGCAGCAGCTCAATTAGATCTGCAGCTGTGAATCCAGAGTGGGGCCCAGAGGAGCAGCTCACTGGGAAGAGTGAGAAGAAGCCATGGGGGTTCTTCCTGCGCAGGGTGGACACTTGGCTATGCTGGAGAAGGGAAAGCTAGTGGAAAGATGGAAAAATGACAACTATAGTCAAAGCAGCAATATGAGAAAATGGAAAGAGGCCTGCATTTTCAAAGGAGAATTCACATTATGTCACTCTCTGTGCAAAAATCAAAGAAACCTGGCTGCAATTGCTGTTTAAAGCTTTGAAGAGCTACTGATACAGGAAACCACAGCGTGGCAGAACAAAAGCTATACCCACACAAAATTATTTCTATATAGACATACATAACAAAGGCATTGTTACAATGAATAATATATACTGTTCAATTTAAGATAAAACAAAGATTTGGACATAATAATGAAAAATCACCCTGATACTGGGCTTCATTTTAGACCTTTTATGATTACAGGTAAATCTAATGAGATCTTATTCTGCCCCTTGGAAAAATGAAGATGCCTGTTGAAAGAATAAGGGGTGGCCAGCACTAGACTATGGGCTACTGTTTTGGTGAGCAAGTAGCTCCAGAGCAAAACTGAGCAACTTCCAGGACAATCTAACCTGTGCTGGGGACAGACTCAGGGCCTGCTACCTCCAGAATATCTTTACAGATGCAAAAATAAGGACTAGTTATATATTTCAAATAAAGATAACATACCAAACTTCTGTAAATACCAATTACAAAGTTGAAGCCTCTGAAGATTTCATGCAATAAACAAATGGAAAACACTTTTCGCAGGTACTTAAATATTTACTATGTATTTGCACAAACCAAAATGCAGCAAAATTCCCAGCGCACAATACAAAAGTCATTCTAAAACTGCTTCACAGACATATATGAATCTTCATAGAAAATGAGAAGGGTCAGACTTAAACAGCTAATATTGAAGCGTCAATGGAGACTTCATTGGTGAAATGCCTTTCATGCACTTCTAAACAAACTGATAAAAAATTCCCATTCCCAAACTGTATGCATAGCAAGCTTCATTTGAGGGGTTCCAACACTGATTACTGCCATTTTCCTTTGCCTAACTGCAACAAAGTTACATTCATTTTTTTCCCCAAATAAATCATGTTATAACTAATTTCAGCTTTATCTCGCAATGATTTTTTCATATAACTTTGAATCTTCCTTAGCTGTAAGATTAACAAAGTCATAGGAAGCCCTTGCATATTGCTATTTAAACAGCTTTAGCCATTTAAATACAACCACGTAAGGCACAGAACAGGCAGTCCAGAAAAACACCTGGTTTCAGAAATAACGAATGATATTCTATATGCTTGTATCTTGTCTTATACTTCAAAACATCTGCATCTTACACTATGATTTACATGACCATTTGAAAGTTCAATCCATAAAGCACATCACCTTGCAGTAGCAAACTATGACACATGAGGATAATCACAATTATATTTATACCTTTAAAAATTGTATTTGCGTACAACTGTAGAGAAGAAAAAGACATGTTCTGTGTTTGATGTTATAGAAACATTTCATACTGATTGCAACTCGTATCAGAAACAGAGAAAACCGAAAGACTGGCAAGCAAGCAATAAAGATACTGGACATCAGAAATGTCCACCTTTTAAACAAATAAAATCCTGGCTGGCCCTTGTAAAAAAATGCGTGAAATGAAACAATAATTTTTAAAATAATACACAAATATATAATATAAAAACACACATACTTTTCAAGACAGAAAGCCACAGCTAATCAAGACAATGCAGAGCACATGATTAATATGATTTGCAAAATTTGTTACTGAGCTTCCCCGTTAAAGGTAACATTCCAACGACACAGTGATGCTTATCGCGGATTAAAGATTTCAAATTAGCTCATGTATGTCATTATTATGAGTGGTTATTTTTTTTTATCTGTTTCATTTTAAAATACTCCAGGCAGATGAAAATCATCATAAAATCTGACTCAGTTTAGGTACCATAGCACTAACCTTAACAGAGCTGTTGGTTCTTAAACAGGTACAACACTATTCCCAATGTAAACAAAGGACCCTCGCATGCACCCTGGGCTAAGGATGTCAGCATTTTTCAAACACCTTTCTGACTGTTCCACTTTACGGTGATGCAATATGACCTACATTTTCAATGGCCAAAGAGAGACTGAGGGATAGAAAGGGAGGAGATAAAGAAAAGACAGACAGATCTTTTCTGGCTTTATCCTCCATTAACTAAAGCTTTAACCATCCCTCAGGAGGATGGCAATGGGCAAGAATCAAAGCTGACTATCCTTAAATTCTGAACGAAAAGCTGAAAGATAGGCTACCATAAGAAACAGCCAGATTTTTCTATAAGCCTGTGAACAAGTACATAGTAATACCCTCAGTAGGAGAAAACACCAGAATCAATAATGCTATAATCAGTTGCCAGCACTAAGCTGTATGAAATACAGATGCTTCTTTTACCGCCTTGTATTTCACATCATGTTTGTAATACCTCATTTTTAAAGACTCCCTTTAGATCTCAAAAAGATACACAAAAAATCCACATCATTATCACCATTTTTACCAATAGGGAAATTGAGGAAGAACCAGTGATTTCCCAGTAGTTACCTTATGGGCCCAAGGCAGAGCTGGGAAGAGAAATCATCACTCTTCATAATCACTGTACTGTGCAATCTATTAGGGCCTGGGATGCCTGACATACTAATATATAATCCTGACATAATTCCAAAAGTATCTCTATCTTGTCTCTCTTGCATATGATCTTCACACAGCGAACTGTACTAGATTATTGCTAACTCTTAGAAAGCTTTCCCTCTCGAATGACGGCCTGTATTTCTTAAGATGGCTCTGGAAATGCACTTGACAGTGTGAATTGTAAAACCTGATATAAATACTGTTTATATTTTCACTATAAACATGTAAAAATAAAGGCTTAATTTAAGCTCTAATTGCTTTCTCATTCTTTTGCAGCTAAAGCACCTTTCCTTTCAAAACTCAGTACCCTTTTTCAGCAAGTGTAGTACATAAAAATTAAAATTAAAGGGTTGCTCCTATGATTACGTTAAACAAGAACGAAGATCTTTCTGTTTTCAGTTACCGATGTTTTAGTGCAAGGGCTCCCTTCTTGCCTTCTTTCCAAAGTGTTTACAGCATCAGAACCCCTTTACTAACACTAGTAGTTAATGTAATACATGATATAACAACAAATCATCTCCTTGTTATTGAAACTGAAGGCCAAAATTTGATCTTAAGTAGAGCTCTGTAAATCCAGAAAGACTCCAGTGCTTTCCAAAGAGTTTCTTGGGATTTGCATGTACATGAACAAGACTGCAATTTGGCATCAAGTTTGAAACCAGAGATCAATATAACATATAGATTCATTCCTGGATTTGAATTGTATTTATTATCACAATAGCTTTCTTATCAAGCAGTAAGTCGTCTCCTGAAATGCAATCTTCCCTGCACAGCAAGTACTGAGGAACTGTCCTTCCTTTGCCAGGGTGCTGCTGCCATCCACACCTGCAAGGTTTTACATCTCACTGCCTGGTGGTGACTGGTGTTGGAAGGTACGGAGAGAAAAAGAAATGAAGTGTATCCTGCTTTAAACTGCAGAGACACAGCAAAGAGTCAAAACAGCATGAGAACAAGAATGAGTGGAAGGAATTACCTGTAAAATGATCACAGGGACTACAGAAATTAAGGGAGTATGGGCACTATAGATGTCCATCTATATGAGATCAGGCGTATTAGGGAGGGGGCAATGTCTGAAGAAAACAGAAATATTTCTCATACTCATTAACCACACGTGTCCATGAGACTGCAAGGGTTTCCTGTTCTCTTTCAAACGGGATTAAAACCCCACATTCCTCCACTCCTTTTATCGGGGGTTGCACCTTGTTCAATCTACTTTACTCTTTCAAAATGAATTCAGTGGGAGGCTTTGCTATTTCCCTTGTTACAAACAAAAACATAGTTTATCTTAATTTAGAAGAATTGATCCAGAGAGAGAAGTCCTTCTTAGGTGCTTTCACCATTATTAAAACTCTCTTTTGCAATTGTTTCATAACGGTATTTCCGAGTTTCTCATACTTTTTGCTTTTTTTCTTTTTTTCCTTTCTTTCTTGCAGCACAGTATCTCTCCTTCAGATCAGAAGGCAGAGAGGCTGAGGTGACGTTTTTATTGCTGTCCAACACCGTAAAAATTCCTACGTGAGAAGCCACCCAGCACAGGGACTTGCAGAATCCAAGCCAAGCAACCCCAACACGATCCCTGCACTGTAACAGTGACTGCCACCTACAGTCAGAGAGCACCGGCTCCCATGCAACACAGGATTGGTACGGAGAAAAACATCAGAGCAATGAGAGAAATGTTAATCCCAACCATTCAAGCACCAAGAACTCACATTGTACACAGTTACAACTATCTTGAAAAATTTAAACTATTTGCAGTCCTCTTCTTAACAGGCCTTCTGGCTAACAAGCATGTAGCTCGTGTCTCCCAGTTTTTCCCTGAAAACTGAAAAGCCAGTTGTACTTCACTGTAAACACTTGAGTTGTATATGCAGGAAAAATAATTAAAACAACACTATACTGCTTTTCAAGTAAATCCTCTGTTTCAGACGGATTTTGGAATGAGTTTAAAGTCTCCCGTGAAATACTCTTGTCTGCTTTAAGAGACAACAAAAATAATATATATATTTTAAAAAAAATAATAAAAAAAGCCAAACCCATTTTCCTGACACATTCTGGACATTCATACAGGCCATGCTCACAACTGAATGCCAAGTTCCATCATTAGCTGAAAATGCAACAGCCAATGTTGATACCTTAGAAAGACTACCTGCGTAAAAACACTGATGGAAGCTTTAACATTAATATTAGTCATACTTTCAAGATTAAAAAATGTCTTTCTAGTGACATGAATCTTAATTTAAAACCCTTAATATTTTCATTTTAAGAGATATTTTCATATTGACCCCAATATACTAATGGCTTAAATGTCTACACAAATCCACTTAAGCCAAGAAGACTTCTTACATAATGTAAATTTGACACGTGTTTATATAATGTCTTGATTCAGGGCTGTCTAGGATCCTATATAAAAAACATATCTTTTTTCCTACTATTACTGCAAAACCTATGTAGCTATTAAGAGGAGCTATATATTCAAGCATTAATCAACTACTGGATATTCATTAACTGAATAAAAGCATGGAATTTTGGTTACTATTTATCTGGAAAAAAATATGATAATTTGCATTTGAACATATTCCCTGTAGCACTTGCTTTCTCTGCAAACCATTCTCATATCAAGCCATGACTCTAGCATGTCTGCTAGCATATTCTGTAGTTATTAAAATAATTTACTAATCATAGCTTTTAATGTCTTGTCAAGAAATCAGTTCTCCAGCTTCCTCATTCCTCTTCTGTTCATGACCAGGAATGCTAATGAAGCATTAAAAAACACAGGATTTCTTCTCACCTTATCCCTGTTGCAGGACACACACAACCTCCAGGTTACTCAGCGTAGCTCCCACTTACTGCTAGTCTCATTGAGAAATGAACTGGTTCTCAGGGGGTAAAAATTCACAGAGAAGATTAAATTAAGTATGATTACAAAACTCACTGTTGAACTACCTGCTTATGTACCAAATGTCAAGCTGTAGTCTTTGGAAAACCACAAGTTCTGCCTCTTGTTTGCATGCAGCCACTCCAGCGGATCCGTGTTTATGCCATAGTCTTCCCCATAAATCACAGCATGAATCCTCTGAAGTTTTTGCAATTCCACAACTTGCCTGCCTGTAACATTACAGCAAAAAAAAAAAAAAAAAAAAAAAAACAGAAGGAAAAAACATATCCTTTACTTAGCGTATATGGCAGCTACCAGAACCTTCCTTACAGATATAAACAGCAATTGAAAAACAACCGCTAAACAGGTCACAGAAAGTGCAAAATTAGTTTCAATATAGATCAGTCTCATGCTCTAATCCCGTAAAAATCTACTCAGCGTGCAGATCTGTTATCCAGAAAGGGAATGGAAGGAGCCTCCAAAGGTCGGACAGTCCGTCCTGCGGCCCCAGGGCACGATAACTGCAGTACCCATCAGGAATGATACAAGGAATCCAACCTGTTCCTAAAGGCCTCAAGCAATGCAAACACCACTGATTCGCAGGTGTTTTTTCCTCACGTTTTAATAAGTCCACTAGAAAACAGTGTTGGCCCACGCTGCCTCTTCTTTGCTGCAATTTAACCTATTACCAGGGTCCTCTTGAAGCCAACACACCTTTCCAATTTAGTGTTTTGTACTTACACATAATCCATCTAAAAGTATGTGTGATATTCCTACCACTTCAAAAACTCAATTCATGTTCCCGAGATAACAAAATTGGCATTATTATGGCGTGAGCACAAACACAAGGAGGAGGTTGGTCCCATCGCTCTGCAGCAGAACTGTGCACATTCCTGCTGCCATCACAGGTGGGACACAAAGGAGAGCTGCTGAAGCCCTGGAAATGTGGAAAAACTGCTTGCCAAAAGAGAAGAAAATTAAAAATTACGAATCAAATCTGAAAGCTTCAGAGCAGATCCTTGCAAAATGTCATCACAAAAAAGTACTTTTTTTTTTTTTATAAATCCTTCAACCATTATATTTATATGCCCAGGCTCTCAATAATTGCATTTTCTGATTTTTTTAAGTAAATTTTACTCCTAAGCTTAAGCTTAACAGACAACTATATCCAAGTCTCAAAATTCCTCCTTAGGTAAAAAAAAAAAAAAGAAAGAAAAAGAAAGGAAAAGGAACAATCTTTGACTCTGAACACGTAGTTAAGGTAATATTCTTTTCCTACCTCTGCAGCTTTATAACAACAACAACAAAAAAAGACTAAATCAAAAACGCTTTGAAATGAATTACCGAAATACTTCTCTCAACCACAATAAACAGTCCTGTGTCTCACCCATCCCTACAAATGAGCTATCCCTGCGTTAGGGCTGTTCAGTCCTATTTTTTCCCAAAGGCAGCATTGCAACTGCTTGAACGATACCACCTGAGAAGGCGACAGAGAACAACTGCTTATTTAGAGGAATAACTTAAAGAAATCTCCATGGGAAGCAACACATTCTCACAGCATCCATCTCCACAGCAGAGCAACAAGAACCACCACCCGAGAAAAAAGATGCAGAAGAGCAGCAATACTCACAAGCAGAAAGAGAAGAACACGTAGCTGCAAAATGGCTGTCTTGGAGTTGCAACTCTCTGCGCCAAATTTAGTAACTAGTCCTAGAAAGACACGATGGGGAACAGACTGTAGAAGAGGCAGTTACAAATAAAGGGGAGTCCATAAGAATAAGCTCATTATGAAACTCATCACCTGTGTTTTCATGGTATTATAGGTCTATGCCAACATATGAGATAGCTAGTCTTATATGTGCACGTGTCCCAAATATGTAGCTATTATGTTTTATATGTTTTTTATACTTTTTTTACATTATTATGTTTACAAAGAGGAAAATCCTATCAAGCTTCTGACATATTTGGCACCAAGAAGATTATATACAGTGTATACGTTTCACTGCTGAGATTTGTAAAAATAAAAATCTACTCTGAAAGGTACCTTGATTCCCAAACAGCACCCAGCTCCACATGGATCCAATATTACCCTGACTTCATTCTATATTCCAGAACACCCTCAGCAGTTAAAATTGTGTGATTTTTTTTTAATTAAACTCACTGCAGAATCTCTGTTTGAAGTGCTCTTCATAAACCCAATCATTCATCCTCAGTACTGTGTGAAGCCCCATTGAAATCACTTCAATCTCTTTCACGGGCAAAGTTCAAAATACTCTCAAGTGCTCACAAGATCGGGACAGGCAATTTCTTTAACATAAACATTTGAAAATAGCAGCGCTTGGGCTATTTCCTTCCATTCATTTGATGACATTTTATCTATAGTTACAGTAAGTTGCTCCTGTTTGTGGATTCAGAAAAAAGGGAAGAAAGGTTTTACTAAGAAAACTGATTCTAAATACCCTCCTACTCCAACCTTGGCAAAGTGGCTACAGCTCAAGTATAAACTAGGCATTTTTAATTAAATTTCCAATTCATTACCTATAATTACACCTTACAAAATAGGTCCTACATGTTTTATTTTTAACATACATATGCACTATTTTAATTCATGTTATTTTATTGTTCAACACCATTCTAACTTTACATACGTTTTGCAGGCACTAAAAAGCACAAAAATGAAAAACAAACAAACAAACAAACACAAATGCCAAAGCTACACAGCAATGAAACTGAAGTGGAAATATTTATAGTGAACCACAGAATGGCAGGTGCATATTTGCAGTTATTAGTAGCATAGTTTGTTTTACTCTCATCTTTTACAAGCCAATCCTTTTATCAAATAAGTAATAAAATCAAATTTATTGGACTTCTTTTTTTACTAGCTCAATTCTGTCATGCATAATCAAAATTTTAATGTTATTAAAACAAAGGCATAAGGTGGAGGGACAAAAAAAACTGCTTATACAGCTGGCTGTCACGCGTGCTGCACCAGAATTTTGAAAGCCAAAAAAAAAAAAAAACCCAAATCAAAATGCTTGTTTATACTAAGACTCAACTAAAACATGATGATAATACAAGTTACTTCGAACTTTTTATAAACACCACTAAGAGGAATTACATTTTGGGCTAAATACTTTAAGAATACTATCAAATGAATCACCTCCAGCTTGCATATGGTTTCTGTGTCATCCACACATGCAACCACTTTCACCTATCAACTGAAAATTAGCGTATATGTGTACTTAATATATATGGTATTTTACATCTATCTCCTCCTTTGCTGAGAAGATTGAAAGTAATTGTTTTATTTACCTTTTACGCCCCTCCCAAAGCCATTTACAAAACAAACTATTTTATTCCATACCTTGTTTTTTTGGTTTGCCTACACTTTTCAAATCCAAATTCTACTCCCGCTTGCACACACAAAATGCAGAAATTACCAAGCAGGAAAACAAGCATCTTTGAAAGGAATCTGATCTTCACGTAGAAAGTGATCTTTGCTACGCTTGCATCATTTTCCTTTTTTACTTCAGAAACAACTAACTTGCTTTTATGGATTATTTTGTTCCATCCTGATGCTTTGGTCCTCAGTCATCTAGTACTCAAGCACCGGGCTCCAGATTCATGTCCATTCAGGTAAAACCACCTCCTACCAGTCAAGACTCTGATGACTACGGAATTTGCTCTGATGGAAGGAATGAGGGGCTCTAATCCCCTTAGAAAGAAGGATACTTGGGCTCACATCTCCCACAACAACTCCTCTAATGAAGAAAAACGGAGCAGAACCGTTACCACCTCCTAGGTTTCGAAAGCAAAGATCGACCTTTGCTCCCTTTGCGAAAGAAAGGGCTCATGATCCTCATTGCAAGAGTGCGAGAATCCCAAACGCTCCCTAGAGGAAAGTGCTTAGCCCTGGAAATAGGCAGGATTTAAGACACATTCCTCCTTCAGCTGCTGTGTAGAAAACGTGCAGATTTGCCATCTCCTTCAGGCTGATCCAGCTGGGATCCAGCTTCATAACTCTTAGGAAATACCAGCAAATACTAAGCACTGTCCCCTGATTCTACCTTCACGGAATCATTACCCATCTGGCCACAGCTGCTCCCAACCTTCCCTTGGCACAACCTGCAGGCACAGAGTAAGGAAGAGGCATGACCTGCATCTCCCCTATCCGCGTCTGCGACACTCTGCAGGCGGGTGACCGACTGGCATCGACCCCACGCACATCTTCCGAAATATTTGTTTAAACCATTTGCTTCCACACCAACGGAAGCCAAAGTTTAGCAGCCATGCTTGGCTCACACACACACACACACACACACACACACACGCTAAATAAATAAATAAATAAAAACCACAGAGGACAGCATGTTTGCTGCCTAAAAAGGCCGTAACTCGTGCATAGGATTCCCGCTGCTGTCACCCACGGCAGCTTCTGACCATTGTTACCTTATCAGCAAGGCACTGTTTTCATTCAACATATGACACAGTAAAACATAAACCAAGCAGGAATCACCAGGGCACGTGACTGGGCCTCAGATTATTTCTGTTTCACTGCTCAGGCTTGTACTTGACTCAGAAATTAAAGAACAAGCACCCGCTCCAGTCCAGCACGTTTTACAGAAACTGTAAATTGTCACTGTTCTTAAGTATTTACCTGCTGAGATATCCCTTTCCTTAAGAGAAAATACTCTTAAAACTGTAGAAATTTCCAAAGCAAAGCACAGAAACAATTTAAAGCCAGAAATAAATGGTTTTTGTCGCACAGTTGCTATTGCCTTTCTTTGAGACAGGAGCATTTCTTCCCACTTCTCCCCGTGACATGGGGCTTGCTTTGCCCTGCTCCAAGGCCATAAAACTTGTGGGTGTGCTTTCCCAGACGGGACCTGCTTTGAAAAAGAAACAAACCACACAGAAAAACAACAAAAAGAAATCAGCTTCTGCGAAACTTTGAAAGGCTGACTCAGGCGCTGCGCAATCGCTCTGATTCAGCTTTCTCAAATGCAGTCAAAGAATCTGCTCACGTGACCGGCCCAACGCCACCCTGAAGACAGGCACGAGCTGAGCTGCTTTCCAGGGGAGGAAATGCCTGGTTTTGCCCATAATCCTTTTGCAAAATCTCCTCAGTAGCACTGGCAGTTATTTATTTAAATATTGGCTTATTCAATATGATATTCACGGCTCTCTTGTTGTTCATCCAATGCTTCAAGCCACAGTTAAGCACAAACATTTACCATGTGGCTCAATGCCAGCAGAGACAAATTCTTCTTCTTAGTCAGCGTTAAAAGCTCACTCGGTGCACACCTCTTCCTCTGAAAACACTGGGATACTGCTAATGATCTTCAGGACGCAGCAGAAATGCTACCGAATCCATGATCTGGCAAATTAGGAAAGGAAAAATACATCCTTATATATAAAAAAACAGAGCAAAAGCAAGGAGGCCACACTGAGATATCCTGCCAACAAACTAATGGGCTGCAGGATAAACTGACTAATCCTGCCCACCAAAATGACTGCTTCCTGACAAAATACACGTAAAGTGAAGGGTTATCCTAAAATCAGCTACTAGTCATTTTGAATTGTGCACCACAGGCACAGCATGGGATCCCCTATGGCCAGGCAGGCTGTGGTGTTAGCAGCGTTTAGATGAAACGAGAAACC
Organism: Nothocercus julius; assembly: GCA_013398735.1. Taxonomy (NCBI): domain Eukaryota; kingdom Metazoa; phylum Chordata; class Aves; order Tinamiformes; family Tinamidae; genus Nothocercus; species Nothocercus julius. The sequence continues at coordinate 12,511,962 of VZSV01000005.1, forward strand.
TGCCCAGGACACCTCGCAGCAGCCTCAGACACTGCGTTTCAGCAGACATCTGCAAAAGCACCTCAACCTCCTCACAAAGCAGGAGCCCGCAAAGGTACCCAAAACAGGGGTCACAAAGCAGGGCATCATTTCTAACTTCTGGTTCTTCCACGAACTCAATTAAAGCACCTTTTGAGGTGCAAGCAAGGGAGGCTTCCACTCGCCGAGCGCCTCCCTCGGCTGCAAGCCCAAACCCTGAACACCTCCACCTCCAGCCTCATAGAACTCCAACTTTAGCTTGACAAGCTTTAATAAAGTAGTGAGGGATCATCTTAAACTGCATGATAATTGAACTTCAAGTGCCATAAATGTTCAGCAGGATCCAGATATGATATGCGGAAAGCTGTTATACAGTTCCTGCGAAGATACCTGCCAAAGGGCAGTATCCAAATGCCATCAATATAAACTATATTAATCAAGAGACAGGCCCCTTCCTTAAGAAAATATAACTTAAAATGACCATACAACATTATTTTTTCAAAAAATTACTAAAATAAACTTTTGTTTCCCTGAATAAGCCTTCATGAGAAAAGTAGTAGTATTAGTAACAAAGTATCTTTCTAACAAAAACAAAAAAGAACACTTCCCGGACTTCTCTTTTACACAGCGATTCAGTCAAAAAAAAAAAAAGGCTATTTTACAGCATCTTTCAGTAACGAATTGAAAAATAAGAAATAAAAAACAATCCTGTAGTCTACAACTTGCAGTTACATCATTATCTGAGAGAAGACTTGTTTTTAAAGTACGGTACTAAGAATACATGTAATCAATTTTGGCAACACAAGCAATAGCCAGCAAAATTGATTGCTGTTTGGATAACAACATATGAGGTTTTTTAAATTATTATTATGGTCACTACAGCCAGAGATGGTATTTTCACTCTCCGTTCTCCTGTTATGTTCTAATTCTATGAAAATGTGCTAGCTCGGCAGAAACACAAGGGTCCATGTTAGGAAAGTTTTTTACAAGACTAAGAACCACACAGTTACTATGCATTTTTTTTTTTTTTTAAATATGTACTACTTTTTCTCCCAATTTCAGTTTTATCTGCCCAAAGCAAGCCCTTTAAAATCTGAAGCCTGTGCCTAACAATTTTAGTGGAACTGACTGACAAGCTCTTGAAACACTGAGGCTGGTTTCTAGCAAATGCTGAGGCTAAGGAGACTACACAGTTTAAACATCACTTAAAATGAAAGCACACTGTTGGCTTAGCCTGACATCAACTGTGAGCAAAACAAAGGAAAATAATCAACAAAGAAATAATAGATAGTGATAAAAAGCAATGCTTAACATAGGTTTTCAGAAAATAGGTCTTGCTAAATAAAATTGGTATAGTTTTCTGACAAGAATATAGGTTGGGCTGGATAAAAATACCTTGTAGTTTGTGACCTACTATACCTAGATCCGTGCAAGATTTAGGGCCACACAACAGTCCAATTTAGAAGTTATTCAACACGAAGAAAACCTGGAATCTAAAACCACCTCATAAATTATTAGGGTGGCTTAGGAAAAATATTTTAAATCCATCAATAGTTAAAGTTGTTTTCTTAGCTCTCAAAATCTTAGCTTGTTGTAGCTTTGAAACTATGAAAAGCTTTTTCCCCTTTAACTTTTTCCTCACTTGGAAAAGAATTAAATATATGTGTATACAGTTAAAGAAAAGAGGAGAAGGTATAAAGTTAATTTATTTTCAAAAATTATTTCACAGATTTTTTTTTTTTCATGAAAAAAATCAATATTGGTACATCTCCTCATTATAAAAATCCAGGACACTTAAAAGCCACTTTCCAGTAGGAGAAAAAAAAAAAAAAAAAGAGTACTGATAAAAAATCTGAATCAGTTGCATACACATGTAGCATCTTGCTGGACTACACATACCTAGTTTATACTTTTTGTACTCAGAGCCACCTGGGAACATTACAGCGCATCACTTCACACTTTTGACAAGGACAGGTGTGTGATAAATTATTATGTATAAGCTGTTTCCAGATTTTACCACATGGCATCCACAAGGGAGTTTGAGGCAAGAGGGAAAATTACTTCACATTTAACTTGGTTGAAAGCCCAAACACACAGGTACTTATCCCAAAAGAGCTGGCAGGGAGAAAGGTGTTATAACCCGTGTAAGACATTTTTTCCTATTGCATGACTCTCAGTTGACTTCTGACTACTGATTTCTTAAGGATAGCCCACTGATAACTTCAGGCCTTTGCCAGCTAAGTGAAGTTTATGTATAAAACCTGTAGCTCATACTATCTGCAGAGAAGACAAGAACTGGCGGGTGAGATAAATAAATAAGAATAAATCAACCCTGCTCCCATGATCTACGGTATACATTACACCTAACTTGTGGAAGAAGTATGCTTGCATACTGCCTAGTGTAATACACATTCCACATACTTGGAATAGAGAGTATTATTTACATGCTCATACACAGAGCAACTCTGCTTTGAAAAGGTGCAAATCTAAAAAAGACTCCATAGACATAGTGAACACTCAGGTAAATAGAGAACAAGATAAAACACACCACGGATGTTTAAAACAACAAAATAAAATAGGAAAGAGAATAGAATTTTACATCAATATGTAGCATTAATAAAATTCTTGATGAGGTGTTTACTGAGTCCTAGTTCCAATACCAAAGTAAAAAGAGAGTAACTGAACACTAATGATGCCTAAAAGCCCTGTCTTAATAAAAAGGGAAGAATAATGCATTTATTTTCTAAATTGCCATTATGAGCCTAAGACCCAGAACACAGAAAGAATATTCTTGAGTTAGTAAGAAATTTGTAATCAGTGACACATAAAAAGATGAGAATGGCATAAAAGTCATTAAAAATTATTAACTAATTGTATGGACCGCTGTATTCCAAATTAACTACTCAGGAAATACTTACTTGTCATTGTAAAGAGTTTCATAAAGTTATCTGACCAACATTAGAATGATGACCAAAAAAAAGAAAAAAGTTTATGTTGGATTAAACGAGAGATCATAATACAAAAGTATTAGAATACGATGATACAAGTAATTGTGGATCTTCACCTATAATAACCCTCAATTCTCATAAGCTCAGATCTACAGTGGAAATGGAAAGAGCTAAGATAGGTGCAACAAATATATTACCTCTGGGCAAGGCAGTGATGCTTAAGATACTTAAGATTGTAGTTCAGAGAGGTAATCAATTGGTAAAGAGGGAACAGACCAACAAACCACACGCAGAAGTTCAGCTAGACCTTCTTCTTATCCTCTGCCAGAATACTAGGGATATATCACAGGGAGCGATGCCTCGGAAAAAAAGGAAAGACTTTTGTCAAACCAACTACATATAAAGGCAAGAAACTCAGAATTTAAAAAAAAAAAAAAATTAAAAAGGAAGTCTTTGTAACACATACATGCACCAGGAATTCATGTGTTCAGAGCATTCTTGGGTTCAAATTTTATTTAACCAAGTGGAAAGTTAGATCATCACATAAAATTAGATCACTTACAAATTGTGTGATAATATATGAAAACTTGAAGACCAGAAATTACTTATCCAGATTTTCTATACTGGAAGTCCATTATTCTCTGAACTTTGGGTGGTGTTTCAGTGAGCATTGGCTGCAATGTTTTCTCAATAGCACCTTGCAAAGAATCTGACAGTTGTGCCTAGTGAAGACAAAGTACTGGCTGGAAACAACCTAGCAGTGTGTAAATACCTGTTAAATGCCACTATCCAGAACAAAAAGCACCTTGTAATCACTCACAACCTTAAACCAGGAAACTACAGATTAGAGCACTCAGACTTTGTCCTTTTCTTACACTGATTTTTCAAACATGCCTCAAACTGTCAAAACAAAGCAGTGACCAGGGTAAGAAAATAAATGTGTGGAGCAGAACAAGTCAATACCCTACATCCAAGCCAAAATGAGGAGAGAGAACCATGGTGTCAGACTTCGGACATACGACTCACATATCATTGCTGCAACATGACATATATTTCAGTAACGCAGCCAACTTCAGCACTGCCTAAGTGTCAAAGAAGTGTTTCAAAAAGCTAAAATTCAACATTTGATAGCTATAACACCTTAGTATCTCCGATCTCCGGAGATCCCTAGGCTTTTTTTCCAGCGGCAGCTTTGGATTTTTCAGGGCAGGAAGACACAACTCTTACGACTACGTGCCCAACTCCCTGATAAACCAGTGAAGCCACGAGGGTGATGGTTTTGGCCATGTTCATCCAGAAAAAAAGCATCCGTCGAGCGGCGATCGCTCCAGGCCGCACTGCTGGAAGCGGCAGCCCATGGCTGGCACTGCGGCTCTCCCTGCGGTCCCCAGTGACACCCTGGCAGGGCCGGGCCCAGCCATGGCTGCTGTCCCCGTCCCCAGGGACACACTGGAGGAGACGAGAGCGGGTACGGACGCTCTCCTTGTGTCCAGCGACACCCTGGAGGGCTTGAGACCAGGCACAGCTGCTGTTCCCTGTCTTGATGCCAACCTTGATGGACTGAGACCAGGTACTGCTGCTGTCCCCACCCCAAACATCAACCTTGAGGGGTTGTGACCAGGCACGGCTGCTGTCCCTGTCCCCAACGCGCCACCCCTGAGGCGCCAAGAGCGCGCATGGCCGCTGTCCCTGACGCCACCCTCCAGGAGGCCAGGCCGGACATGCCTGCCGTCCCCGTACCCAATGCCACCGTCGAGGGGCCACAACCAGGCACAGTCACTGTCCTCATCTCTGACACCAGAAGGGCTACGAGCAGCCATAGCCACTATCCGTGTCCCCAGTGACACCCTTGGGGGCCAAGGGCAGGCACGGCTGCTGTCCCTGTTGCCAGTGACACCCTCGAGGGGTTGAGACCAGGGGTGGCCACTGTCCCTGTCCCCAGTGCCAGCCTCCAGGGGCCACCACGACCAGGCACGGCCGCTGTCCCTGTCACCAGTGACACCCTTGGGGGGCCGCGACGGGGCCCGGTG
>VZSV01000005.1:12518118-12542735 GCA_013398735.1 Nothocercus julius
CTGTCCCGGTTCTCCATCGCGGCCCTGCTCTCTGATGGCAGCCCCTCACGCCAGCTTCGGGCCTCTTATCACGGTCCCCGCTATCCATGGTGGCTCCTCATTGCAGCCCAGGCCCCTTGGTGGCAGCCCCTCACCATGGCCTCAGGCCTCTCTCCCAGCCCTGAGCTCCATCGAGGCCCCTCACTGTGCCCTGGGGCCTCCATGCCAGCCCAAACCCGGTCTTGCCCCCCCAGGCCCACTCTGTCCCCCTCTCTCCAGCCTAAAGCTCCCACTTTTTGTAAACAGCCCTTTTTTAACTAAAAGCAGTGCCCCAGCCTTGCTAGTTGAGCTCTGAGAAACGCGCCCGGCAGCCCTGGACCATCACTCGGAGCCGCCCTGGGCTTCCTGGGCTGCCCCACAAGTGTCTTAAAACAGACTTTTTCGCTTTCCCTCGTCCCCAGATGAAGTGATCCGTAAGCGGCTTCTCATCGACGGCGATGGAGCAGGGGACGACAGGAGGATTAACCTGCTGGTGAAGAGCTTCATTAAGTGGTGCAACTCTGGATCTCAGGAAGAAGGGTATTTCTGTTCTCAGTCTTGGGGAGTTACAGTTGATTTGTATTTTAAGTGGAAATTTAGATAAACTTGGATTTATTCGAAGAAAAAGAAAAAAGGCACTTATATTAAAACATATACCTCTGCTTTTCAGTATGGCTCTGTGGCATTTCCAGTGCAAACACTGCACTGTGGTAGTAAATGAGGACTAAAAATGGTTCAGAACTTACTTAATGAGCTGTATCTTGCAATCTAGCAGTGCTGCAAATGCTCTCAAGATGGGCATGCCACTTCCCGATCCAGGTCCAAGAGTCCCGTTATTCTAACAGGATCATGACTGAATATTTCAGTTGGCAGTTCTGCATTTGTTCTGTTAGATAAGGACAGTGGTATTGGTCTTGTTGCAATTGCTTTATTTTTGCAAAGAGACCAAAGTTGTAAAAAATGACCAATGAAGTGATATTTCATTGTGGGGATCTCTACAACACTTGGATATAAATGCCAGGAAGATGCTTGTATATGCAGAGAAGTGCTAGAGTATTAAAGTACTAATCTAGGTGGACATAGAGGCTGTAAGTTTATAAAGCAATGAGCAGATTGATCCAGGGATTAATACTCACTTTGCACCTTTAAGGGCATGATGATAGAATTTGTTTGTGCAGTTTTTCTAACTATGTTTTCAAAAATTATGCATTGAATCTTTGGAATGGTTTATGTCTTAGTAATTACTGTTATTTAACTACTACTTAAATTACTCATGTAAACTGTGTAACTTAAATTACTCATGTAAACCTACCTTTGTAGGTGACTGTTTCATGCTGCTTAGGAATAACTATCTTGTCTTCTTTCAGTTACAGCCAGTACCAACGAATGCTGAGTACTTTATCACAGTGTGAATTTTCAATGGGAAAAACTCTTCTCGTGTATGATATGAACCTGAGAGAAATGGAGAATTATGAAAAAATCTACAAAGATATAGGTAAAGAGGAAAAAAAATTACTATTGGACTGTTATTTGAGTATGAGGAAGCTTGAGGTAGGGCTGATGAACCTAATATATACACCTGACAAATGATTTTATTTTAATATATAGCACTGATACAAAAGCTCTAAAGCATCTTGTCAGTGTCTAAAACACATGCAAATAAAATTCTTGTTTTTAAGTACTGAGTGTGTGCAGTTTGGAAGCTGATGGAGCTATGAATCCACCATGTCACAAGTGGCTCTTGATCTTTTTATAGTGCAGGAGATTGATTTGTTGACATGTATTGTTTGATACAATTCTGTCTATCTTTTTCTTAAAGAAAATAGTATAGCTGCAGCACACGAGAAGATTTCTGAATGCAAAAAACAAATCTTGCAAGCCAAAAGGATTCGAAAAAATCGCCAGGGTAAGGAGCAAAATCTGTGTTTCACTAAGCTGTTTGATTACTTTCTTACCTTTTAAAATATATTGTATTAGGACAGTTTTCAGATCTTCCAGTGCACAAGGGAAAGTACTAATACCCTAGTACAGAGTGAAAATGTGGCCCTGCAGCCTTCCTCCAAAAAACCTTACATAGTAAGTCAAATGATTTAATACCTAACTGTTATTGTAAAGGCACATAACGCTCAAGTATACTTCTTTTTTAAAGCTGCTGAAGTAGATCTCAGTGGCATACAACATCAGGAAAATCTAAGTGGTGGTAGTTCATGGAGATGTTTTCAGGCAAAGAAAGAACCAACAAGCCTCGTATGACAATTCAGATGACTAGAATTAAAACACACTAAGACTTCAAGACAGAAAAATAAAACAGGGTTACTCTCACTACCGAGAATCGTGCAAGTATGTTCCTTCAGCTTCTAATGGAAGATGAAGTCTTTGCATACACATATATAAACATGGTCATGTCATTTGCACACCCATCAACTCCATGTATATCTTTACAAAATACCTCTAAACCAGTTACAAAAGGCGTATTTAAGAGACAGGAGTCTCTTAAAATTACGTGTTGATAATTTTAATTGAAGCATTTTCTTTGTAATACCATTGTATCAGAAGATTAAAAATTGAGGAAAAACAGGATTTTTTCCTTACAAAGGGAATGAAAAATACTTTTTTTTTAAAGGTAAAGCAGTAAAAGCAGATAAAATGTTTTAAATACAATTGTTTGATAAATAAGTGTTTTGTGGACTTTTTTTTTTTTTTTTGGTTCAACTGGAGGTGAAAAGAACCTTAGAAGGAAGGGAGAATACTTAACTCTTCATAGATGTAGACCGAAACTTTTTGCTTCTGACACATTATGTCCATCTTGTTTCTGAAATTTTTCCATCTGGGTGAAGTGCTTGGCACACAGGCAATCCTGAGGTCAGGAAATGGCCACATTAGTTGCCATGTTGTCATGTTTTGTGGTTCAGTACCTTACAAAGTACTAGTGAGTAGGTTATGACAAAAAGACAATTCATATCAGAGTTTCCTTTTTAAAGCTGTTTGATCTGAACATCTACATTGAGACTGGACATCTTGAAAATCTAAATATTATAGTATGTTATAAATTACATACTCCTTTATGTTCTTGTTTACATACCAGTTGAAAACATTAAACATTTCCAGCAGCCATTAAGAATTGAAACTGCTATATAGTATATGATTTTTGGTTTCTGAGCCTATGCTCTCAGAATTATTTAGATTTAACAATATTAAAAAATATATATTTTTTTTGTTTCAGAATATGATGCATTGGCCAAAGTCATACAGCATCATCCAGATAGACATGAAACACTGAAGTAAGTATGAGATTGCATTACATTATAGTAAGTCAGCAAGTCAGAAGTCACCAGATTGGACATTTCCTTAGTTTCCATTTGATATTTTCTCATTTATAATTTTTTTTTTTTTTAACACAAGAAAAAAATGGGTGTCAGGTGTTGTTTCAAAACTGTGTTATTAGCTATGTTTTAATTAATCTCCATCCGTTTGAGTTCAGAAGCATTGCTAATAACTTTGCATTTTAAAAATTTTTGTTAAGGTGAGTATGCGAAACTTGGACTTAAATGCGTATCTATATCAATTTACCAGTGACAAGTTGATTAAAAAAGAGAGATAGTAGGAGAATGCTGTAAAATACATATTGAGGGATTCAATAGTCATGGAAGATACATAATACAAGCAGGTAAAATGGAATGTGAGAAAGCAGGAGAAAGCTCTTAGATTTGTTTTATGTTTTCCTTGTAGTTGTTCTTCCTGCGTGCCTGGTTATAAATTGCTAGCTTGTATACCACAATCTAGCCTGTCCTGGCATGCAGGTTAGACCTACCTGTGGTCCAACTCGTCCTGCATGTAACTTACAGTATTGCTTGTGTCCGTGTTGGATTTGGATTGATATCTATTCTTTTGGGTTATTTTGGACAGTTCAGGGTAGATAATATTTTTGAACCTTATCAAACCACAGAAATGCCCCAGGACTCATTGCATCTACGATTTTTTTTTTCTTCTTAACCTGATTAAGATGTAGCATGGGATTTGTGCTCTCATTTAAATGCAGCTTGTGTCTGTCCTGTTGCTCCGTGTCAGTGAAACTTCAGAGGGAAGCTGTATTTTCATATTCCATGGTCTTTTGTAGTCGTTACCACAACTTTGATTATTACAGACAGTTCTTGAGCAACTTGAATACTTCCAACTTTTACTGGTTAGCATGTGCTATTTATCAAAAAAAAACATGATAAAGAATTACCAGGAATGCTTGTTTTTTTCCAGAGAAGTTGATTAAGATTGGAAACAAGTAAATAATAATGCACTTTTGAGAAGATGCGAGGTAGTTTAGATTTCTTAGATTTTCTGTTTTAACTGAGCCTAACACTTCTAAGCATAAGTATCCTAATCAAAGCTAGAAATGGCAACACCAGATACGTGGTAAATTTGGCATTTTGTCCTTCCGTATAATTCATTTTCTCCTCACCATTTTAATGTGCAATAAGAGTGTCTACAATGCTTTTTTTTTTTTTTTTTTTTTTTTTTTTTTAGTCCTTCATATCCTCAATCAGAGGAACAGATTTAAATTTTAGCAGAATATGATTCTCTGTTTTACAGATACAGAAACAGGATATAGTAACAGAGTGGGAAAAAATTGGGGGGAGTTTGATTCTTAACTCTTTCATATATAAGTAAGTGAATATATTTTAAATATAGGCACTAGATGAAGTTTTCTTCCAAAACTTTTAATTACAAGCTCTCCCTACTCTTCAGTTTGAGAGAAGTGTACAGAATGTCAGCTGCTGTGAATCAAGAAAGACCACCCTTAAATTAGAATGGAGAAGGCCTCAGGAACAACATCACATTATTCATGGAACTGTTAATCACTAAAAGCAACAGAGAAAACTTCTTGTCAGGAGAAATGTCACGGTTTATGGCAAGAATTACATTTATAGCTTTTGCAGGTCATATGGCACAAGAGGATAAAATTCGGAGAAATGCTTCTTTTATGCTTCTAAGGGGCTGGTTCTTGGAACAACCAGTCCTAGAGCACAAAAGAAGGGAAACTCTTATGGACTTAGTCACAAGTCAGGCACAGGAGCCAATTCAGAAGGAGACAGGAACTGAACCACTAAGCAGCAGAGCCCACAATGTAATTAACTACAGTATGAGAAGAGCAGTTAGAACACCATGAAATGGCACTGACTCTTAGAAAAGGAGATAGGAAAATGAGAAGGATAGACAAAGATTCTCTGGAGCTGAAAATAAAACTCCAGATGTAGCTTGGAAAAAAACTAAACACAAAAATGGAGTTTTTTCACAACCATCCACACAGGGCTGGGAGACTTTCTGCAGTTCCCTGCTCAGGCTGCAGAAGCTCTCAGTGCTTCCAAACGAGCCCTTCATTCCCGTGCTGACCCTTGTGTGGCTCTGCCTGATAATTAATCAGGGATAGCCAGTCTCAATCTAGCTAACCTTTAAAGGAACAGATTGTTCTCATTACAGGGAGTGTAATTTATAGTAGGCATTAGAGAAAAACTAGCAGGGCCCAATTGGAGGTAGGAACACATCTGTGCAGGAGCTGATGTTCTAGCCTTCTATGAAAGCTATGTGACAGTACCTATTACTTCTTGCCTTATTTCAAAAAGAATTGTGGTGGTCTGAGGTGGGCCTGAGTAAGGACAGAGAAAAAATTGTTTTTGAGGAGATACTAAACATTGTGTGCTCAGGCATTACTTGTATCATGTAATTTTATCCAAAATATGGATTATTCCACATGTGCCTACTATAAAGTGTATGTATCAACCACTGCTGTGTTTGGTCTGGCCCTTTTTAGAAATAAGATACTACTATGTATTTGATCAAGTCTGGCAGTTATGTTTGTATGCTGGATATGTAGGTTTATCAGCTAATGCTGTATTTTTATATAATCTACTCTTATCAATATAAAAAAAGTATTTAAAAAGTGAAGCTTGTAGAACTGTGCTTAATGTGACCACTTCTTTCATTTTCATTGTGTGAAAAAGTAAAAGACCTTGTGCATGTGCCAGGATTAAATAGTTATGGGCCAAATGCCCACTATACAATTGCATTCCAGCTGTCAGCCTTTGTTTCTATGAGTCCTGATTTCGCTTAAGTCCTGAAATGATAGATTTATGGCATAATAGTTTAACCTTTTATGTAAAGCAGCTTTACATAAATGTTGTTTTCATTTATTATGCTTTATATAGCTTTTCATGGTTTTTACTTATACTGTTTATTTAATGGTTCTTTTTCCTCAATTTTGTTAAAATTTTAGTTTTCAGAAACTTAACAGAAATTTAAAATATACTATGACGATTTCTTTTCAGGCAGCTAGAAGCTCTGGGGAAAGAACTTCAACATCTTTCTCACATTAAAGAAAATGTTGAAGATAAGGTAGGTTTTTCATAGATATTTTGTATAATTACTTAATAGGAACATAATTCATGAAGAATCTACTATGACTTGTTTGGCTGTATGTACGCTCTGTTTCCTAAAATAGATATTTTGTGGTTGCAGTTAGAGCTGAGAAGAAAACAGTTCCATGTTCTTCTAAGCACCATCCATGAACTTCAGCAAACCCTGGAAAGTAAGTAGTGTTACATATGGGTGCCATGTGTAATTGGGCACAGTTTAGGGAATGGTCTGTGCCAGGAGAGTGGAAGCAAGGGTGTTTTCAGCAGGATAGCAACGTGCAGTAGGGGTTGGTGACCTCTCACATAGGCAGTATTTTTTTCAGTAGCTGTCCAGAGCCTGAGTCTGCTCAGACTTATCTGTAGCCAACAGATTTCTTTAAAATATGGAGATGAAGAATGACAAATTGAGTATCATCTTTTTTTTATGGGCAATAGAGAAAAGTGTTCTTGTACATAGTTTCCATGCTTATTTGTATGATCCCTATTTCAATAGTATTGAATGTGTCACTGCCATCATGGTATCATTTGAGGTCTTACTAAAAAGAATTTGGAGTGTAGAAAAGCTGAATGATTTACCTACTCATCCAGGAAGTCTGAAGTAGAGGAGGGACTAAAACTAAATTCAGGAATTTAATCAGTAAACTCATCTTTTATCATAAAAATACTTAATACTTTCAAATCAGTGCCTACTTTTCATTCTCTAATAGGGATAATACTGCTTTAACACATTATTTGTGGGATATTTGCTCTGTCTTCCAAAGACAGAATAATTGGTATAGTCAGTGTGCATGACCCGGTTAACATACATAGACAGCTATAAGAGCAGACTTTCATTCTCTAAGGCCCTGTAGACCTTGCTAAGCAGTGAACCGTTAATCCCTAGGTGCACTTTAGCAGAAGGTTATTGTTATTAAGCATTACTAGTGTTACTAATACTTCCTTAAGTCTCTAAAATACCCTTCTGTAAGAATGTGTAGTTCACCTTTTTTTTTGTTCGAATTTAGGATTTTTATAGTGAGATATTCAATTACAGATCTAAGACAATCAATGCAAAATATTTAAGTGTGACCTAGCTCAGTAGTATAGCTTGTAAATGTAATCTTACCATGTTTGACTAACAGTAGTGTTCAATTGCAGATGATGAAAAACTTTCAGAAGCTGAAGAATCTCAGGAAACTCAGATGGAAACAGAGACCAAGCAGTAGATGTACCTTACACTTAATGCAGATTATCCAGATGTCTTTACTTTGTGTTGAAACCAGCAGTAAAAGAGCAAGAGCTGAAAAAAATGGAGTTTTCCACTGTTTCTGTGAATTTGACCAGTGTAGGAATTCCAATTAATATTTTTATACAAAAAAAAACTTGTTTGGCTTGTGCTCCGGGGAAAACAATTTCCCATCTATGTAGGTAGGTACATTTGCATTAACCCACTAACTTTGTAATACAAGGCAAGAAGGGTGTTCTTCGCTTACAAAAAGTGAATCTTCTGTGCAGTTCTTGTAAACTGTTTGCAAACATTGTCAATAAAAGCCATTTACAGACAGTTTCCTATTTGGAAGCGGACACTGAACCTAACTAATAAGGACTCCTTTTCTTACTTGACGTTGCGCTGATACCAACACTTCTTTCCTTGAGTCCCAACTTCTATACCCTAGTCCAGATGTGACTTAAAACTGAACCAAGTAGAGACTAAAGCTTTCAAAGTAGCTGCTCTCGTAGTCATTTTAGAACTTACTTTCGACACTTCCTAACCTAATTCTATGCGATTTATTTTACATTAATATTTTTCAAGGGCTCTAAACTAACAAAATTCATTCTGCACTATCTTTATGTTTTGCCTAAAGACGATGCAAAGAACTCCAGACCATGATCTGTACTTTACTGTGTGCAACCACATTTAAAGTCACATTTTAAAATTACACATTTTAAACTGTAATGTGATGGCTTTCTACCTGTAGAATCAGGAATCTAATAGCAACGCCACGGATAATCTGTTTCTAGAATTCATCTGTCGGTTGTCTGTTAAAATAATCATAGTTCATAAAACAGATGATGGAAACTTCTTTTTTATGGTGACAGCCCTGACCAGTAGAGGTACAGTCATAACATCACCAATTCTTGAGTACTTTTGTTAGGAGTGAGACTGGATTAAGTCCCCTGGGCTGTTCTTTAACCTGCTGCTGAGTGCTCTGCTGGGAGGTAGGAGATGGGGGTTTCAACCTTGCCAAGAGGCAAGTGTGCTCCAAGCTTTTATAAGGGGGGAACCAAGGGCAAGGGTCGGTCGTGTCAGTACCTGTTAGGCATGTTCTCAAAACACCTGTTAAATCAGCCCTCCAGGGGTTTGGGTAAAAGAACATCCCATTTCAGATCTCATTCAGGTTGAGTCATCAGCATAAGTGGTTGTAAAAATAACAGTATTAAATAGAATGGAGCCTCGCTCTCAGACTGGGTAACAGCTGAGGGGGATTTCCAGGACTGCAGCTTTGGACTAAATGCTGTATAATTCCCACTCTCAGTGGCTATGGATCTATGTGCATCAGGCTGGGTGGATATATCCAAGCTGGTTTTCTTTGCATTCCAGGTTTGCTAAAGGCAAGCCAGCTGAACTAGAAGCCATACAATTGCAGGAGCCCAGTGCAGCGCTGCACTAATAAGCTGTCAAAAATCACAGAGGATGCTCAGGTTTGCCTGACAGCCTGTGCAGACATGTAGTCCTTCTTGTGCACTTAGCAAGTTTTGCAGCTGTAGCTGGGGGAAAGTGGAGGGTGGGAATAAGCAAACAAAAAGGATTTCATATGAGAAACGTGCTGTCAAGAAGTATTTACTCCTCTGTTAGGAAGGAGAAAAAAAAAAGAAAAAAACAGTGACTGGTAAAATACTTTGTAAAGCAGCAGTGCTAAATTATTGCTAAATCAGGGAGGAGTCACTTTCATGAATGTATGAGTTACGAGGATTATAAATGACAGTCTTGAGAGTTTTGAAGCTCATTAAGGCCCATTTTTTTGGTGTGGCTGAAAGGTCCTCCGTGCAGCCGCTTGGAGCCTTTCTTGCTACAGAGGTGGGGGAAATTCAGCAGCTAAAACTGGTCTCAGGAGCAGCAGGGGAATAGACAGCTCCCGTTTTCCATTTGTTATTTTATGTAGCTCTTGGGAAATTGCTTAGATGCCTGAAGTATTTTACTTAGGAATTTATACTGCTCCGTGTAGAATCTGACCAAAAATATGCCCATTTGTCAGTCCATCTTGCTGGAAACGCATATATGAAATCAGAAGGCATGCAGAAGAGCAGCAATACAAACGGATGGCTGAGGATTCTAGTTTGAATTACACTGACGCAATCCCCAAAAGATTATTGCCCGAGAAAATCACCTCACCCTAGTGTGATGTGGCAGCAAGAGGGTGGTGTCACTGTACTGCCCTGGAAAGTAACCAGAAGAACATGACACAAGAAACTAGAAGAATATGACATCCATTCACTGCAAATGCCGCGTCAACACAACGCTTGAAATATTTGCTCTTTTTTTTTTTTTTTTTTTTCTCTCCAGTATCTCTCTCTCTAATCTCTTGAGCATTCGATTTGAACTAGAAGAGAAACAACGCGCCACTATGTTTGGCTCAGATCTTTCCCAGAAGAAACCCTAATGCCGGGCAAGATTTAACCTGCTCTGCTATCCAGGCACACGTTCCAGGCTCTAATCTGCCCTGCATCTTCTCAAAAGAGACACTCGCACCTCCTTCACGCCAGCTGGAAACCTGCCCCGCTGAGACGTCGCTTCCCTGCGTGACTAAACAAACACACACACAAAAATCCCTGCATTCATAAACTGAGCATCACAACAACCACGCTCTGCAAATAAACCATCTTCCTAACGTTAGCATCTGCCTTGTGTGTCCCGAGCTTAATGCCACTGCCACGCAGATGTAAAATTTCAGGCAGAAAGAGAGGTTTAAGTGGTAAGAGGGTGTTTTCTGTGCTGGGGTTTGTTTTTCTGTCCTCTCCAAATAATGGAGAGGTAAAAGGGGAATGGAACATCTGGCAGAATTGGTAACTTGAGTGGAATTAAGAGAGAGATTTAGTGAACTGCACAGAAGAAAGATGGAAGGGGAGAAAGAGGGTCACAGTGACGCGTTGCCAAGTGCTAGGATCTCTCCAAAACCATGTTAATTTGAATATTGCTGCTGCCAGCAAAGAACTTCGGAAAAATGTAGCCCACAGATTTGTGGGATAGAAATCTGCTAATAATCTACACTATAAGCTACATAATCTACACTAACAATTTTCGGTATTTGTGGTATAAGCTCGCCAGCTGTCACAACCGTAACCATCCTTTCCCCCATTCTCAAGTTTCCGATGTTTGTCCTTTTTGAGGAATTATTTTATACAACCTGGGCATCAGGGAATAACATGCTAGTACAGGACCCACTGAGAACACCTAAACACGAGGACTCGAACAGGCCAGACAGGGATGTGCTCCAGCTCCCATGCTTCTCCCTGCTCAACGGGCACGTGGCCTTGGGTTATGCCAACCCCCGTTTCCCAGGCCCATTTCCACAAGCTCCGTGTTACCCGTGCTGCAGGAGCCCTGGATGCTCCATGCACAGCCCAGGACCCGCCTGCTGCTGGGCTCATCGCCAAGTCAGCGGGAAAAGGCCGTTTCCGCCGCACTCCGGCGGCAGCTCCGCACGGCCCGGAGGCAGAAGCAGCCTTGGCGCGAGGCTCCCGAGCACGGAGCGCGATGCCACCCACCTGCAAAGCTACTGCCCTGCAACGTTCCCATGCTTTTACCGACTGCCTCCGAAACGCGTGCCCGAAGGGATTCAATGCTGCACAGACAAGCACGTCCTCAAGTATGGAGGGGAATGATGAACTAAGAGACAAGCAGTTTTTGCCCAATTAGCACAAAGCTAATTCCAAATTTTCTAATTTCTACCAGTACAAAATTAACTAAAGACTCCTGCCTGTTATTTTTTTCCCCGCCATTCCGTCCATGTCAAATGCAGCACTTTCTCACAGCAAAGACACAGATCTCCCTCCCCCAAAAAACAGAGCAACCAGAAAAGAGGAGGAAGCGGGCCAGGAGCGAGGCAGGGTGGCACGGAGGTGCTCCAGGAGGTGCTCCCCAGGGCCATCTGCTTTAAAGTCACTTTTTGGCATATTAAGGTCCAAGCTCTGCCCAGACATCCCGGATCTGTCCCTGCTCGGGCTCCGGGCACGGGGACGCGGTGGCAGCAGGTGGCAGCAGACGCCAACCTTGCTGCAACAGCCCCTTCAACCCGCTCGTGCCGAAAACACCGGCCTGTCTCTTAAAAACCACCTACTCCTCCCATTTCCCACCCAGCAGCGCTGTAGGCCAGGCAGTTCCTGCCATGCTTTGTTTCTTCGCTTCCCTTTAGGGAGAACATACAGAAGCAGCGCCGATTTTGACTCAAAATATGACCAAATGAGGAGTTAAGCTCCTTAGTGTTTATATTTCCATTAGTTCCTAACTTTGCAAATCCATTTAAATCACAGTCCCTCCTTGAGGCTTCACCTTTCCGTATTTTTTTCCATGGTTTCCAATACAGTAAATAGCCATCATACTTCCTAGCTGTAAGTGGATGAAGAAGGGGGATTCACATCCCTCTGCCGCATCTCTAAGTAGCAAGGTGCAGCTAGACGCGGTGCCTAAGGAACGGTCTATAGGAGCTATAGTCTTGCAGGAGTAACCCCAGACCCCATTCCTGCAACTACTACATGAGCTAACAGGGTGGGGAGGGACACAGCTCCCCGAGGAGAAGCGGCTGAAGGATGAGGCACCCTCAGCACAGGGCGCTCCAGCGTGGATGCAGCATCTTGGCATAGGGAGCAGCCCGGGCAGGGGCTGAGTCCCCAGGGTTATTGCCTTAGAAGTGCTAAAGCAGAAGCAGCAGGAAGCCAAAGGGAAAGGAAAAGCAGAGAGAATTATCCACAGGCCTGTCCCTCCCTTATCCCCGTTCTCCAGCTTTAGCCTCCGTGCACTGTAGGCATCCATGTACACATCCCGCCAGTGCCTTAGCCGGAGCAGCAGCACGGAAGCACCCGGGAAACCAGCTTCATTAAATCAAGAAATCAAGGTGCAGATCTCAGATTTGTTCAGACCACACTCAAAGCCCCCCGCACGTCGTTGCAGCCCCTTCTCCTCTCCCAGAGAGCAGCTGCCCCAGCACCTGCTACCCCCCAAAAGCAGAACCGCAGCGGAGCAGCAAACACACAGTTAAATACCCGTCCCAGGGCTGGGGGCAGCACCGTGAGGCCGGCCCATCTCACTACCTGCTGAGCACCTGGGATGCTTTGCATTGCACCCAGTATCTCTTGCGAGTAGATTGACAGGGAAATGCAATAAGAACGGTATTCTTTCCAATAATGTTTTACTTGAAGAGCCTAAATAAACACATGCTCCCCATTAGAAAGCTAAACAATTGCACAGCAGTGACTGATACTGTAGTGGTGCCTATAATTAAGAAACTTCTAGCATTTTAATTATAAGCTAATATCTTCAGTGCCTGACCCAGCAGACACATTAAAAACATGTTTATCAGTTGTAGACCAGCAATTAAAGGTTTAGGTACTTTTTCACACTTCCTGCTTATTAAGATGTGCTACTTGCTTATTAAAAGCTTTGGGAAAATTGCAGTAAAGTCATTATGCCAATGCTAACTTTCACTGATCCCTTTGAAATTCTGACTGTCCAGTTAGAAACTGGTGAACAGGAGGAAAATTTGCTCTGATGTCAGCAACAAAGCTGCAACTGAGTTTTGCTATTGAAAAATACGTCATGAAAAGCTGCAAAACAGCCTGAAAAATCTGTCCTGCCATTGCAGAGTGCCGTTTTTGTGCATATGCCTTCCTGAACCTCAGATTATTAGCCAGGATTTTCCAGGGGGGGAAACACAGGCACCTAAACACGCCGGGATACGTCACGGTACTAATAACCATGCAAATACCCCGCCTTAATCCCAGTGCCACCTGGTAAGCCCTGCTGCCCCGGGTGCTGTGCACGGGCTGCACACACACGTGCGAGTGATTTGCAGGGGCCTGGACACGGCTCCACGTGCAGCCCGTGGAAGGCTGCACACCTAAACACGTTACAGTCACAGGCTCAAGTGACATCTGGGCTATGAAAAAGTACCTTTATTTCCTACTTAAACCTTACAAACCAAAGGTTAGGCCCTCGGCAATAGGCTGAGGAGGGACCGCGGGACAGGGTACAAGCAAGGACGGAAGCCGCATGCACTTGTCGCTCAGAGACCATCACTTCTCATTGCAGGGCGAGATCAGCGAGATCTTAATTTGAACCAGCAGCTGATTTTGCACTAAGCCCTCTCACTCAGAAGCTCAGTCAGCCCCAAGTTTTGCCACAGAATTTAGTTTTCACGATATTAAACCCTTACAATGAAGTTTTCCAGTGCAGACTTCCCGCTTTGCTGCAGTGACATTCAATACTGCTAGAGAACCCTCACTCTCCAGAGGGCAAAGAGCAGAACTTTATTATTATTATTATGTGCTTGGCCTTAACTTCTTCATGGTATAGGACACCAAACTGTCGGAGTTGTGTCCATACTTTACAAGATTTGGAGCATCTTCCCTTTCCATTTAAGTTACAGGACTACCTAGAGCTTTTCCCCAAGGAGCAAAGCATTTATTGCTGATGATAATACCACCACCTTCCTTCCCAGTCTGGAAGTACTTATTTTATCTTTAGCTAAAAGCGTGCAGGCTAGCTTTCTTTTTGTAAAAATAGTTCCAAATTGAGTATCATTCTTCATAAAACCTTCCCTGAGCAGGCTGCGTTTCCCTTCTAAATCCACGTTGCTGTAAGCAGCCGGGAGGGGGAGACCCTACGCTGGCTCACGCGCGGCCGTCTCGCAGGTTCCTGCACTGCTGGAAAGCGACCCACAATCCTGAACGTGAAAAAGAAGCACAAAAAGAAAAAAAAAAAGGTGGGGAGGGAGAAAAAGACCCCTGGTCTTTACTTGCATTGATTAGTTGCAATTGCTACTTTTACAAGCAGAAGTAAAATGTTAATGTTAGGGAAGCACATTTCTGTTCTCTATCTTCCTGTATTTATTCTCAATGCTTCTTAGGACGTATGAGAAAGTAACTCCTACATGCAATTTATATATATCTGCATAGGTGTGTGAGAGATTTTTGATAGAAAAAGGATGACAGTTGCTAAAGGAAGGTACAACTGCACGCATACGTGTATTCATATGTATATATGCATAGAAACACACATTAAAAAGCCCATATTCTTTGAACTCTAACCAAGCGATCGGGGCAGAGATCAGGGTGACCCTGCAGACCAGCCCTACTCCCCAGCTCCAGTCTGGGAGGACCAGACGTCTAAGAGGACCTTAGGTCCTTTTGTGACCTAAGGCACACAAGTAGGTTAACTGCACTCGGGTAAACTGCAGCGTTGCTGCTCTAGCATCTGCCTTCCCACAGGTGTTACCCTACAGTTAATGCAAGGTACTATACTCAGGTGGTAACTGTCTCATATGAGCATTTTCATTTTCCAGCTTCAGCACTTTCTAGAGGAAGACAAGAGGGGGAACTTCATTTCCTCTCATTTCTACTAAGATCCAGTCACTGGCAAAATGCATTAAAACCCTCAAGTTTTTGTTTTTCTCAAAACTATTAGAATTGCTAAATAAACGATCTGTTTAATGTAATGCTTCAACCAGTCTGGCCTGGGGAAAATGTTAAGTAATAACAATTTCGTGCAAGCTGCAGACTAGCATCTTTATTAAAAACCTACATCAAAGCCCACGCCTCGTCCAGCCTATTCATGTGGCTGCTCCCGTTTTAAATACACTCATATACTGAAGAATCCTGATGGATTGGAGCCGTAGGAGGTAAACCAGCAGATTGAGGAGGTTAAATGTATTTCTTTACTAATGGGACTGATGCTGTTCAAAGCTCCCATAAAAATTCAGCATGAAGAACTCCCTGAGCTCACGGGCTTTATAGCCTTCACGATCATTCAACCTTTAAGCAGATATAAAGAAAATTTTTCTCTGCCTCTCTGAATAGATCTATCTCCTCAGGAGCAAGCGAAAGACTTTTATAGAAAACTTGATAAAACTCCTGAGACAGCTCATTAATTCTAGTCACTTCAGCAGTAACTTCCATGCCACTTGTAGCACTCAAAGAGGTTATGGATTGCCTTAATAAGAAAGAATCCTATTCATTAGCCATTTCCTGCCCTTGCATATTAATATTGTCTGGCCTTGTTAAATATAGAAATCTATTCTCTTTTAATCCTTTTTATTTATTTATTTATTTTAAATCAAGAGGTAGCCAAGAAATAACTGATAACGAGTTATCCCACCTCCTGAAAGTTTGTGAAACTCTCCAAACTGCTTCCCGTTGCTCCTGGGGAGCCAGTGGGGCAGGTTAGCAAGCTGGGTGGTTATCATGATTTAACATCCCTTATGTTGATGTCAGATTTAGAAACTTCTGCACTGAGGTCCCTCTACCCCACTTGGTGGTGGCAGAATTTAATTAGAATACAGGATTTTCATCCTTGCTGCACCTGAGCTTAAAAACAGGGTCTGGTGATGAGAACAAGAAAAAATAGCAATAGAAATAATAGCAGTAGACATGTAAATTGTGCTGCCAACGTATCCTCTCCATGCTCAACTTCCCAGGAGACATCACCAATGCTCCACAGTGACACATCCAAAAGACCCAGGAGCAGCAAGTAACTCTCCAGGCTACAAATTGCCCTTCTCCAGGGTAGAGAGAGTCCTGTATTCCCATGACTGAAAGGAGAGTTGGTTGCAATCTGTCCGCTATGTGTCATTGAATAAGTTTTTCCACTAAAGCCAAAGTTTTAAAGGACCTTGGAGAAGGGTTGGAGAAGGATATGTGTTTAAAAAAAAAAAAAAAACAACTTCTCTTGGCAATAGAATACTTAAAAATGTGGAGGTTTCCATAAAAATTAGGCCATGAGGTTTTCATGTCGCATTGTTAATTCCAAAAGAAATAGTGTTATAGCCTGAAGCAGAAAATGTGATTTGTTTTTTGTCTTATTGATTAGATTCCAAAATGAATAACTTTACAACAATCTAATCCTTCAAATAAATCCGGCAGCACAAACGTTGCCTTCCTCCACCTTACTAGAGCAAACTATTCCAAGCGAATACCCCCACACCAAAAAACAAAACAAAACAAAAAAACCCCAGCAACTTAGATGAGCTAATTTAGTCATCCTGATGAGGCTGCAGAGAAAGACACAGGCTGGGAAGAGCGCAAGAGAACTCTCACATACTCAGTATTGGGCAAAACCTCCCTTTGGCACCAGCAACTCACCATAAACCAAGACTTGTCTGAACCCAAAGCTGCCCCTGGTTGCTAGCAGGGCAGTATGTTCAATATGCAGAATAGTGGGGAGTTTCTGATGAGGTTTTAGAGCCATTTATAGCCAGGCTCAGGTATAGCTCCTTCTCCAAGAATAACTTTGGCAAAAATTCAATGTCTGTTACAGCTTTTGGACAGCTTATGATATGCTTGGAACAGCAGCTGAGCAATTTCAGAGAGCAGACAAAGTAATTTCCCAGAGTTATCTACTGGGGCAGCATCCTCACCAGCTGAGCGCCCGTGGAGAGGAGAGTTCCCCGTGCTCAGGTTCCTGCAGAGCATGTGCATGAGGGGAAAACAGAGGGTTTTTTCCCCTGTTAGGAAAAAAATAACTCACCTTTTTCCATCCCTCACAATCCCTAGCATTTCAACACGCAGTAATAACACACTGAAAAACCCAGCTCTCACGTGGTGTTTGTGCACAGACATTCTTCAAACTATGAAACCTGCATTTCCCCGTGCGCAGCTGCTGGACCCCTGCATCTCCATGGGAAACGTTGCTCTTTGGCACTGAATTCTGCACGGTGTGCGACCTCCACCATTTTACACCGACTAGATACAAGCTCGACACAGAACACAACCTTGAATAAAGTCCCTTTTGCTTCTCATCCCCAGGAGATGCGCGAGCTGGTTGTTTCATCCCACAGCCAGCTCAGGCTGCCATCATCATGTGGGCTCTCTGCTTTTTTGCCTGAGTCTGTTCCCATCACGGGGCTTTGGGACAGAGGAGCTGGATTCAGCATCCATTAAATCAACGCTGACTTCAGCACAGTAAGAGCTGAGCCCACCCCCTACAAATCTCACAGCTACATTCATGCAAGGCTGACATAAATGAGATCAGAAAAGTGATTCATCACTTTTAGAAGCCACTTTGCCATGTTTTTAAAGAATCATGACACTCTCTCCGCTGAGTTTTACCAAGAAATCAATTATCCACCAGCTATTGCATTTATCAAAACAGGTCCCCAGCTGCGTAAATCGTCACCACCTTGCTGAAGTCAGTAGCACCAACTGCGTCTGCGTCAGCCGAGTAACTAGCCTGTCCCCTATTAGAAGGGATGGCAATATATGAAACTTGTATAGCTGACAGATTTCTATGAAGGATAATTATGGAAACTGCTAGAATATCTGTTACTTTGACAGGTTAATGGTTTCTTTTTAATTAGATATGCAAGCCCATAGATGATTGCAAATAATTCAGTTGCTGAATTGACATGTCTTAACCAGGACAGGTCCCCAGTTGTACTTGGTTATCCACCAAAGAGCAGTCCAGGGAGCAGGAGGAAACTCTTCAGGCAAGGCCAAAACTGGGAACACCCCACCGGGGAAAAACTCCAAGAGATGCCCTGGAGGTGACAGGCTCATGGGAGATCATTACATCCCTCCATACGTGGGATGTAATGGTATGGCTGTAGCTTGCTGTGGTTCTGGGAGCTGCCATAGTCATGCCTTTAATTATTTAAACCAGCATAAACAAAGAAACACTTTGATTTTATGAATGCTTGGGGATACCTGTCAGCATTTGGCAGGGCTGAACGAGCTTGTGTATTGCAACTGATGGTGGAAAGCAGGTAGGTCCGTACAGGTGCTTCCACGGACCAGCTTCACCTCCCAGAGGAGAGGGCTCCTGGCCTCCGGAAGATGGGCTGCTCTCCAGCAGGAAACTCTGGAGGTGACCTCATCCAAACCCTTGCTCAGCTCAGGGCCAGCTTGCATGTCAGACCTAAATTAAGCCCTATGGTTGGGCATTACCATGAGTGACAGCACTTCACACCATGGAAAGCCACCTAATGCAGCCTTGCGGTCCCCCTCAGATCCCTTCCTAACACAGGGGCCAGGCTGGGTCCCATCAGACTAGATGTTGCTCAGGCACACAGGTGACAGCTGACAGAAGAGGCACTGTAAGTAATGTGAGAAGTCCTGGGGACTACTAGGATGAAAGTGGCTTTGAAGGGGATATTTGAATAGGATATTATCGCCTCTCAGATACTATTTTCAGAGTGCAATTAGAAAAATACGTGGATAAATGCTCTTTTACTTTTGACCTCAGGTATGAATATCATAAAATTACATTGTCATTACCTGAAATTTATGATTTCAGCCATGCATATTTTAATAACCATCTAGCATTAGCAACAAGGCTTGCTTTGTCAAGCTTTCAAGGTCACCCAGGAGTTACTGCATGAGGATCCAGCTGAAGTTGCAGGTAGCAACATATTTTAAATGACAGGGTCTATGTATGGCAACACAAGGCTTTTACATACAGGACTATTTTTAAGGTTAATTCCTTCATTTCAAATCCTCTCTACAGATCCATCTTTTTTTTTCATATCCTGTAAGCCATATTTCACAGAAAGTTCAACTCATTTCCCATAAAACTGGCCAGCAAAACAGATTTCACTTATCTCTACAGACACTACAGCGGTGATACCACGACAGACCATATTTCCCCATATTTCATTTATTCAGGAATTTGAACAGCAGCAGAGGGAGGGATGCAGCACATCCCATAGGGATAAAATGGTACATAGACACTTCCAGCCACTGATCCCACACCTGAAATGAACTGTGTTTCACTGGGATATAAAGGAATAAAAATCAACTCTTCTCCCTGCCAGTCCACAGCAGTCTCCATAAGAAAGAGTAGCTTTCATAGCATTAGCATTCTTGTTTGGAAAGAAAGTCTTCTTTCATAAACACATACAATTACTTCTTATGGCATCTTTTAAAAACAATGTAATTTTTAGCAATTTATAGCATTAAATATTGAAAGTAATTTTCTCTGATGGAGTTTGACAGCATTGTCCCAAAAAATTAAATTTCTTTAAACTGCAAATAGTCTTTAACAAAAGCAGATTTAAATACAAACTAAAGTTCACTCACATTGTGCTGTAAATCACAAGGGAAACATAATTCACTTGCAGTAGTTTTCAGCAAGAAAACTTGGCAGTCTTTCAGCAAGTTTCATAATTGCTCTATTTTAAACTTCAGCTTGAAAATACTCAAGATAGCTTTTAGTTTTATTGAAAGGTTAATTTCACACCTACAGAAAAAAAATATCAGCTCTCCATTAGATCTAACGGAGTGTTAAATCTGAAAATTATAGCCCCTTCATATAAATGTGCAAGGTTTGTTGCATTTTTAACCTGTATTGCTTTTTTTCCCCCATCCTTTCCCAGCAGATCGAGGCACAATGGGCCGTCGCGTTGCCTCCGCTGGCACGCCGAGCACGACGCCGGCGTTCTCCGGCGACATTGTTTTTGCACGCTTTCATATCATCCCTTATCAAGAGCTGCAAGACGATGGCAGTCGCTATAGTCAGGGCGCTGAGCACGCAGCCCGGCAGTCCTCGACATCCCACGCTGGGGAGTCACACTCACTTGAGGGCGATCGGGGACATATTCCTGTGCCTCTTTTTGAGCAAAAATACCATTTCATGACATGCCAAGGTGCTTCTAATCAGAGTGGCACCTCTGGACTTGGTCTCTCGTTACGGTCGTGTGGAGAAGGGATAAGTGACTAAGACGTTTGCCAGTCCACCTTCCCACCCCATGTGTTGACTTGTCTACTGGGGCAAAACATGGGATGTGCCATGGGTGGCAGCTTGCTCCTAGGACTATTGAAAAAACTTATTCAAACGCAGCTCTTCCACAGCAAGTAGCAATGCTATCATAGGTCAACCGATAAATCGGGACCCATTAAAACAGAAATGAAAACTAAAGCAAACGTACGTATCTCCAGAGCAGTGCTGGTAAAAACATTGTTCCCTTACAGCCCTGTAACTGCCACTGATGAGAAACATCCCTCAGATTGCATCTCCTGGAGCCCAGCTGATGGGGTCCCGGAGCCTGGCCCAACATGCTGAGCAACTGCTACCACTGAGACCTAATCAGCCCACCAAGCCCTCCCACGGGACAAGCAGAAGGTTGAAGCTCTACACCATGACTTCATTTGTCTACACGTAGCTGTTGTCAGGGCAAGAAGCTCAACTCTACCATTCTGCCTTGCAGGATAGAAAAAATGGAGGATTCTTCTCCTATTTCATTCACTCAGAACACCACAACAAACCTAAGCTTCAGGAAGATAATGAAAAACAGAAAGGTTGTTTGTTTGGGGGTTCTTTGCAGGAAAATTTGGTCAAAAGTGCAAAGAGCCAGGTCCAGAGGGAAGGAGGGTGAGGTGTTTGTCTGGTGACATCGGGTGGAAAAGGTCACCTTCCTTATGAAGCATTAGAGCTTGGTGGCAGATCACGAGTACCTTTGCGTGCTAAGTTGCTCATAGTAACACTAGGGTGTGTTTTGGATTGTCTTGTGGCTTTGTAAATTGACAAATATTGCCCTGGGCTGCCTAGACTACTCCCAGATGACTATTAGGGAGCACATGGTGCAAACCTCCATGTGAAATGCAGACATTTCTCCATTTAGGAGAAATATTTTGTGGTCACAAACACAGCACACCTTTCTAAAAAGCCCAAGAGCAAGAGCTGTAGATACCACCACCACCACTACACTGCAGCGTACAAGCTGACACTGATGAGGGACTGCATTTGCATTGAAAGAGGACTGCTGAAAACCTTAGTATAATTTATTTGCCAAGTTTTTTTTTCTGGATATTCACGAGCAATACCAGCACTTGCACTTCAAATTAACTGTTGCGTCTAGAAATACTTTGTTTTATAGTAAATTGCGTTCGTCTAGAAGGCTCATTCAGAAGCACTGAAAGCCAAAAGCAGTGCAGTGAGCACCAAACCCAAGCCATGATGACAGTTCTCATTCTTTCCAGAGGAAATTACTACTCCAGTTAGAACAACAATACTTTTTATGGAATAACTGAAGTGGAACCACAAGAAAATAGATGTACTAGAAAACAGCTGCAAGGGAACCATTAGGAGAGCAGATGGGCTGGCTGAGGAGAATAGATCATTTAGCTCCTCTCTGACCAGGACGTAAGAATTCACCCAGGGAGGACATCTCTCCTGTCACCACACAAGAATATTCCCTTTCACACAGGAGGGGCCAAATTCTGTGCAGAACTTTGAAAACAGACAGTAATGTTTAACCTCAAGTTGCACATTTGGGTGCAACATCTAATCCACTGAGATGGACAGAGTTTGCCCATCATACAGGGCAAGCACCCTGCTTTTCTTTGCCCAAATTCATCCCCTCTTCTCCTCTCTCCAGAAAACCCATTGTAGTTGTTATTTATCCTCCGAGTGCACAGCTCGGCACTCAATCGCAGTTACGTGAGCACACCACAGCTGGCAATATCTGCCACGCTGCCCTGAGGATCCAGGCTCTCTTACTCTCCATAGGAAGAGCCTGCAAGAGCATCTCTCTGGCATGACACTTCATCTCCCACCCGCTGCAGCGAGGCGAGCCAAGATATACAGTCTGCCAAGCCCCGGCACCCTCACAGCTGGGAAAGAGGAGAAATGCAGAGCACGTCCAGCCTGGAGACACTGCTGTGTCTGTTCCCCCAACAGAGAACCACCAGAGGAACCTCACGAGGTTAATTGTAAGGATCTAGCATTAAACGTCTTGCTAGAATTATTTTGTGAACCAGAGTTGAACTTTGGCCTTCCTTCCCCTAAGCCAAGGTTTGAGAAAATCTCTGCAAACGTGACACGAGCTCTGCTTTTTGCACAACCTTCTCTTCCTCCAGACCAGCATTCCTCCCCCTTCTCCGATCTGTGCTTCCACTCAATCTCCCCAGCAATTAAAGGCAGATAACATTTGTGGAGGTTGTTATCAAATACCCTGGACTGACACAGACACTTTATGACTCCTGAAGCCATAATTCCTCGGAGCAACAAGCATGTGTGTGCTAGAGTGCACATATACTGAGGGGGTGGGAGAATATATATATATATATATATCTACACACACACACACACACACACACACACACACATATATAAAGATATAAAGGAGAGAGTTCACATAGCCAATATGTACAAGGAATGCCACTAGGAAAAACTACAGTTCTTACCTTCCTGAAAATTATGATTCTGTCACTACTGTACAGAGGGAAAGAGTCGCACTGAATTTTATTAAGTACTTAGGGTTCAGTATCACCAGAAACTTTTATGCCAGCAAAGGGAGGGACTATTAATGACAGTGGATCCCATGCACGATGTATTTGCAAGTGAAAGATGCTCTCTTGGGACTGAAACTTGTCCCTGTAATTGCCCGGTGTTCCTGAATGAGAAAGGAGCTGGATCTGGGCAGAGGGGACATCCACACTTCCCCACCTGTTAAGAGACAACGGGTGCTGCATCACACAGAGCAGCCCATCCCCTTGCGTCCCCCAGGGATAGGGTAAGAGCGGGGCAGGGGGAAGGAGCCACTGCAGGGCTCGGAGACTTGTCAAGTGGCAACCGGCAAGTCAGGGGTGCCGGGAGCCGATGCACAGCTCAGCTGGGATTTCAGAACATGCGTGGGCTGTTGCATCCCAGGTTCCTGGGAACATTTTAATTGCTACTTGCAGACAAAGGATTCATGCAACAAAAGAAACAGGTTTATTGATTAGGAGTTACAGCTGCAGCGTGTGCTTGCTGGGGCCAGCGCAGGGCCGGGCGGCAGGGAGGCGCAGAGGGCAGGCCCAGGTGCACATCCCAGAGCTACCTTCTCCTCCGAAGAACAGTTTCCATCTCATTTAGAAATGGATTTCAGCAGTCTTGGTAATTAGCGGCAATCGCTGCTTCAAGCTTTATTCCTACACTCCTGTGCTAAAATCGGGGACAACTCTCAGTCCTGGGCACTGGCCCTGGCGGTCAAACATCCATTAGCTCTGCAAGAGGAAGATTAGGGCTTTCATCCCCGCAATAACATGGGAGATCTTGTGCATGGCAAAGAAGCTAGGCCTGAAAACACCTTGATCAGCAAGCCCCCCTAGGCAAGGGGATTTGGAAAATGACTTAGGGACACAGCCTTCAACTATTTTGTGAGCCTGGGATAAGTCAGAGCTGAAGCAGGACTTGCTAAGCTGTGCTCCAGGCAAGGTGGCATCTTGTCTTTTCAAGGCTGACATGTCTCAGATGTGAGGCGCAGCCTTGCTAAGGGTCTGCCAGAGCAGATATCAGCAAAATGACTGGGTTTCTTTAGCTGCTTTTCTTTTTAAAGGAGTTTCTACTTTTTCTCCCTATAATTACAGAAATAAAATAACTTGGGTGTCTCAGATCCTCTTGTCTAAAAACAGCAGGCAAGAGCATTTTATGAAAGAAGCTGCTGTCTTTGTAAAAAGAAACTTCCTTTAATGATTTCCAGGTTATCAGCACCGCAAAGCTCCTGGCAGCGGGTGAGCCTTTCTGCAGGAGATGGATGGCCCATTGCTGAACAAAGGCTTGGGCAATTTGGCAGAGTTAGTGGAAAGTTGAAAAAAAAAATTAGTCACCAGCGTGAGCACCTCCAGAGAGCCCTCTGAATGTCCCAGGTGAGCACATCACTCATCCACGAGGCACATAACCTTTCTATTCCTATCTGGCATTCATTCCCTGGCCTTTAGAATTGGTGCTCTTCTCATACTCACAATGTAAATCATCACACTTCCCCTTTTTATGATATTCTAATTAAGAAAACTGTGATAACAGTAACTAATTATGTCCATAACACATTTTGACAAGATCTCTTTGCCTGTCAACACTCAGTGCTAGAGTCTAAACTTTGGCAAGGGTCCCAGAGCCAAAAAAGGGGTATGGAGCAAGATGCCACTAACCTCCTGTCATTAATCTCAGATAAAGAAGTTCCTATGAACAAGCAGAGATGCATTTGCCACTTGGATCACCTCCTGTCTTGTACAACTTCTTTGATATAGATC
>VZSV01000005.1:12552876-12575465 GCA_013398735.1 Nothocercus julius
AAAGTTTGTGAGGGAAGTAATCAACCTTATTTCCATAGCAAGATTGGTTTAATAAGAACATAATTTTGCATGTTTTTTTTTTTCAGCTAAACTGAACATAATCCACACTGTGGAGTATGAACCCAGGGAAGCCCTAACATCAAGTAGGGTGTCCAAAGAAAGAGGCTGTTACCTGGAGAAGGGGATTTTACCTGCTGAAAGTCTCTCTCCAGCATGTTTTTCATACCTGCCAGATGAAATGGCATTTCCAGTTCTGCAGATACAGATTCAGTTGTGCACTGATTGCCCTGGATGTGCACATTGTCTTCGGACAAAAGACCATCATGTGGAGATGGAGGTGGGAGGTAATTAGATTAGCTCAACTCGATTGAGAAAAAAGCCACCAGCAGATATGGGAAATGGATCAGCTTTTACAGAGGCTTCCTCCAACAGCCACAGCTGTCAGAGCAAACCATCTATTCTATCTTCTAGAGAGCTCAGATATTGCTTCAAAACCCTGACTAATTACTTAACAAGCTGTGCATTAATCATTTGCAGCAGGGCAAGTCTCTCACCAAAGATCCTTTACTGCCACTCTTGCTCCCTTTCGTTCCTGAGGCCAAGTCATTGCTGCTTGTTGTGGCCAGGGTGCAGGAGTCTCATACATCCTGCTCAGGACAGACAGGGACTTGATTCAGCACAGTGATGAGCTTCTCTGTCTATCTGGGCTGCTGGTTTACGGTTAGAGAACAAAACCCTTCTGAAGGGGATACCTCCTTCCACCTAAGAGGTCCTGGCTTCTCATCGACTTGAGCTGCACAGAGCATGTGCTGCAGCCCCTTGTGTTTCTCTGGGCACCAAGATCAAGCACATAGTGACTGAGAAAGTCTGATCATGGGTAAAAACATAAAGAGGAGGAAACAAGTTCAAATTGGCCGCCTGGCTACAAGGAGAGGTTTGTGAGCACTAAAAGCATGAAGGTGCCATCCCTCATGAACAAATCCCCCCCTTCATGGGGTTCTGTGTGCATGACCAGCCCTATGAGCTTGCCCCGCTGCTCCCTGAACCTCCCACTCATCCTGAAGAGCTACATCATTTTGGGGCGGAGAATTGCTGCTCAGCACTGTGTGAGGAGCCTGTTGCTTCGGAGCAGTTCAGCAAACTGCAGTCCCCACCTGCCCATGAATCTACTCCCAGCCCTGTTTGAGACTCACTGTCTTTTTTGACAAGCCATTACATGCTCATTCACTATAAAATCCAATTTGCTTTTTGGCCCAGGGAAAGTAGGACCACTTTGGTTAGCTGTGCAGGACAGCCTTTGCAATGCAGCCTTTTTAGTGCTTCAAACAGGAGAAGCAATGAGCAAGGCGCTGAACTGACTGTGCTCAACCATCCTCGCACGCAGGCTGAAGCCATGGGACTCTCGGTGCTCTGCTTGAGCAAAAGCAGATTAAGGTTTCACCTCCTTTGTTTGCATTGGAGCCTGGGACTGGATCTCATTATGGATATGCATGGCATAAATTCACTCCTACAATAACAATGAATAAAAGATAGATCCCATGGCTCTGAATCTTTCCACATCTAATGGCTAATGTGTGTGATTGGGGATTAAAGAGACGACCTGATATATCTGGGTGCTGAACATCTTTTGCTACTCACCTTTGCAGAGGGAGGACCCACATCTAAGGCATGTGAAGTTCACTTAGTGAAGTCCATTAAACGCTGGTGGAGTGAGGGAGCAGCAGACGAACAAAGCAAGGAGAGAAGATGCTCAAAGCTTCACTGGATACCTTGCAAACCAATGACTGCAATAAAAGTCGATGTAGAAATTAAAAGCTCTAAGTTTGGAAAGCCATAAAACACACCATTTCTTCTTTATCTGCCTTCCCTAACTGAGCTTGAAGTGAACATTTTCTTTTTTCATACAGAAACATTTCAGAGTGCTCCTTTTCAGATAACAAAGTCTAACAGTTTGGAGAGAACATAATTTGGAACAAAGCTTTTCATCAGCTCTGCATTGGATTCCTAAGGGAACACACCACGTAGGGTCCGAGTCATTCAAACGCTCCTGGAGAGGGTTTTTCTATTGTGTGGATGCAATTTAACTGTTGCCCAGCAGTGCACTAAGGTGCCTTCTCTGTGCCCGCTCTGCAAGGTGACCTGATGCTCGCGTACACATTGCAAACAGGTGCCCAAGAAGCTCTCGCACACCAAAATGCATGGAAGTATTAAGGTGGGTATGTGCATCGCACACCTACTTGGAAAGCGTGTGCAACCCTGGTAACTCTTCTTTCATGTGAAAAAACAACACAAGAGTTACTTTGGAGAAGGTGATAGAGCAGGTAAATTATCTATATCTGGCTGCAAGATTTCCTTAGCCACCAGGACCCCAGTGCCCCGTGTGGAAGGTTTTGTTGAAGGTGCAATAGCAATGAGCCAGATGGGGAGCACATTTCCTGTGGCTGAAGAATACATGCCAAGTCAGATGCACGGTGCACATGGCTTTGTGCCCATGGTAGCGAGCTCAGCATGCAAAACCCTGCTGGGACTCACCCACCACACATCTGCTCTTTGGGACTCCTCTCCCACCTAGGAGAACACCTTAGAGAGTAGACTGTAACCAGACCTTCGAAACCTTCCAAGACTGTAGAGTTAAGGCAAGATCTGAAGCAAAAAGTCATGGGGAGAAGCTGTAGCTCTAGGTGTGTCAATTAAAATGTGAGAATGAACTAGCCTTGTTGAGGTGATATTTAGAAATGAAAGCTGTAGACTTGGAGCTGAAGGTTTTAGCCCAGCACTCCCTGACCCCCACTTCTCTGATAGTCATTTGAAAGCTTACCTAATGGCAGGGATGACTCAGGCTTTTCACAACGGAGCTTCACACTCAGCTCTGGAGTCTGCAGAGCCTCCCCAGGGTGGCGATTTGCACCTGAAAGGTGCAGCTGCAAAAATCCCAACCCAGCCCACACAGGTCAGATTTTGACTAGACGCTCTTAATGCTGCCTTTGCTTCCAGGGAGAATCATGCACTGATAATGCTATTTGCACTTGCCAAGGCAGAAGAGCCTGTGGATCTCATCACTTCAGCTGCCTGCTCAACTCCTTAGCACTTGCGTGGGCTCCGCTATATGAAATCAATGATGAACTCCCATCATTTCCGATAGGAGCAAGCTAGGAATGAAATAAAACACAACAGTAGCCTTTTAAGCTAGCTTTTAGCCAGCTCCCCGAGGACACAGCCAGACATGCTGTCTGTGCCAGATCAGCTTCAAAGTCGTTAGCCGAGAGTGCTCTGAGCAGCCACAAATAGTTTGAGCTAATAAAAGAGCAGCTTCCATAGCTAAGTTGCAAACTTCTGCCTACTCTTAGCTATAAGAAGATGCTGTGGCTCTTCCAGGTGCCTGCTTTGGATTTTGAGCGTTGGGCAGTATCCTGAAGGACTGCTGCAGATCACACCAGGCATATCCCATTCGCTTTGCTCAGAAACTCTTGCAGAAACCATCACTGCCCCTTTGGAAAGCTCTGCTCTGCCACCCAGGCTCTGCGAGAAGCCCAGGATAGCTTTGCTGCTACCTCTAGCTCTGCTACAGGTGTTGAGCAAGGTGCTGGATACCTCTTTGCCTCTAGTTACTTTCCTCCCATCTGAGTATTTTACCTATGGAAATGTTCAGGAATTGCCTCCAAGTTTGGATATGTGCTTCGCTTAACACAAGAGGCTTTTCATTGAAGCCAGGGGCTCTCAATGCCAGTACACAACACATACTACATCAGAATAGAAAGCACTTGCATATGATGAGATGACAGATTGAAGTGAGCAGGTAAAAGGCTCTTAAGCCATTAATTCAAGTCATACAATATGAAGAAACATTTCAGCAATAACAGAAGTGGTGTTAGGGCCTTTTGTTGTAACAGAGATGTATTATGAAATACATGCTTTTAAAATTATCAGTGGCTCCCAAACAAGCTTTTCAGGGCAGTGCAGTGTTTACTTCAGTAATGGGAAAAGCCTACTTAGGACTCTCACATTCGACCCATATTTTTACCCTGGAGAAGGAGCATCAGCTGATTGTTTTAAGCTTTCACAGATTTTCTGCCTAGCCAAAAATAAGGGGATGAGGAGAAGAGGGTGAGAAACATGGGGATGAACTCCTGATGTTGCACCCACCCCATAAAAATATCCCTCTCTGGGATACCCACATGGATTATGCTGCAGATGACATTCTCATTTTGAACCAGGGACACTTGGCCAAGGTCTACTCCAGAGGACGGTGAGCCTGGGCACCTCACCATCAGAAGCAGGGATTAGCTAACCCCTTTTTTTATTTGTAGGAGGAACATTTGCAGATGTTTACCCTCTAGTTCAGCTCATGATGCCACGCACCAGTGCAGGATCAGTGCCAAGAGCAGCACCTTACCTGTTGAGCTTCATTTGCAAATCCACCACATCCGTTCACATTCCTTCTCTCAACTCCATCCCACGTTGCACAAACGCCTCCTGATACTGCACAAAGATGTAGATTTTCCTCTCACAAAACAACTTATTTGCAAGCCTCCTACTGCAACATGTCTTTCATTTGCATCAACATCCACTACCAAGCATCCCATTAGCTTGTGGAAGCAGAAGGGCTTTTAAGTCAATGAGTTAAATCTGGCTACTCAGATGGGATGGATTTAAAGGGCAATGAATGTGCTAATTTTTGATCCTTTCTGCTTAAAAAAAACCCCACAAAACCCATACACAATACTAAATCTTTTTTTTTTTTTTTTTTTTTTTTTTTAGACAAGGAAGCAGAAAATTGAAGGGGTTACACTATTTTGTTGGCTCCGTCATGTTCACTGCCTTGTTAGAGGTAGTTAAACTCTTACAGAGGATATTCTGTTAGTGAGGCATAGGGCTGGTTTTCGTACTCTAAAAAATATCACAGTATGCTAAATATTGGCTGTGAGATAAGACCTTATAGGGAGGAATAGAAGTAAAGACTAGGATCATTAATATTTACTACTGAGGATCTGGCCCTGCCTAGGCATGGGCTTGGGCAGCCAGCATCACTCAGTTCCATTACTTTGGCTTTATTAGCTGTCCCCCTTTTTATACTATCCCTAATCTTGGCCACCTCTTAGCTTTTCTGTTTTCCGCTCTTCACAGTTTCCCAAAGCAATGGGCCTGGCACGATTAATTAACTCAGCTCTGTGGTCATGCAACTGCTCCACTACCAAGGACACGCTGCAAGCACTGGAGTCGACTTCCGCAATAGTGATCACTCGGTAAACATTGCAACAGGTCAGCTGGAAATAAGGGAAAAAAAGATGTGCTGAAGTGGGGTGGAAACCTCCGGACCTGTGAGACCTTGGCACCTCAGTGCCACCCCATAGACCTGCTCCTGCAGGGACATTGGATACAATTTATTTTTCTGCACAGATGTGAACTCACTCAGTTTTCCAAAATACTTTATTCCATTTAAAAGGAAATAACATAAGGTAGCCAGACATTTAATGTTCTCTCCACACGGAGCTTTCCCCATAATGTGCACAGCTACTTTTTCTTTCATAGCTCTGATCACTTAGTGGTTTTCACATTTCTGATCTCCCGCAGCAGGTCAGACATTAGCGCCACGCTGACTAACAGGATCATGAAGTCTTCAAAATCCATTTTGTTCTCCGACTCCTCATCCAGGGCAGAAATTATTTCCCGGTATTTTGGTTTGTTTTCTTGGCCCTATGGAGAATTTTGATGAAGGATACTTAGCACAGAGCTCCTTTCTTCCCACCCGGGTTTCCACGTCCACCCTCACATTGGCTTTTCTTGAAGCCAGCCTGAGAAACTCAACTAGAAACTGCCAAAAGAGAGGAGCCCTTGGTTTTGCTCACGCTAGCGAGAGGGAATGAGCATCAATCCACCCGGCCTTGATGCTCAAGATGGGTCCTTGAACACGCGCCGTGATGTTTGCAGAAACCCATGAGTGGGAAATGCAAAATTTCTGTAGCGGCCACTTTGTGTCCCCCCAGGGCCGCGCAGAGCCCGGCCGCGCTCCCGGCTCACCTGGATGAAGCTCGGGAACTGCGTCTGCAGCAAGCGCCTGGCGTCCCCCCGGGGCAGCTCGCCGCGCGGGCCGGCAGCGTTGCTGTACACCAGCGCGGCCGTGGCAAAGGCCTTCTCCAGCTCCGAGCCCTTCCGCAGCGCTGCGGCGCAGAGCGTGGCACGGGCCGGCCGCGGAATTGAGGGGAATCCATCAGAAACAGCCCGAGCGGCTGGGAATTGGGAACCCACTTCTGCGAAACTCCTTTTACCCACAGAGGGCCTGGCTGATGCTTTATTTGAGGGGGCCAGTGATGCACCGTGTGTTCCAGAGCCCTCACGGGAGGCTTTGGAGCCCAGCAAATTCCCAAATGAACTCCTCGGCTTCATGCAAGCGGAGGGCTACACACCAGGGACCGGCCGTGCTGTGGGCACCGGCCGCCCTGGCCGCTCTGCGGGTGCATCTGGGGCAGGTGGCGCAGGGACCGTGTCCACCCGAGCCCCTTGCTGCTGGCACGGGTCTCCAAGAGCTCTGCTCAGTCAGCCCCGCTCTGCCGTGGGGCTGTGCCCCTTGGAAACCCACGCCCTGCTCAACAACGGGTCTCCTTACCTTTGACGGAGGCCAGCTGCTTGGCTATGGGGATGCTGCTAGCGAGAGAGGAGAGAGTTAGCGCCTGACGGGTGACACGGACACACCGGTCTCAACCACCAAGCTCACTTGCTTCCATCTCCACCGTGCGATTCCCCAAAGGCAGAGCGGCTCCCTGAGAGGCAGATCCCCTGCACCGGCAGCGCAGAGCATCCCACGGCTCCGCTCCGAGCTCCAGTGACCCTGGATGCTTATCAGATAACGTGAGTGGCAGGCGGGGGCATTTCAACAGGTTTTTAAGTCATTTCCCTTGCACCTGGGGGAGCTCCAGGGTGGCTACTTTTGCTAAAGCACTGGGAAGGGAATGCAGAGCAGGCTATGCGCAGCAGCTTTTGGTGGGGATAGACCTGTCCCACCAACAAAATTCCAAGAGAAACACCAGGCTAACGAAGGCACAAGGAACAAAGCAATCACTTACGGTCTGGGCATGTCCCCTGCTGCTGAAGGGCTCTTCCTGGGCGAAGCAGGAGCAGGCGGGTCCCCGGGGCCATGCGCTGTGCTGGGCACGCTGGCTCTGCAGCCACACATTGCCCCAAGCCCTGGTGTTTGGGGATCTCCAAGCAACTGGAGCAAGAGCAAACAGGCGAGCGCAAGCTCTGCCTGCGAAAGCAGCCCGACTGCAGCCAGGCCCTGCCAGCAAGCAGCCCTTGCTTTATGTGAGAGCATAACAGATGCCAACCAAATCCAAACGGGACCTGAAACCATGCAGGTATAACTTCCACTGAGGCAAAGTTAAAGCAGTGCACCCATTTAGCTGCACGCACGGGCATTTAATGGGCAATCTCCCTAGCGTGGGTTGGCACCGCTTGCTCCGGGCTAGCGAGCGAGCTGTTCCTATAGACCCAAACCGTGCGTTCCCCGACCCAGTGCATTCCCACATCCCTCCCCACTACTGCATCGAGGGGAGCTCCACTCTGCCTCCGACCTGCGAGCGCAGCAGCATCCAACAGCGGTGCCTCCATCCCATTTTTTACCCGAATGGATTTTGCCTGCTTCCAAAAGCAGCGCTGAGCCATATGGCAGAGCAGTCGCGCGCTAGGGGAGCTGGAAGGGCTCCCATGAACTTTGTTATTTATTGGCAGGAATATCGCTATTAGGAAGCGCGCAGCTTGTCGGGCACTACATCTCTCCGCGCCTTCTCCTTGCTGCGCATCCTTAGCCTAGACGTGGCCAGACGAGATCCCCGCGACCTAAGAAATTGCAGCTCACTTAATTCCAGGCTGGTCTGATAGAAGGAGGTGACTTGAGCGAGCTCACCCAGCTCATCGCTGCTGGTGAAAGCGTGCAATCCTGATGTCAGAACTACCCAGAAAGAGACTTTATGTAACAGGACACGCAAAGGAGACTGCAACAGATGGCCTAGAGAATTAAAATGTTTTCCTCATTTAGTAGAAGCTAAATTACTGAAGGCTAATGAATAAGGATGTTCACCACCTTACTGTTCCTGTATTTTAATTATCTTAAAAAGCATGGGAAAAGAGAACCTTTAATTTTCCATCTAAGAGTGTCATTACTCAAACAATTCAGAGTCTATTTTTTTCTTTTTTTTCTGAGAGGTTTAAGCTGTCTTAGATCTCTAGCGCGTTCTTTGGGACTGGCTCATGAATAAAACAGAGCCCGCAATTGCAGTGATGCAGCCAAAACACATATAATCAATGCTCATTACCCCATCAATTAACACACTAAAATTAAACAAGAATTCAGGCTTAGTAATCTGCTATCAGTCAAAAAAAAAAAAAAAAGAGTCTTGATATCTCGTTGAAGTGATAACGCCCCTTTACATCTGTTGAACCCTACCAGAGCACACGAAAAGCCTCCTGTCCGGCTTAATCCCCATGCTTGGTCTCAGCATGAGCTAAAAACGAGCGCGATCCCCTGTCTGCGGCGCTGAGCTACATGGGGACGGTGCCGGGAGCTGCCTCGCAAAGCCCGCCCGCCGCTTTGCGGGTCATTTCCATTGCAGATCAGGTTCCAGCTCACTTTTTATTTATTTACTTATTTTTCTATTTTCCGACTCAGCAGACTCCTGGCTTTGCTGGGAAAGCCAAGGCTGCCGTCGGCTCGCTGCCTCCCTGGGACATGCCGGGAGGCACCGCGGGAGGCCGGCATCGAGATTCCGGCTCCGTGCATCCACATGGGAACCCGGCCAGCCCTCGGACCCGCCAAGGTGTGCCGGGAGGAGGCCATCTGCTCCCCAGCTATTTCGATGCCTTCTATTTATGCTGGAAATAGCCAGGTGCTCTTCTCAGAACACTTTCAGCTGCAACATCCTTATGGCTGCTCATGCTGCAAAAATCCACCATTGCCACCCCATTTTGGGGTATTTTCCTGGAGCCTTTCCTCTGCTCCTCACCTGATTTCTGCAGCTCAAGGGGACTCGTGTTCCTGAAGCGCTGGGTGGGTGACAGAGCCTGACTCCCTCCGAGATGCCCTGACCATCACAGCAGAGATAGAAGCCTGAACTTTTTTGTGAACAGACTGCTAATTTTGACCTTATGTGGCAGGGTTTTTGTTCAAAAAAAAAAATGGAGCCTGAGAAGCCCCCCGACTGTATCCTCTTAGCCCAAAGCAGGCCTGGTGACCAAAGCTTGATGCTATTTTCCTCTTGCTTCAGCCCTTTAAAATCAGTTCCTTAATAGGGGAAAGCAGGGGGAAAAGGGGAAAAATCAGTGCACTCAACCTGCCAGCGCCAGCAGAAATCTGT
Source organism: Nothocercus julius (assembly GCA_013398735.1). NCBI lineage: Eukaryota > Metazoa > Chordata > Aves > Tinamiformes > Tinamidae > Nothocercus > Nothocercus julius. The sequence goes on from VZSV01000005.1 coordinate 12,562,224, forward strand.
GGTGCCTTCAGCACTGTCCATCCTCATCCTCCTCCCCTTGAAGACAAGGGGAGGCATCTGTATGCATCAAAAACTACAGTCTTAAAGAAATATGTGAGACAGAGAATGTAAGAAAATAAATGAGTAGCTAAATGCAATAGTAGGAATACTGCTCCCACTCAACTACTAAAACTTCATACCAAAATACTAAGTTCTTCTTGGAAGACTTGATGAATGAGGAAAAGCAGCACACGATTTTAACACTGAAGTGCAGATTATTGCTGCTCTTAGAAAATTCTCAGAGAAAAAGCTCTAGGCTTTAACAGAAGGAAAGAATAAAAAGTAATCCTGAAAAAAGAATAGTTAAGTCAGAGCATAAGTAGCCCATCAGTTCAGCTGTATGAAGATTTTGACTTAAATCTGGCTTAAAACTAGTAGACAGAAAATAAATACTTATAATATGATGTGGCACAATGAGAGAAGATTTTTTTTCTGAAAAGGGTGAAATAGCATGGCAATTTTTTTTTTAATCTGTAATATTAAATATGAAACTCTTGAGAGAGAGTGTCAGGAGTAGACTATAGGCAGATGCAATAAATGTTGCATGTGGTTGTCTCTTTCATCAGTACATCAGAGATTTGGTCAGAAATAATTCAGGGCTGGGGCTCTATTTGCTCATTCAAATTCAGAGCATATGCAAATTGGAAATCAATTGGAAATAATCAACTAAGTCAGGTTAGACAGTCACAATACAAATTCATGCAACAAGGTCTCCTTGAGTCCTGGTCATCACCAAGGCTCTGTGTTATGGGAGCTTTGATGGCCACGGAGGAGATGCAGTACTGCACACTGAAAACAAAAATAGCCAGTAAAGGAGGAGCAGAGCCCTATGGGCTGGATAGAGCCATCCTCATAGCCTTGACGTGCCAGGCAGGGAGAAAGTCCCCGCTTGGCTGGGGACAGCGTTGCTGTGCAAGCAGAGGTACCGGCTTGCTCCATGTGCGTGGGCTTGTCAGTCCCCTCAGCCCTTACATATGCTGTGGATAAGTCTAAGGAGGCATCTGGGCAACCTCTCCCAGAGGAAAGAAAGGGCCTGGGAGAGGCAGCCCTGTGCTCCCATCTCCCCATCGCGCCAGGTTCCTGCCCCCCACCACAGCTACTGCCTTGGCAATGCAAACGTGCTCCCATCCAGGGTAGCTGAGAGATGGGCTATAAAGAGAAACACATGGGAAAACAGGAGGGCCAGCACACAAGATCAAGGAACACCGTTTTTTTTTTTTTTTCTCTCTCTCTCCCTAGTCTGACCTAGTTATTTAGCTAACTGGCAGAGATACTCACTAATGATGAAGCAGGAAAGCAATCAGTCTGCCAGCAGCAGCTTCACAGAAGATGCTAGCATTTATTTAGCTGTTTGTCTTAAAACTAGGAAACATCAAATACAGTCTTTTTATTATTGTTACTTAATATTTTGCTACACAGTCACTATTTCCATCTCAAATAAGCTCCCAATTTCTCAGTGATTACAGAAGGATGTGATGAGAATTGAATTCGGAGGAACACAGAGGAAATATTCCCTTATGTAACCCAGGCAAGCACACATACCATTTTTGTTTTCACTTTTTCTCCTGCCATATTATATCAATCAGAGATGCTATAGATGAAGAGAGTTTTCATCCCTCCTAACTCCCAGTGAAGACTATCGTGCCCGAAGGATATATCAGATAATGATCAGCTCGCCGGCACTGCGCAGGGTGAGGAGATTCTGTACCTATTGAAGGCTTTCCTACTGAATAAAGCAAAGTGCAATTCTTCTCAGAAAAATGTGCCTTTTTCACTGCTTCTGTAAACTTTTCCAGCAGCCCTGAATTTGATGAGGAAATCTGTGCTTTGTCTTGAAGTTAGACAAATAGTACTCCAAGTAAGGCAACTTCCTAAGGCAGACTCTAACCTTGTATCAGCAACTGCCTCTGCTTCCCTCCAGGAAAGTTAACTCTAGAAGCCGAGGAAGCTGCAGTTCTTATGCTCCTGTGACTGCACAAGAATTTCAGCTTGCTTGAAATATAGGAAAACACCTAAGCAAGACTCAGGTTTCTAACCTTCATCACTGCATAGAAAAGTTTGGAAATGTGACCCTGCTGATGTAGAGGGATAAGCTGATTAAAAGATAAACAGATCACATACAAAAAAAAAGAACCCACGTGCTTCTAGTGGAGAGGCCTTAATGCAGGTAACTTGGGATATCTCTGATCAACTGATACAAAGCAAACTTCTTTTAAATAGAAATGACTGTGGAGAAGTGGGACTAAGTGGGCCTGGGGGCATGAAGAGCACACTTCCCACCTCCTTTCCTGCTCCACTTGCACAGATTTCATTTTCTGACAGCTTGCCTATATTTAGCATTTTCCAAACATATTTAAAAAAACATGGAACAAAAGAATTGAAAAACCAATTTTTCATTGACCTGGGTTTTCATTTAACCTTGAGTACAAGGACATCTAGCTACTCAGGCTTGTCCTTTCTACAAGCACTAGACATGGCTTTCCAGCAAACCCTGCTACTGGACTAGTTAGCACAGCACTGGGCGAATTTTACTGACAGTTGGAGAAAGAGGTGACAAAGCAGGAAGATACTAAATTACAAAGATTTAAATGTTTTTCATTTAAACTGATGATACTGACCTTTAATGACAAGTGTCTGCAGATGTGTCGCACTTCATTGTGCATTAAACAACTGCTGGAAAACGGCAAGATTTTGACTGATAGGGTCAAGCATAGGATAATACCCTACCCATCTTTTTGGTTATTTTACACTGATATTTTAATACTACTATACTCTTAAAATATGAATTGTATGCAATAACTTTATTAGGGTCAAATAGATATCACAATATAGATTCGTCCACCAAGTAGCCATAAATTGGTTACAACAATCATAGAAGAGACTAAGCCGTTTTAAGCTAAGATGCTTTCAACATTACAGCTCATACAATAAGATTATATACTGATACACTTTTATTTAGAAATGCAGATGATCAGTTTTGATTAGTTTATTGTGCTTCAGGCTTTAAATTGTGTTAGAAAACATGACGCTGCAATGGAGCCCTTAAGCTGTTGTAAGGGAGGGCTCAAATCTCCAGGGATAAGTGTTTATGGGATACAAGTCTGGCCCTGGCTCGGCTCTTTTAGGATAAATTCCTTTGAACCTGGGCTATTTGGTCAATCTGGTTACATTCTCTGATAGCACCAAGGTAGCGCTCTGGGCAGCAGTGGGACAGAGGGATATCTGACAGCTCTTAAGCAGCATGGATAGGAAGATTTTCTCCTCCCCACCCATTAAAGGAGGGCATAAAGGAATATTTAGGCTTTATAAAACAAAAACAACACATGCATTTTTTTCCTGTTTTGCTGTGTTAAGCAATAGGCTGTTTTCACATGGTTTTCTGTACTGATATCTGCACCTCTGTTATGTTAGTTAAATAAATACCTTTGTAAACATAAAACACAGTTACTTGGTCCTTATTCTTCACAGCTCACATTAAAAGATTCACAGAACATCCATAGAAATAGTGATTTATAGAATGAATACTTAGCTTAGTTAAATGGAATAAACATTTGTCAGGTACCATATATACTACTGAATGCCATTTCAAGGAAAAACATTTTAGTTACAAAGCATTCAGAACTTGGGTAAGCCATATATTCAACTCTGCAAAATATATAAAAGATGCATACTTCTTTTAAACATACATTTAACAAAACGCAGTAGCAGAAGTTGAGAATTTCCATTTACACAGTCCAAACATTTGGTAGTATGAAACTGGTTATCCATGCACTAAATTACGGATGACTTGATTATTTGAAATAATAGCAAAATCTTCTGAAACAAAAGATATAATCAAAACAAATGCTCTGAAGAGTCACAGACAGGCAGTTTTGAAAATTTAGGAGCAATGTTACATGCATGGATATACAGAGTAATCTGTAGAAATTATAGCAAAACACTTTTTTTTTTCCACCAAAATGCAGAAGGAAATCCAATTATCCTACCCATATTAAATACTACAGACTTGAGGCTACAAAATGCTTCTACCATCATTACACATACAAAACTACCATAAGGTTATCTCTACGGTACATACTACAACACTGACTCGGAGTCACCACCTGTGACGAGCACGTCTGCTGCAGCCGGCTAGGCAGGGATGAGTTGCCACCTCCGGCTCCCCAGCCACCTCTGGAGGCACCTCTAGATCTTCGGCTGACATGAAACACCACGTTGTAGTATTGATTTAGACCCCCCGAAAACCCTGGCACCACCCAAACAGAGACCTGTGAAACTCTACGCGTGAGGGCTGTGCTAGATTTGGTTGGCGAAGGAGGTCGGGCCGCTCTGGCCGTAGCCCTGCTGCTGGCCATACTCACCCACCTGGCCATAGGTGCTGGGCTGGTTGTAGCCACCCGCGGGCCCGTAGCTGTCCTGGTTGTAGCCGCCCTGGCTGTAGCTGCTGGACTGCTTCTCCATGGTGTCCGCGGGGTGACGCTGGCCTGACGAATGCCAACCCGTCTCCTTAAAGACGAACCAAATGTTGCCTGCCCAGAGGATAAAGTTCAAGAATCCAAAGACCTGCATGAGATAAATGGCAGCGTGTCACCCAACCACCGTGGTGCCACAGCCCGACTGAGTCTGCTGGGTCCCACGGGCATGGGGACACTCCTGCTGTGTGGGGCTGCTGAGACTCCACAAAGTCACCTCATGTAGATGCTTCACTTGGCAGATGCAACTACATCCTGCACTAGCTGGCTGCGTTGTCACCACCCAAGGAAGGACATTAGTGACTCCAGAGACCATGTGCAGAGCCCTGGCTCTGCTGAGAGCTCTGCTGAATTGGGCCCTGGAGGTGAAAAACCTCCTCGGTTGACCACAGAAGAAAGCAAGATAACAGCTGAAGTCGGACAAGACAAGACTACAACCACCATGATACAAGAAGAGTGAAGCATCTCTTGGCCCAGGGAGCCAGCAAGGTGAAGTCTGCTGGCATCTCAGAAGAGAAAAATGCTTGATGGAAAAAAAGTCACCCGGGTTTCATTGCCCCGGGAGTGCAACCACGTACCTCCCCATCAATAAGTGGCAAAAATCCTCTGGGCAACATTTCAAAATTTATTAGATGACTGGAGACCAAAAGGGACATCAGATTGCAAAGGAACAGAGGGGCACAGGTTGCTAAGTAAACAATTCTTTTTATCCTCTTTTCCTCCTTTAAGAGGAGGTATTTTCCTGCCTTTTTTCCCCCTCCCATAATCTAAAGAAACTTTGCAAATACAAAGTTGAAAGAAAATATTTTAAAAGAGTTAAAACAGATTGCTCAGCTGGCCAGAAGTATTTTTAAGTCATCGCTTTTGTTTTTAGTTTAGAAAACTAATTTTAGTTGTTCTTTTTGAGGATTTTTGAAGAGAACACAGAATCTTCTTCCAAAGCTCTATGGTGTAAATTAAACGTAAACAGGCCAAACAGTGCACTTGAAACAGCAATTTGCTTTCTCCTAATCCCACATCATCTGCTCGCCCTACTGCTGCACCTGGCTAGACAGTTGCTGTGGGTCAGGCTCTACTTTTCCCTGCACAAAGATTGTAAGCAATCCCAATTAAAACATCAGCTAGTTGGTTTACAGCAGCTGATTTAGGTCAATAGGGAGGTCCAAAGAGATGAAGATACATTTGCAAGGGAAGAGCAGAAAGGAGAGATCAAATCCACTTACAACCGAAGTGTTCAGGCTCGACATAACTGGGCTGCGGACAGGCAAGCATTTGTTGGACTGCTGTTTGCAGGCTGACATCAGTAATAGCACTTCATCCGGATCCGTCGCAATTTTCACATCTGACAGTCCCTTGGCCCAAGCAGATGAGCCCACGAGCCACAAGAAGGAGAAGACGACGGTCACAATGAAATCCTAAAAGACAAACGAGTTAGGAGTGTTTTACTGCTGTGTCAGCTGGGAAGAAAAACATTAAAAATCATTAGAAAACAAAAATCTTGCTTCTGAGGAGAGGAAAAACAAGAGCTCGCAATTTCCCAACAGACCATGGTTACTGTCACGACGTGCAATGAGAGTTTGCAGAAGGGCTTGACATACCCAAAGGGCCAGAGCCCAGTGGTGCCCATTTGGGCCTCCGACCCTGGGAGGGTACGGCACCAACGGCTGAGCTACCTTGAAACTGGCCATCCACAGTGCCTGGCTACTGCACCAGGAGCTATTTCAGATGCTGTTGAAACGCCTGGGAAGGTGACAAGCCCTCCTGAAGACCAACCCTCCTACCCACAGCCAGCACGGGTCTCTGCTGGAAAGCATTTCCATCAGCAGCAGCATCTCTGGCAGAGCCCAAAACTGGCTAATCCCCAGCTACCAGAGGAGAGGTTTTCTCACAAAGGTCAAATGTCCCCAGAGCACAAACTGCACAACCACCAATTATCAGGAGCAAACAAACAAACAGAAAAACTTGCCAAGCCCAGAGACTCTTCAGCTCTTCTCTGTCCCCCATAATTCATTTTTAGCTCCCATCCTCACAAAACTCGGAGAGAATACACGGCACTGCCTCGAGGATCTAACAACCAGGAGTATCTCTACTCTGAACCCCTCTGCTCCCTCTTCCCTCAGAAGGCTGTCAGGAGTGCGCACATGCAGAAACTTCTCCTCATCGCGGCCAGAACAAGTGGCCAAATGACATCGTTGTTGTGTGGGCTTGGGGGGGAAAGGAGGGAGGAAGTGTGATTTTTCAAGCCTCCTTGTGTCTTGCTAAAACAGAAGAGCCTTTCTACTGTCGTATTTCATCCCATCTGTCAGCCCACAGCAGATGGTCGAGGTGCCAAAGTCTAACATGCCACTAACTGCATCACTGTGTCTTGATACCCCATTTCCCATGGAGGCTCCTCTTGCTCGCCCTTTCCCCCTACAAACGGGAGGTGCACGTAAAAGGAAAACGTTTGTTTGTGAAGACGATGGTGTGTTCGGTTGCCAGCCAAAGAAACAAGTAATCTTAGAGAAACCTGATTCTCGTCTATGAACGTGCCCTATGTTTCCCTTGATGGAAGACACAAGTCAACAAGCGAGCCCCATCGCAACGGGCAGACAAAGGACTTCTCTGCTCATGGAGATGGGATTAAATTAACTGTGCTTGGACACTATCCCAAAGGATAACTCATTCCCTTTGAATGGTGTCACCACCTATTTCCTACAGGCTTGTGTCTGCCATGGGGCATTGATTTACTCTGCCCTCACTTTGCACTATCTAAATGGGCTCTCTCGAAGAGCATGCTGCAAAGTGCAGGAACTGACATCTCTCCTAACACCTAAAGGGACTCCATTCAGACAGAGGCATATAGCCCAGGGTACATTTTCTTATCAGGGAGATTTCCAGCAAAGGAAATTATCGTACGCTAAAAGTTTCAGCAGTAACTGAATGACAAATGAGCTCCTAGAGGCAACGGTTTAATAGTAAATATTTTCCTAGAAATTTCAGCTGGTAGAAATGTCAGATACTCTCTAAGCAGAGAATTACAATGATGCATCCTTATTTATTAAGAGGCTTGGGACCTGAACACCGAGCCTGTATACAGGTATCCACTGACGCTATGAGACTGGGACACACCAGAGGTTGGGGAACACATCTTGAGAGAGATCATTGAGACTTTCTCAATGGAGCCTGACTGCAATGCTTTGCAAGCTAAATCAAGCTGGGGAGTCAGTGCCTCTGACAATAACAGCAAGATAAATAAATGACAGCAGAAAAGAATTTGAGACAGACAAATTGAGCAAAACTAACACAATGCAGAAGATTAATCTTACTAAAAAAGGAAAAGCTTAAAAGTTAGCAAAGTACATCAAGCAGGTGACAACAACAGGGAATTTTCAAACCCAATACCAAGCTTCTAATCTATCTGGCAGCAGGCTAAGTCCTGCCTTTCCTCCAGCAACATTTGTGAGCAGAATTACCAGCATCTCTGGGGAGCAGGCACTGACCCTAGCACTGCAACTGGAAGAATTTGTGATGTAATTCAAAAATTGCAGGCTCCTGTTGTCATGAGCCATGCTGGAACAAATACACATCCTTCTGCTTTAAGCTGGTGAGGACAAATCTCTCATGCAGCAAACTCACTTGAAACAACTCTAGAACAGGCAGAGAGGGACCCTAGAATCTCAATATCTGAGTGTAAATGAAGAAACCCTACCTGATTTTAACATGCTTGGTAATGTAGTACCAATCCATCTTGGTGAAGAATGTGTCTATTTATCTAACTATGATTCTGGGCGCAAAGTCAATCCGGGTGCAGGGGACAGTTCATCCAAGTGGAAATATCAGACAGGGGGACTTGGAAAGAGAAACCATCAACCCTATTCAAAAGCCAGAGGATACAACCACTCCCCAAAAGAGGTCACAAGGCCAAGAGTTTGTCAGAAAAGATTTAACCAAAAGCCTAATGAAACACAAAGATTATTTCAGTGCATACTTTCATCAAGGTTACTGGCCTGCATTCAGACTCTTTGAGTATTTCTTCCATTTACTTCTTTCCCCAGAAAGAAATGGCACTACACACAGAGCAAAATCCATGACTAGAGCAAACTTGCATCTTCCCCTTTATTTTGAATCTTTGCTAACCTTCAAGCTTTGGCTGAAACTTGAACCTCTCTTGTTTTCAAGTGGGTTTGGATTTCTGGCTGAACATTTTCACAGCTCTGGGTGGAACAGAGTTACAAGATAATGACATGCTGAAAATAAAAGTGGATTTCAAGCTAAGCTGTTCTGCAGCTTAATGTCTATCTGGGGAATTTCTCCTTAGTAATTAAAGCCAGAGTGCCTGCATATTAAAACAAATCTTGCATTTGAATGTTTAATATCCCCATAGTATGTTCCCCCTTCCCCCCCCCCTTCGGAACAAAGTAATTTTTGTAGTTGTTGTCTTGAAACAATGTCTACAGATCTCTTCAGTGTGTACTGTTGTATGGTTACACTGCCCTCCTAATTGCAAAGTTCCTTTTTCAGATCTCAGCTGAGTTACTTTCGTCTGCTTACAGGTGCCTTTGAGAAGGAGGCAAAATAGCAACATGTAAGAGAAAGCAGAAATCAAGACTGAAAACATACTGTATAACCAAGAAAAGACTTTGAGCTTGGTGCAGTATGCATAGCAAAAAAAAATTCTTAGTGCCTTTTTCAAGTTGAAACTTGGTGTTACCGAGTCTGTCAAAAACGTCTAATTGGAAGAATTTCATATATTACAAGTTTGAGGATGGAACTGTGAATGCTCCTTTTCCTTTCACGATGAGTGCAACATTTCTCCCCGCTATCAAACCACTGACTTTTGCAAAATTTGTATCTTTGCTGGGGCATTTAAGTGCAGCCCCTTCAGGCTCTCAAGAGCAGTTCTGGGTACCCTGCTGCACGACACCACCTCATCCAGCCAAAAGGGCTTGGAGGCAGCGTGCTCTTTCACTGCTTGGAGCAAATCAGCCCCAACCTAAGGCACCACATATGTCTTCAGGTGCTCCAGGTACCTGGGGTTTCACCTGAGCACAAGAAAACATGCCAAAACACACACAAAAAAGCTTCAGCAGGACCCCTCTATGGCCTTGATCATCCTGCCATGGTCACTGCTTGCTTTCCCTTGACTAACAGGAGCAACTGGTCTCTTATCTTGCTTCCAGAGCCTCTCCACAAACTTTTCTAGCCATTAATGCTTACGCGAATATCCCCTGCACCTCTCACAAGGTGAGTAGGTGGCTGTCCCGGAGACTGAGCAGGGAAGCAGGTACCAGAGTACTTCACCATCCTTGTGTTTTGAGCAAGGTTCCACCCTGGATTTTCTGCAGGATGAAGCTTTGAGAGAATTGCACACTTTCAGTTATGGTTTATGGCCTTGCAAGCTTGTTTCTGGCAAGGCTGTGCAGAGCCTGTTGAGAGGCACCAGCACATAGAGCCAGGTAACCACAGCTTCAAAAGGAGAGGACACAGGTGGGTTCAAAGAGCTTTCTGAAAAGCAAAGAGTTCTTCAGGTCACCCAAAGTCTGTTTTCTAACTGAAGATTCTGTCTTTGCTTTATGGGCTTAGACAGCTCTTTATCCCTTTCCTTTGTATTTGTGGGAATCTTTTGTGTTATTTTCTAGACCAGAGGGGAAGAAATAAGATACCTATAATCAAAGACACCACCAAGAAGAGAAGAAGTGTTTGCATTAGCTGACCTGGTGCTCCCAACACCTTTAAAGTAATGCTTTAATGTAATTATTCACAGGACTCCAGATGCAAAGGAGAGATCTCATCTCCTTATATGCTAGCATATTTAGGCAGGGTAATCAGATTATCAAGTAATCACTATAAAAATGAAATATCTTGCAGGGCTATGTCAGTCACTTTTACTGGCTAAATTGTTTTACACAATTTATATTAAATCATAAGCTTAAAGCTTACTTGTTATTAAGCAATCTTTGTTAATTTGCACTTATCTATTAACTGGAATATTTATAAAGTGATACATTCTTACACAACTGTATGTACTTTTTCCATAGACAATCTACAGCTTTCCAAAGACAGTTCGCTGCCAGAGTGTGTGGAGTGCACATATAGAAATGGCAAAGCTAGGGTATTCCAAGTAACAGGTACTGATACATATTGATTGTGAATATTCTCTTCCATATTTCCCAGATCCAGAGACAAATGGTAACACCTTTCCTGTTGAGGCAAAGACCCTCAAATTTAAGCACAGAGCTAAGGCTGGCTGCTCCTTGTTTGCATGCACCTGAAAATAGATAGATCTGAACTAAGGGAGACACAGAGGAATTTGGGGGTCTCAAGTGTTAATCCCCCAAAACTGCATGCAACTTCAGCAAAACATTGCTCACTGAATACCACATGCCAGTGCTACCGAAACAACTGCAGAAGAGTTAACAGCTTCTCCTACTGGAAATATTTCTTTACATTATGCCTTATTCAACACCAAACCTTAAAATTCTGTTCCATGGTAAAAATGATGCTTAGCTAAGATCACCACACACAAGCCTTTTTTTACATTTGTACAAAGAGTGTAAACCTGAGTCATTTTTGACAGAAACTTTCTCTGCAAATTTCTTGTGACCAACTGCTCAGTAAACTCTTGATAATCATATAATCAGCATTCAGTCAGGTCTGTTGGACAAATTAAAAATAAAGACAAAACAAACAAAAAACACCTAAAATCCTTAAAGGGTCTCTTTTCCCCCTCCAGAAAAAGCAGAGCTGGCAGGTGGGGCTGCCCTCCTGGCAGGCTTAAACCCAGCACAATAGCAGGAGACAGACAGACATCTCTATATTCACAAAAAAGGTAATTTAGCCTTGGCATGAAGATTGGGAAATTGCAACAACTTCAGCAACAGATACCCATTAAATTTAACCTGTAGATTCAATTACAGTCCATTACACAGAACAAATTAAATTAATGCCCTGTTGATGCTGCAATGGATTGCAGCGTGCATCCTATGACAAACAGGACTGCGGCAGTATGATCAGGAGAGTCCTGGCTATTACCAGGACAGTTTCAAACACCCACATCATAATTCAACATATTAGTATTATTTTTCCCCCTTTTCTCCCTCCCCTCTATTATTTCACAGAAAAATGTGATAGGTCAGAAAAAGAATTATTTCCCACAAGAAAATTAAAATGGCAGATCCCTGCAACTAATCCTTTGATGAGGCAGTTTGAAAAGAGTTATTACTTGATGCCAACTGAATCATGCAGAAAGAAGGCACTTCATTTATTCATTGCTTCTGCAGGAACCCCTTTATCTCGCCTCTCCTAACACTCCTTCTCCTGTGATGATCTCTTCTTTCCCCCATTATTTTCCAGGGACAGAAGACCCCCAATATTCCCACACACTGAAGTTTTAATTTCCTTTAAAGTGAAATGAAAATTTTTTACTTCCATATCAATTTATCATTTTTGAATGATGCAAATTTAAATAAAAGAACTCACATCTCCTTGCAGCAGGAAATTCTTCCCTTCAAAAACCTGGTGATGCTAAGATAACCTTTTTTCTTTATCATTCACTTATTGTAGCCATATTGTATCATTCACTTATTGTAACAGGTACAGACCCTTCTGTACTGATGATTTATCCTCCCTTATAATATGTTTTTCTGCAATCATTTATTAGTGGCTTTTGGCTATTTACAGAACAGGTCTCTAGCGTAACCTTATTCTCTTTTGCCATGGATGGACAGCACAATGCAACCCTTCAAGCCTGCATATTTGGAGACCTAATAGAGCTCAAGTCCATGGGTTCAACACGATGCCCTTATCTAGCAAGGGCGTGTTATGATTTACGAAACAGTGGAAACAGAACAAGTAACTGACAGATTTTACAGCCTTGATTTATAAGAAGATGCCTAAATAACAGGAATTGCTTTTTGTCATGAACTTTTAGGAATTAATGAACAGGCACAAGCAGCCTGAGGTCTATATGTCTTTGCAACAGTAAGGTGAGGAAGCTCATGGACCAGTGTCCACAGAGCAGTATGGAGATGCGACTGTGCTGGAGGTCAGGATAAGCCCACGCGGGCTGCCACGTGATGCTCCATGGCCACCTTTCCAAACCACAGGAGCCTGGCTAACCCCAGCATTAACGAGCAACACGCAGATGCCTGCCTTGGGTCAGAGGCATCATTTTGCTCACCCACCGGGCAAATGCCTCCCTGCTTCCTGCCCACTGCCCAGCCATCCTCGCAGGAACACGGTGGTGATGGGTTTATGGTTGACTCAATCTTGAAGGTCTTTTCCAACCATAATGATTCTATGATTTTATGAACATTACCTCACGACAGCAGCCGCAGGCAAGCAAGGAGTTAAACCCAACCTCCAGGGACACGTGGGCTCTATTACTATTGATGCTGGATGCTTAAGTTTCCCATTAAGCACAGAAACAGCACACTTACAATTAGAGGCCCCCGGTTGTTCTCGCGGTACTTGTTCTGGAAGAAGATATAAACAACAGTGGCAGCCAGCGAGTAGAGGAAGGCAAAGACTGCGATGGTGACGAAGAACTCCGCCGAGGAGGAGAAGTCCCCGATTAAGGAGAGCTTTTCTCGGCGCCTGCCTTCACAAGTGGGAGCATCGAAATTCACCTGGTGTAACCTGGAAAACATCCCAAAGAAGCTGAAGCAGAGCAGCAGGAAACCATTACCTGAATAAAGATGGAGTTGCATTTGGCCCGTTGTTCCATCTCATTCCTGAAGTGCATTAGTCT
>VZSV01000005.1:12575475-12648309 GCA_013398735.1 Nothocercus julius
AAAAAAAAAAAAAAAAAAAAAAAAAAAAAAAAAGAGCCCTATAGCCCTATAAGCAGTCCATGAGCTATACCCTTCAGAGCTGCTCAGCCACACAAGGTTACTTTTGTGCAGACTGAGAACTGAGACACCAATTACATCTTTTAATCACTCCTTTAACCAAACTCAAAAAGCAGCTGATGTGCCAGGTTTGGCACAACTCCTTCCCTCTCTGGGGCTTTGCCCTGGCAAAAGCTGAAAAGAGAAAACACAAAATATGATCTGATTCTCAAATTCTTACAATCAAGACCACTGCAAACAGGTAGTATCCTTAAAGCCATGGGATGCCTGTGTTTGGAAGTTCAAAACTTTGACTTTTGTGTAAACTCTGAGCTCTGTGGCTCTGCCTGGCAGCTCCTGCCAGACCCTGTTTTACTCTAATAATCACAAGTTCTGCTTTGGAAAGAGAGAGGGGCTCCCTGGTGGGCTCCGTTAGCCGGTCTTGTTGCATGGTCCAGGCGGCCCTTGGTGGCAGGCGGGTGCTGCTGGGGAGCACGTTGTTCTGCTCTGCGTAGAGAGAGTGAAAGGGACAAAAACAGCAGAAAGTTAACAGCAGCAATTAAAAAAAAAAAATTATGCTTTGGTGCCGAGAAAGGCCGAGGCCGCCTGGGAGACATTCCTCTGCTCGAGGGTAATTAATGTGTGGAACAGCAAGTCAATGGAGGCAGGAGCCGTGAATATATGACTAAATAAAAAAGTTAGATCCCTAGAGGAAAACAAAGTACCCGCAGTAGAAAGCGCACAAGATGGATTAATGGGCACTGGAAGACTGCTTGACTTTTTGCTTTTCCTGGTCCATACTAAAAGTATCTGAGTGGGTAGGCAGAGCCTTTTCATCAGTGGCTGATGCAAAACAGGAGCTACTGGCCTTGGGCACGTCCTTCTCTGAGCTTGTGCTGCTATAGCATCTGTGGGATTAAAGCACAAAATGCGCCTGCCTGGACTGCAACGCTTGGAGATGAGCAGCATCTGACTACACTCTGCTACAACCACAGCAAAGTGATGAAAACTGAGCACATGACAGACTCTAATGCTTCTGAACATAATTACACTGTTTCCTGACTTGGTTTCAAAAGCTTCCTGGCATCAGTGTGCAAACACTTTTCATTATTGTTATGATGGTCATTTCCAAAAGTGAGAAGAAAAACAAAAGGATTTCTTAGTGTCTGTCCTTCCAGTTCAGCAGTTTGAGGAGAAAGCAGCTGGCTGTAGCCACATATGACATACATGGTCAAAAAACTTTTTCCTAACTGAGGCCGCTTTCCTTTTCTATCCTTTATTCTCCTGACTGCATCTTATTTCTGCATCCTGAATGAGCCAGAATAAGTATTCATACATTAACATCTAACTCACACATCCTCCCAGCAGTGCTTTTCTGGCCAAGCATCTTTCAGGGATACCAGACACATCATGATCACACGAGCCTCCTCCCATTACCTTATTTTTATTCACTAGCTTTTCTTCTTAGGTTTCTCTAGCCTCTATGAGGACCTGCAGTAACTGGTGCCTCTCATGGCCACCTCACCTCTGCCCAAGCAGTGGCAATCTCAGTCACACAGAGGGGTGGTTCAAGCGATAACTTGGTGAGAGGCACTTAAAGTTTCTTTACAGTAGGATAGGATCAGTGAAGGAAATTCCAGCTTTATTAATCAAAGCCAATCCTCTCTGATCTGTAATGGCATGGCACAGAAAGCTCTAATTCTCCCACAGATCTACTGCTGACTCAGGCTTCTGGGGACAGGATTGCTTGGGGATGACTCACAAAAACCTCACTGCCTTCAACTCTATCTCCCTCTTTTGATGTAATCCTACTTGGCTTGCATCTTATTTCCTCTCACCTCTTCTTTCATCTTCTCTTATCTGTCATTCTCTACCCCCCACCTTTTTCTTCAGGTCATCTGGGACCAACATCTTCCCTTCTGCTGCTTTTCTACCTCTGAATTTAATCTTTGCTTCTCCGTTTCCTAAATAAAATCATGAGCCCCAAGAACAACTCCTTGCAATCCCGCACTCAGCACTTAGTTAACAAATGAGCAACGCTGTTGGGCTGCATTGCCAGAAGTGATATTCAATGACTGATGAACAACACAAATAAGATCATTTCAGTAATAAATTTAACCAATCAGGGGAAAAAAGTGTCATTAAAAGCCTCCCACCTGTCACCAAGTATACCGAAATGCTCCTCAAGAAGCAGAGCGTGACACTGCTTTTTGCCTTGTGCAAAGCTAAGCACTGTTATTAACTCAGAAATAAAAGCGATGACTCAATAGCACCTTGCCCACCACCTCCACACAGCGGTGTCACTGCCAGCCTCGCTGGTGACTCGGTGCCCAGGGCCAGCTGGGCCACTTTGTTAAGAGCAGAAGCCACTGCTGGACTTTCCAGCTCTGAATTCCCTCGAATTGATACAAATCTGATAATGCTGATGAAGTCACAGCAATTAAAGACTCATGAGGCTTCTCCTACCACTTGGCAAGCTCTCTGCGGCTGTGGGAAACACGATGATGAGACAGCTGTGTTGTCTGGCTTGACAAGAGCAAAAGAGGGCAGGAATGTTTCGAAGGAAAAGAAGGATTTTTGCATTGTTCTGCGATTGCAAAGAACAGCTTCATTTTCAGACACTAATTGCCCACTCTTTGAAAACAACAGAGCCCAACACACTCAGAGGCTGCAGCTGCACTGGGGAGCAGAAGTTACACACTCTGCTTGTAAACATGACCTTGCCTGTACCTCCTGCTGTTCCTTACTGCAACATTCAAACCACGATTTGCCTTTAATTATGGCCTCTCTGCTTCGGACTGGTTCAGCCACCACCATGACCAGGGAGCATAGAAAGAGTCCAGCACTGTCTTGTCCCACATCCCATCGCCACCAGCCCACACAGGTTCAGAGCACGAGGAGGAGAGCACACACAGTGATCCCTCTGCGTCCCACCATGCCAGGCATCAGTGCTCATGGGTTTATGGCCTCACAAATCCCGAAGAGCCACCATGAAACTGCCCCCCTATTAATTCATCTAATCTCTTTTGATTCAGGAAATCTCCTCCACTAATGCACATGCTTAGCCTTGAAACCAAAAGACCAAAGGGTTAAAATACATAGATATATATATGTGCATAGGTATTACAGATGAATTGACTCAGATTTCTTCAAGGCTTTCATCAGTGTCAGGCTTAATAAAATACAATTTTTGCCTCTAATTTCTGAATGGGAGGTAGCATTTCTCCATTTGCTTAGTAGGATACGGTGAACAAACAGGCAAGAAAAAAACTATTTTGGCAGGCTGTCCTATTTTCCAAAAATAGGATCTTGTAATCTATCCCCTACACCTGTCTGACATCCTCAAACATTATATGCAACACCTGCACACAGGCTTGTGAGAATTCAAAGACCCATTACCCACTTGCCTGAGCTTTATTTTCCCCTCATTTATCCCTGGTACTCACCACTGTCAACTGTATTTACCATCTGCAAAGCAAGTGGAGAAAGTCAGTACTGCGAATTCATTGCGGCAGGTAGCGCCCGTGGAAGAATTTGTGGCGAGATGTTTATCTTGGCTGGTAATCTTCAAAATGAGGGATAAAGGGGATTTTCATATACAGGAGCAAAATGCTGAAAAGAGCAGAAATAGGGGCCCCTTAGCTAGCCAAACTGTGTGGGTGAGACAGGAGGACATGGCAGCTTTCCTGCCTGTCTCTGGGGTTCAAGACATCTGTATTTTTGGCAGTTATAAGCATCTTCCAGGAACTCCCTTGGGATCTGAACAGTTGTACCCAGTATCACAGAGTGGTTTTTTTAGGAGAGAAAACCACCATTTTCTTTTCTTCCTGCCCCTCACCCCCTCACCCTTTCCCAACACCTTCAGCACCTTTCTCTGCTCCCAAGGCAGCAGAACGAGCCTTGGCACATCAGCCTCTATCACACATCTATTGCTGCTAAATCAGCCCATTTCTCTGACACTTGGAAAAAAAAGATGAAGTACTCCAGCTGACCCAGCAATCCAAGTTTGGTCTGTTTCTTTTTTTTTTTTTTTTCCTCCTCTCCAGAGAAAGAATATTGTTTGCTGATCAAAGGGCACCAGTTTGCTGATCAAAGAGCATTCGGTTTGAAATTTCTGTCTTAGTGAAATCTCCCAGTTTCTTCCAAAAAGACATCACAGATCTTTCTAGAACTACTCAACATCATACACTTCAAACTTAAGAACACAGCTGAACTTGGAAAATTCCATTCCCAACTTTTGCGCAGGACATTTGAACATCCTAGAGATGTGTCCTGCCTCAGAGCTTCCTGCAGCGGTTTGTGCAGGGATGTGCCTTGCTCAGATGCAAAGCAAAATCCCATTTGGAGTGAGTTCAGAGCAGCCATCACAAAGAAATGCAAGGGAACTACCCAGAAAAGTCATAGCAATCCATATTCTCTCCCAGGTACATCCGATTAAAAAAAAAGTATATATTTTTTCCCTCTCTCATGTTTTTCAGTTTAACTTGTTGGGTTCCCAGCACTCACTCGCACATAGCTGTCGTGCAAACATTTGGCCAGTACTATTTTGCTACAGCAAGGTTTTTAATAGGACAAGCTGTCAGCCACAGTTGCTGTCTCGAGCCCCCACACTGCGCGCGCGGCGCTGGGAGAGGTGGCGATTCCCCCGCGCTGCCGACCAAGCGTGCCGAGACACGCTCCATCCCGCCTTTGTGTCCCCAATCCTCCTCTTGCATCTCCTCTCCCACTAGCTGGAGAACCCCCAGGGCGTTCAGGTCATCAGGAAGCAAAGCACTAAAACCTTTTTGAGGATGGGGTCTAAACTCCCTGGGATAAGGGACAGCTGCAGCATAGCAGAGCCATTGCCCAGGAGCAAGGGGGATACAGTAGTATTGCTGTACCTGCAGCTTGCAGCCTTCTCCCTACAAATATCTGCAAAGCTCTTGGAAAACAGCATTTTGCCATGCTGTGGGTTGGAGAATCGTCCCAGACATGCCAGCCACAGCAAACAACCTCCCCATATTAGGTATGCACGCTGTAACTCAAGATCTAGTACCTCATCGTAACACCAGAAAGAAAATAAAAAGGCTCACGATGGAGTAAGCACTTCAGTGAGCGCTTCAAAAGCTGAGTGGGTGATCCCAACCCAAATTTCCAAGCCTACACCCAGATCTGTATTTATCCCATGATATCAACAACTCTTCTTGCAAGCACGTGCTCTTCCTTACTGCACAAGCAGCATGTGGTACTCAAAGGTGCTTCGCTGCTCTTTGCAAACCTTTGTGCCTGCCACAAAGTAAGTTAGGAGGCCTGGAAATCCCGGGGGAGCGTATTTGCATCACCAAACAGCAGTCATCAAATGCTACAGTCACCCAGGAAGAGCACGACTGACCCTGTAGCTGCACCCCAGTCTGCTCCATCCTCCTCCAGAGGGACCTGAGACTCTTCCCAAACTAGCCAACCTCTGCCAGACGAGAAAGAAAGCTGGAGCTAAGACCTACACTCCTAAAGCACCTCAGAAGCAGCACAAAGCATAAAGCAAAGGCACAAGTAGTAGCAACTGATTCCAATAACGAGTGTTTCTGGAGAGGGTTTCAACCCTGGGCACTGCATTTCCTCATGGCAACCTGGGAATGCTGAGCCCTGCTGTCCGCACCCACCAGTGTGCTCAGTTGTCATTTGCTTTGATTCCCAGTATCTGTGACACCTGCGATCCGTCCTGTGTTACACATTCACATGGGCAAAGTCCATACAAAATTGATCCAGATTCTTGAGTAGTACCTGATGCTCTGCCTGAGCCACCAAAAAGAATAAATCCTTCGCCCTGTGAAAAAGCTGAGATCACATACAGTTTAATCTAGGTCTATAAACCCCCCCCCCCAAAAAAAAAGTCTCAGTCCCAGCTGAGATAATTACAAGAGCAATTACAGAAGACAGAGCAGCAATCCTTCCTTTATTATTGTATTTTCATGTTAATATTGTACTTTAATTATAGTTTTCCCCAAATAAATTGTCCTAAGGGACTTGAGGTAATTAAATTAAGGTCCCTGCAGACATTTAAGACATGACTCCAATAAAACCCCCCAGTGAGGATATTTTCATTCCAAGCAGGCTTTGGTAGCTTTACTCAGCAACCTGTGGGCTTGCACAGAGGCTGAACAGGAGCCGGGGCAGGAGCCAGGCAGACCTGCAGGTCCATGGACATCCTGCTATGAGCTTCACACTGAATAACACACCACGTGCCGTACCTGGAAATGCAGAGAGCATGGAAATAGGTACTTCACCAAGAGGGGCTGTGTGAGCTGGGGCCAAGCACTCACTCCCTCTGGCATCTACCAAACATGTAAAAATACTGCATTAAACTCTTGGCAAACAAATTCACAGGGAATTTATGTGTGGGACCCTGCCCAAGACATCCCATGTGTTCGATTCCCTGCCGCCCTGGGGAAACACTCAAGGGCCCCTGCATGGGGGGCACAGATTTGGGAGCAGGGCAGAGGTGCGTGTTCGACTAGCTGGGCCACCACATCCCTTCGGGCGAAGTGGATCAAAAGCCAAACAAGGCAAAGCAGAAGGGCTTCCGTGACACCCGCGCTTGTATCCGCTGCATGGAAACATGCAAAAAGAAATCTGTTTTAGAACAGTTTAGAAGTTTTAGAAAAGGCAGCCCTTTTACATAGGCCTTTCTGGCAGTCATAGATAAAACTCCATTACTTGTACAATACTGCAGAGACTCTTCATGAATATATATTAAAATTCAAATTGGGAAAAGCTGCATATATTAATATATGCACTTCCACTTTAAGAATCAATTCTGTTTTGGTACAAGCTAATGCTTTAGACAGTGTTAAACAAAATACTGCACCTACTACGCAAAATAGGTCAGTCTGGATCAATATCATTCAAATTCATCAAAAATCTGATTGTTCTGGGCACCAAAAGAAAATCTACAGCTTCATGAAGATCCAGGAAGGAGTGCACAGTCTGCCGCAGCAAATGGCATGTCCAGAGCATTGCTACCATTTCTTTTCCCATTTACTTCCCAGGCAGTGGGAGCTCACCTGACTATGCCCTGTGCTCACGCAATGCTTGACAACATTCAAATCAACGAGCAAGTTGTGGAAGCAGCAGACAATCTCCTCCACCCCGCAGAAAATCAGACATGCAGAGGAGAATATGCAAGAAGTCTGCAGTAAAGACAAGGTAAAAGACATGGCTGTATCAAACGTATGAGGGTTTCCTGTGGCTGTTATACACGAGCAAAGTGACTGGAAGCATCAGTCAGGCCTTTTCCTGCACTGCCAGAAAAAGGATGCTTGCCTTTATGTACACTTCAAACAAGTGACAAGCAGCAGTAATAGGTAGGTGCTCTTTGGTCTCTTCTTGACAATTCAAAAAAAAAAAAAAAAAAAAAAAAAAAAAGAGGCATTTGGAAGACTAATTGGAGCAAGGAAAGGGAACTGATGAGCTCAAAATCAGAAAAGCCACAAAGTTGCCTTTATTTTACCTGCTTTAATCAGATGAGTAGTGATTTCATGAAACTCCCAGAAGATGGAATTGCAGCATACACTGTGCTAATGGACAGGCCGCACTTAGCATGGATATCTAAGTGCAAGTGATGACTTTAGCCTTTTAACTGGAAAAGTAATTGCATTTGTCACCCTTACAATAAAGAAAGTTTAAGAAACTAGTGTAAGTGACTATTAATATATAAGTACAGGCATTTTCTTCAGTTCTACTATCCTCTTGGTATCAGAAATGAGTCCCATGGGACACATGAGCACAGAGAAAAGCAAAGACTGTTCCCAGAGCCTGTAGGGTTCCTTGGAGACCCAGAAAGATTGGAAAGCACCAACTGGCATAAGCTAAGAATTTGTCCAAAAAACCAAACACACAGACCTATAGTTGAGTTCCCTGCAGCCATACATGAGCAAACAAACAAAATCTGATAGAGGCTCTGAATTACAGCATTCACTCTCTAATAATAACTACACATAGTTACAAAAAAGTGAAATATTTTTCCATTAAAAACCATGTTGACCCAAAGCTCAAAAACACATTCGTGAGCAGACCTGAATCACCTTTTCCCAGGCCCAGGAGGCAAGGTAAGAGCAAGCAACTTTAACAAAGTCAATAGTTCTTCGATTAGAGCCCTCAGCCTGGCTACATAAGATCAATATTCAAGTCTCTTATGGACTTGTTTCAGCACAGGGATTTGCCCGAGACCTCCAACACCTTCCCCACCAAGAAATCCAGGGGCCAGGGCTGCACTATAAGTAGTTTAGAAAGTTCTCGCTTTTATGCCACTATGGAATAAAGTCTTTACTAGGTTTTCACCAGGAAAAGGGGCAGGGGGGAAGGATTTTTGGAAAGAAAAAAGCCTCAGCTTTCTGGCCAGCCCTATAAATTACCAGAATGTATGAATCGCAAATAAAAAAAGTTAACATCTGTGTTTCCTAGTTAAAAGACAGATCTTAAGCCTTTGGTCCTCTCTGCATCATTAGGTCACATTAAATATGAGGAGACTTGTATGAAAGTGTCACAATTAGAGGTTTCTGTGTCCTGAAGGATTCATCTCCTGAACTTTACACAGCAGGATGCAACATTAGGCTCTTCACTCGCATCATTTCCAGTTTCCACTAACAGAAGTTAAAAGCTAGAAGTCCTTGTTAGGCAAAACTATTCTCCAAAGGCCAAAATCAGGCATTAAAGGAACCACTGAGATCACGGTTTGAAACTCTGTTGTGGAAGAAGATAATTAAAGCTGTGACCCAGCCCTTAGCGCCTGTCCTAAAGTGCCAGTTTATATAAGAATGTTGCTTAAAACCTCCAGCCTCTCTGATCTATTATTGAACATGTTTCCCTGCCAGTTCAGATGTTAACCCCAGACCTGCAGGGCTGGAGGAGGTAGTCAGAGTTTGGCAAGGAAAGGGGCTAAAGTAACACAGCTTTTTTGTTTGTAAAACCGTAAGTGACCAAAATGCCTGAGCTGCCAGGCAGGCACCAATATCTTCTTCAAACACATCCCATGCAGCAAGAATCACCATTTATGTCTTCATTTGCCCTGTACATTGCCTGCATGGATGCTCCTTGTCCAATGCAGTGCCTCTGACCTGGCTCTACACCAACTTTCTGGTAATTTCTGCAGCAATATAGTGCCCATCAAGGTGCATGGGGAGACAGGTCTGGTTTTAAAACTATATTAAAAAAGATAACATGTTCAACATCAAGGCAATTGTGGAAGTGTCCTACACGTCTACAGGTCTGGAGAGCAAGTGACCACCTAGGACCCAACAGGTCTCCCAACCACCATGGCTGTTTGCACTTTTCACCAAAATTATATTTTCTACTGAATTCTGAAATAAGATTTATTACAGGCAAGTTAAAAAGCAACAGCAGCAAAATGAAGGCTAGTACATTTTGACACAGAAATGTGCTAATATAATGGAGACCTTTTTCCAAAGAAAGATTATTGTGAAGCATAGCAAGCTAGCTACTTTCTTCTTAATTATCATCTGTAGCTTATAAGTAGGTAATTTAACTTTGGCTGTCATATTTCAAATGAAAGAGTAGCCTAGCCAATGCATGCAGATGCGGCACACACTTTAAAGGGTGCTCAACAGGAACATCTTTATTCAGATGCAATGCTTAGTGAATGAAAAGCTCCCATCAAATACAATTTCTGTGCCTTTTCCTTCAGACACCAGGCTTACTTCAAAAGACAGCTTTCCTAGCACACTGGAAAGCTACTAATTGTGATGTAAAATAAAGCAAGAAAATCAGTATTCATTTTGCTCACTGCTGCGATGCAAAGAACATAGATGTATTAGTACCACCAGGCAATTGAGTTCTTTGCCCTGCTAGAAAATAGCACTCAGCTCTCCCATCACACATTATATATGTATATACCTACCTTAACCACTGACTTAGGTGAGACTCCTCACATTTAAGATGTGATCGTGTGCTCTGAGGCCAATGTACAAGTAGCTTGGAGAATGAAGACCACTAGAAAAGGTAACAGAGTTACCTCTGAAATGCTCCTTCCTCTCTCCTTTTAACTGAAAAAATAAAGCTCATTATCTACTTCATTACACCCCTCTCCTGCCTTGCCTTTCTGCCTGCTCTCAACATAGTGGCTCCTTCCCATTAGAAGATATTTTAATCCTTGAAAAGCCTTGTGAGCCCCAGTTGCCTGGAGCAAGCCAGAGCTGCTGCCATACAAATGGGAGCAGAGGGACACAGCTCAGCCCATTTTGCATCCCCAGCCAGGCTTTTTGCACTTTTTCTGCACTCACAGAAGAGATGCTGCAATGCCTCCATCCCTCCCAGCTCCCAGTACTCACCCATCCAGGCTGTGCAAGGCACCAAGCTACTGCCACAGTATTTGATAGAGTCATTTCTCCCTTGGCCAGGAACAGGGATTTGCAGAAATGAGGCAGCCACAAAGCAGTGGGTTATGATATTAGACATTTCCGCTTGGCTGTGTACTCCTTGTCTATACAGCACTAGATTGCCAGAGCACTTCTGCTATGCAGAGTTTACTTAAATCAGCAGCTAAAGTAGACAAAAGTTGAGGGAAAACAGGTGAAAAATCAAGAACAGCCTTAAGATCCATTAGGTCATGCAAAAGTAAAACAACATAGCTACAGATGAAAAAAGCATCCACCCCAATTCCTGTTACAGGGGGTAGATGGTAGGCTTGGGCTCCTAAATAACTTCAATCTCATTGCCAAAGCACCAAAGTCCTCTTGCCTGCCTGAGCTACCCTGTTGAACTCCACAGTTTTGCTTACTTTCCTGGTATTGCTGGCCAAGGTCTAGCTCGGGCTGTACTTCGAGGGGAAAACAAGCATCCTCATGCTCGACGCAATGGGGACAAGAGCAGCTGCTAGCACAGCTGCAGTTTTCAATCATTTTAAGTCATTCTGGAAGGTTTAGCTCAAAGAGCAGCTCTCGGATCCAGCTGCTTCAGTGGCACTGCTGCTGGCAGTCACGACAGCAGCCAATGTCGTCAGGTGTTTGGCAGCCTGTCTCCTGCCACCCACACCTTCTCCAGCTCTCAGCCGATAATCAAAACACTCAAAGCATTTAAAAAGAAGTTGCCAGGTGACCGTGGACTTATTCAGACCTGGCTGCTTGAGAACAACTGTGGCGGGATTCATCCTACCTGAGCAAAGCCCACGCAGACAGCAGGATGGAGGTTGGGTGAGCGAGCCCTGCAGAGCCCACTAAAATCTGCTCTGCACAAATCCAGGACAGCTACAGAAAAACTCTCGAGGAAAGGAAGATGTCACAAGAATAAAGAGGGCTTAGAGAACAGATGCATCACCACTGTTGGTGAGTCACTTCAGCCACCTTCTCAGTCTGTAATCCTGCCTCTCCCAGTGGGGAAGCACCATCTGTATTAAAGGAGAGAGAAAAAATAAATAAATAAAGCTCTTTTTCATGGTCATAGTCTTGAGGGAGCCTGAGCTCAAAGCTCATCTGCCTTTCCCAAGGGTATCAACTGCTCTGAGATATCAGCTTTCTCCTCAAAGCTCAGTTCTCTTGTTTGAGAGCATCCCCTCTCCCTGCTGTCGAAAGAGCACGGGGGGAAAGTGGGAAAAACAAACTCGTAAGTCACAGGAATATTCAGATGAAACTTAAATGCAACTAAGTTCAATAGCAGAACTGGACTGGATTTCCAAGGTGCACAGATGCTACTTGCTGCAGTTTGTAGGTCTCGGGACACTTATACAAGTCCAACCCTCAAGTGTGCACACAAAGTTCAGAATTGCACAAGAACAGGGAGTACCTTTATGCTTCTGCACCAAAAAGTCAGCTGCTTAAGTGTTATCTTCCTTCTCAAATGCAAATATATTCACATCATATCACATATATTTACACATTTGTAGGTTTACATCATGTGCCCAGCTGCTTCAATATGAGGTAGAGCCTGCATTGACTTCCCACACTATCCATAGCTGGAAGCTGAACAGGAACAGTTCAAGGACCATCTATAGCTTCAGTCCCAACTGGATCCTTTCTGCAAGTACACCCTGTTTTGCATTATCATTCCAGCCTGATGGAATGTTTTAATTACTCAGCAATGTTTCCAGTTTCCACAAAACCGTAGGAAATTGCAGATCCAGTGACTTTCTTCTAAAAGAAATTGTGTACATGGCCCATTAGAACACCAGGAGATACTTGCTGACTATTTTGCTCAGTTTTATTAACTTTTTACACAAAGTCATATTTCATAATCATGCAAATTAAAATCACTTTACTGTAGGGTGTATTCTGTAATGAATGCTGGAAAAAAATGACCTCTTTGGAAGTGAATCACATTACAAATTCATATAACTCAATTTTCAGAATCCATCCCATGCATACTAAACAGCAGAAAAAGAACAAATTTAAGAAAAACGAAACATTTGTAATAGCAGAAAGTAAGACTAAATATATGCTTGGCATATATTTATCATTCCCACAGCAACAAGTCTAGGAATTGACTTTAGTTTCCACTGTTGGAAAGATGCTGTGTTTTAAAACTAAAATAGTAAATACTATTGTGCCTGATCTATGCACAAAATAGTCATAAACAAAACAGTATGTGATTTCCCAAAGAAGCACAACTTCAGAGTCATGGTATACTGGGTTTGAGATTGGATTGTACACTCTTAAACATCTCAATTCCTTAAAGTAAACACTTGTACAGAAATGAAATACAAGTTTCTACAGCGGAATTCAGAAGTGCAAGGCTCCGGGTGTTTTGAAGCAGGATCCTTAGGAGCAGGAACATTTAGTGTTTCTTTACAGGATAGCTTTCAAGAATACTTAAACAATAAAAACATATTTTCTGAAGTCACTATTGATCAGACTTTTAAAGTATTCACTTATCTGAGATGCAGACAGGCAGCAAGCAGAATTTCCAAAAGCACTTCAAGATTACAGTTAAAACTTGTTTTCTCTTTTGCTTCCACCCACATCTCTGCAGAGTGCCTCTTCCAGGTGCTTGCAACTTGGATGATTTTGGGGAAAGCTCTGCATTTCCACCTTAGCAGCTACTACAATAAAGGCCACTTCATCCCCATTTGTTCATGTGCTAAAAATGTCTTTTTGTTCTTTTTCTTGACTGCCTTTCCCCCCTCCCCTACAGCTTCCCTCGGGCCCTCTCCATGCCTGACCTAACCAGAGTTCTCCCTCCCACACTGCCAGCTCGTGGGCATCTTTGGGATGGCTCAGCTGTCTCACATTGGTCACTGATCATAGGCCAGCAGCAACAGTCCCAGCTGCAAAGAGGCTTCACACCAGCCCCTCAAACGAACCCTCCTGAACAACAGGCCTTACCTGAAAGGGTAGGCGAAGGCTATGTCGATGTTGAGGTCACTCTCCGACTTGTTGGCACAGTCCACACTGAGGCGCAGCCCTCCAGAGTACCCACCGCATGTTGCAAATGCAAAGATTGCAAAAAGCTGTCAAAAAAACCCAACAAAACATTTATTTTATTGCAGCATCTGACCACATTGCTGCTTGTCCCATCTGCTTCATCTGCCTTATCAGCTCAAGCAGGAAAATCTCAAAGGTGCGATGTGGACAAATGTTTTCTCAGGTGCATCAAGAACAGAGTTACATGGGGGCAGATCTTGTTCTGATCTTTTATAACTATAGACCTCAAGTATCACCATCACTTTAACAGATTTCCTCTAAGATCTACAGTGCTGTGAACCCAGGAAGTGAAAGGTGAAAAAATAGGGGAAAAAAAACATAGCAAGCAAATGGAAAGGCAAAATAAAGGAGCAAGTGCCACATCAAAGACAATATGGACAGATAGCAAACAGAGACACACCCAGATGCTGCACAGACACCACTGAAACAGTTACCCTGAGCTCTGCCAGCTCCAGCACAAGCAAAGCTGGGAGCCCCAGCGTCCTCCTCAGACTTGAGCTCTACATACACATCATTTCCTCGCAGGTTGTCTCGTTTGGGGACAATCCATGAGCATTTGGGGCAGGGACAGCTGCAGGGTGTGATGGAGCAGAGCGACACGGCCGGGGCTGCACCGGAGGCGAGTGGAAGATGCACAGAAGAGCAGAGCTGAACTGCAGCTCCAGGAAGGGTCAAGCAGCTCGGCTTCGCATCAGGCACAAGCAGCAGTCACCAGGGAATGGGCCTGAACACCAATTCCTCTAGCAGGTCTTAGACCTTCACTTTGCTGCTCATTATCAGTTCTGCAGAGCCTGCTATGCCAGAAACCTGAGTCCATCCCTCCTGTCCTTCTAGCAAACATGCTAAAAATAAAGCCCTCGGTCTCCCAGACAGGCTTTACTGGCAGGCAGAACTTGTGACACTGCGTCCATCTCTGCGCAGCACATCCCACGTCTGTCCCCAGCTGCCCACACCACTGCAGGGCAGCCAGCATACCCCACTTGGGGACAGATTTGCAAAGGTGCTGAGGCACCCAGTGATACAGAAAGATAAGAAAATATTAGTTAAATTACTTCCTTATAACAGCCTTGCTGGCATAATGAACAGGTAGCAGAAAAGCTGAGATTTGCTATAAATTAACTTGTTAAATATTTGCCCTGACATGTTTCTGCCATAATTTGAATAGTGTGCCTTCATCCCAAATGAGACTTAATCATTTCCTCTACAAATACAAGGAGCTGTTCTGCCCTTACATGGGCAACAGCACTGAAAATTGGAATTAATCATCCCAATTTAATTTGTGAGGCACTGTCAGAAAACAACATATTAAGGAGAACAGGAGAGACTGGCACTGACCTGCTTTCTGTCCCAATTAATGGCATGGCAAATGCAAGCCTTTTGCAGGGGCACAGGAAGTTACAAATACACTGCAATAAATAAAGTGGGCACTGAAGGGTACAACAGCAAAAACCAGGGGCCACATCTTCCCTCACTCATCAGCCTCAGCAGGGACACGGGCTGAGGAAGAGAATGCTTGGCAGACACATCTCTCCCAATGAAGTAATGGATTTGGGAATAAACTGATGCTCCTTAAGCCCAAGGGGCCACCGTTACACAAGAACTTTAGTTCCTTCATCAACACAGTTGCTGAAGCACAGAAAGGAGATATGCCCAAATTCACACCTTTTCCTCTCCTCTTTTGACAGCAGACTCAGACTGCTGAAATCTCAGCATCTCAGTCAGCTTAGAACAAGCCTGTACTTACCCCTGTGCCCCACACTAGGGCCCGAACACTTCTCAAATGCCTTCACTCAGCAATCCCTCCTTCCTCTCCAGCCACAACCACCAAGACTGGCCATTGCTTTTGAGCCTCACCACAAGCTCTGCCCACAAGCACCCAGGCAGCACCTCTAGAACAAGGGGGAGGGATATGGGAGGCAGCTGGAGACCTTTATACCCAACCTCAGCAAGGGCTTGGCCATCCTGACTTGGCTCCAGATGCTGCTAACGGCGACAGTTGTGCAGCCCACACTGCCCCTGCATGGGAGAGGATTTACATTTTGCATTGCAGGAGAGAAGAGTGAGGTTAGAAACTTCTGCTATTTCCCTGGAGTTTCTTGACAAAGTAGCAGGCATAATTCTCCTCTTGCCCACGTAACCTTCACCCTCTCAGCTCTGCATTTTTTTTTGTTAAGCTTTGCTGCTTTATGTTGTCAGTTGAGCGCCTGCTGCATTAAGCCAAGATTTACTCGTCGGGTTTTGCGCATGCTGTAATTCTGTGGCAGTTGCAAGAATGTTGTAAGCACCACTGTATTTTATTATAGCAGGATTTGTGTAAATGGCAGTTGTAAACCCCATAATGGGAGCTTTATGGGCCAGATTCAATAAAACCTCCGTTTGAGAGATAATTTTATTGAACGTGGCGTCTCCGAAATTGAAAAGTTTATGGAAAAAGAGAAAGCGTTTCCCTATGTTCCTATTTATTCCTTGCCTATAAATCCCCACTCAGCGCTAGTCCTGGCTGCACTGTGTATGCGTATCGCTTTCCCCCTTCACACTGGATAAATCTCAGATAAATCAAAAGGCATCTGAGACGTCTTTAACAAGGCTGCATGTCCCTGAAGATAGCAATGTCTTCCTGAACAGCGATGAAAACCCCAGCCCTGCTTGTGCCACGGTGATATTCCCTCTGCGAGCTCCCAGCCTTGGCTGCCTCCCTTGCTACGTCTTTGTAAGTGAGGCCGGTCTTGCAGTCTAACTTCACTGATAGAAACGATATTTATCACAGTCCGGTATAATAGTAAACACTCTTTGCTGTAGAAGAGGATTAGGAAGTTATAAAGATCAAATATGCTACTTAACACTTTGAGAAAAAACTATAAATTCCCACTGAGCGCGTGCTTCCCACGCCACGGGAAGGGGAGACGAGGATCCCTCGTCTGATATATGGGATCGCTTGGAGGCCTGGCTCCTTCTCTAATGCCAGGTTTCGATGTGGTGGCAATATATCCCCTAATTCTATATTTGGGAGCTGCTAGTCACCCAGGGACAGGGTTCACAGCAACAGGTGCACGTCTTTGCACTCGTGCATCAGCTCTACGCTCCCTTCATTTGAGCTGCCCGTGGAACCCGCTCCTGATCCAAGGCTGTCCCCTTACTTCACAGTCACAACATCCTTCTCAGCGAACGGACTCTGTGGAAGCAGAGCCCTGGAGAAGTTAAAGTCCCTGCTGTGCATTAGACAGTTGGCAGTACCTTGGCGCACGACCCCGGGCATCACTCATCCCACCACGTAAGCAAAAAATGGGACGATTTCCTATCACATCCATGCGCTTGGCTTTCAGACAATTCCCCTCAATGCCTTCTGCGCGACAAGCTTGGGTTATGAACCCACGGAAGGCAGAGCGGTTTGTGACAAGCTGAGCTAAAAGGCTTATGTAGAGCATGTTGCAGCTAAAACATCCTGTTAGCAAGATAACGCTGTCATTTAAAATTGATGAAACTTTCATATAAGCCAATAGAGCTTCCCAGGAGCATGTTTCCCTCATGCAACCCATCAAACCTGCACCCCAAATCCCCAAGCAGGAAGATGAGCTCCTAGCTCGCCTGCTCGTCCTTACGTGTCTACATCATAAAAAGCATCCCGATAACCTTGCCTCAAGCTGTGAGGGCAAAGGCAGGTAGTAAAGGACCTGGGTGTCAGGAAGCACGTTGGCCTTCGATGCTTTTGCTTTGGGCTGAGACAGGCAAATTGGAATTAATCTACTGAACACTTTCCAAGGAAGGTTTCACCCCCTCCCACTCCCCATTCCTTCCTCAATACCAAAAAGCCAACGGGAACATCTGACATTTCTAAAGAGCAATGCGGAGCATTTGAAATATTTAATCATTTTTATTAGCTCCTTTACACATTCAAAATGTTTTACAGACAGACATTTTTCTGGCACGATGTTTGCATCAAATATCTCTCTTTCTCCAAGCTCTCCCTAAAAAAGAGACAGCAAATGTTTGCCAAATGTAATACTGTTTCACACCGTGCCCCGTGCGGGACAGGAGCATGCCGGGCTGGGGACCGCTCCAAGCACCCTAGGGACATCACCCTGCAGCCCACATCCCTGACTGAGCATCTCGTTAAATTTAGATTATTTATTTTTAGAGCAGAACCAGTGACTGAACATTATTATTAAGACTGTAAAGGGAGATTCAGAGGCACTAAATGACTGTACAGGAAAACATTTACTGCCGAGCCAACGGCTTCAAATACATGAGCAGTGAGAGATTAGGAAGCACTCTCTCCTCCAGGTTTCTTTTTTAGAACCTGGCATTTTTCCCGTGCAAATCCAAGCTGCAGACTTCCTGGAATCACTGCTCCTCCACACAAGCCTCTGCGCAT
This sequence comes from Nothocercus julius, assembly GCA_013398735.1. Classification (NCBI taxonomy): domain Eukaryota; kingdom Metazoa; phylum Chordata; class Aves; order Tinamiformes; family Tinamidae; genus Nothocercus; species Nothocercus julius. The sequence goes on from VZSV01000005.1 coordinate 12,593,290, forward strand.
GGGAGATTATCAGATTATTGACTTTGGGATTCCTAATCACATCAAGTCGCCTGGTTGATAAACGGGAGCTGGGCAGCAGCGCGGCTGCGGGAGCGGAGGCGCTGGGGCCATGGGCTCCCGCAGCCATGGGGGCAGCACGCTGAAATACCTCCTCCGGCTGTGAGAAATGAAGTGCAGAGCAAGCGCCCACTAATTGAGGGGATTTGTAATGTACGCTTAGAAGTAAAGGGCAGTGTTCCAAAGAGCGATCCTGCCTGGATCCGCTTGGCACGGATGGGAAAGCGTCAGCGTGCGGGATGAGGATGAGCATCTGGGAGCGCAGGGCTTGAAGGACCACGCGGTCCCTGCCTGGGGCTGTTGTCCAACTGCGCAGTCGCTGACCCAACAGGACCTGCATTCCAACACGGACCATTAAGCGAGTGTCCAGCACCCATCGGAGATCATCCTGAGCTGGGACACTCACGACCGTGGCTCAGCGGTGACCCTGGCCTGCAAAAATGCAGTTTCTGCCCTTAATTGGTGTCAGCTCAGTAGGAAGGATGGGAAAACAGCGGCAATGCTGGGACGTTCTCATCTCACCCGCTGCCCACAGCTTCACACCTCCCCGTTGCCCATTACAGCTCCCCGGCAGAAACCGGCCCTCGACGGTGCTGCTGGCCGGGAGAGCCCGGAGCCCGGCAGGGAAAGTTTTAGCTCCCCATGGCAGCAGGAGTCCTGCAACATCACCCATTTAGAGCACAGCATTTCATTTAATGCTTTGCATGTTTTACAATGAAAAAAAAAAAAAAAAAACTTAATTTGATTCTTAATGGAAAGACTTATGGAAATGAAATTGGGGTATTTTTAGTGAGTAAAGATCATGTTATAATGATTTGGTTCTACAATACTTTAATTCCAAGGAGACAATTTTCTCTCTTTTTCTTTGAAGAAAATCCTTATCTTCTTTATTCATCTTTCATTGATTATTCTAAAAACCCATTTAGCTCCACCACATAATGGTATGGTAGTCTTTTCTCATTATATTTTAATAGAATAAAACCCAACAGTATAAGGGCGGATTAGATAGCCATTCTTTGAGGTAAAGAACATTGTTCCTCCAGATGGCCAGACAGAATCTGAGTAATGCTTTCCCTATTTATTAAGTTCAAAATGTAATGTAAGCTGATGAGATGTATTTCATCCAGTATTTAATGGGTCAGCCATAAAGTTGAAAGCTAACGCTAAGGCTGGCAGGATGCAAAGAAGAGTTAACATGCGGAAAATAAAGACATATTTAGAGCATCTTCTTGGAGTTGGTGAAATGAGAGGCTGTCACAGAACAAAGACATTTGCAAGCCACAGGCAGAGATCCGGAGCTGCTCCAGCCCTCTGCGAACCACTTGTCAAAGGTCTGAGTTACTTAAAGACATTTACGAGCACCTGAGATTTTTTTCTTATTGTACAAATTGATTTCTGCACGTGGACTTTGACAGCCTGGCAATGAGTCTTCCACAAAACAAAATACCCACTGTGGACAGATTTATGATCATCTGAGATAATTACTGTGTATATACTACTTTACTTGGGATATACTGTGCAATGTGGAGGTTGCACTGTGTTTAAAGGCTGTGGCTCTTTTTTTTTCTCCCCATGCATAGATTAGTCTGAAGTTGCTGCTCTTCCCCTGCAGACTCCACATTTGCACTGTCTTCTGTTAAGGAGGTGGGAGCAAAAGTTAGATTTGTCCCTATGATCCCTGAATATCTCGTGTTGTGACATCCATCACGCCAGCACAGACATGCCTTCCTTCCCGGGCCTGACAACCTTCCCAGTCCAAGACTGCAAGCAAAAGAAAGAAACCCACAGCTCTCCTTGGGGCAGATGTTAGGACAAAGCCCAAAGCCACAAAGCTGGTCCAGGAGAGCAGCCACCACCTGTCCCCAGGCCAGCCCACATCACCTTTGGTGCTGGTCACCTGCAAACACCGGCGGCAATGAGGAACAAAGCCATATTCATGTAAAGGAGAAGTTTTCTACAATGTGATGTTGATTCTTATATTCTTAACAGGTGAGGTTGGGTGATGTGACAACTCCTCGGGTTCATGTACAAAGGCAATTCTGCTTCTAATCCCTCTTGAAAACACAGCTTTCGGGAAGGCTCTGGAGACTGATGATATGGGATTTATTGTGTAATGAGTGCCAACATTTAATTATGAAATTGAAAAGGCTGGATGGTTGCTCGGTTGCTTGCTTGACCAGTGGCTTCAGAGAACTGCTGTGGCTCGGTGCGAGGCAGCGCAGGGGCGAGAGGTGGGAAGGCTCCGTGGGGTCTGCGGGTCCCGCGTGGAGCCCGTCGACACCGGGGCAGCCATGGCTCTGCTGGGGCAGGGCCCGAAAACCCCGTCAGCACCCTGCGGGGACACGGCGTGTCCCGGGCGCGAGGATGGGCAGGCGAGACGCTGCTTCCCACGGGGCTGCCTCGCTGCCCCGGCTCACAGCACCCCCTGACGCGGGCACCGCCTGAGCCGAGGCACTGCTAAGCAGGATCCACTCCCTTAACCAACACGGGGATCTCAGTGGCGGCTGAACGGAGCCCACGCGTGCGGAACCACTGAGAAGGGAAAGTGGCTCTGCGCTTGCTGCCACCGCGGTCCCTCACGGTTAACACAGCCGTACGGCTGCGATAGCGACCACGGGCCCGCCGCACCTCCCTGCCTCGCAGCAGGAGCCCAGAAGAGCACCCAAGAGCTCCCAAGAGCCAGTGCCGCCCGCACGGGGCAGCGCGTGCCCCTGCACCAGCCCGGGGCCGAGCGTCCTTCCCCGCACGGGAACGCGGCCGCGCTGCTGGGCCCTCGCAGGGCGTGTGGGCGCTGCCAAAATTGCTTCCTTCTCTCATTCGCACCTTCGTGAGGCTCCTGCGCCGCCATCACGCTGTAGTATTTATGGCCTAATGACTGCCCAGTGACTAGCAGGAATTATCCGTTCACTGAGATGGCTCAGGGTGAATGGAAGGGCGTTAACCTCATTAGTATCATGTCCGTGCTCATCAGAGGCCATTAGGAGCTTCCTCCCAGCTCCGGGGACTGCTGTGTCCCTACGCGGTGCGTCACCTCCACCCACGCTCTCCCCACGCACGTGCAGGCGCGCACGCGACTCCGTCCTGTTTCCCAAGCGGACTTAAGGGAAGAGGGGGGAACGATCTAGATTGTGAAAGAATCCGGAATGAGATCAAAGCAGAGAGCCCTTGGGATTGATAATGAGGAGGATCTGAAAGTGCTTCCAGATTGCCAAGCAATGAGGCCTCCAGCCGCTCCTCGCCCATGGAGCAATCCTGTCTGCAGATGATGGACCGGCATCACCAAGGCTGGCCATTTTCTTCCTTCTTGCCACCTCACAACAGCTGAATGCTTTCCTGAATGTCCACACGGGCAGGATCGAGGGGAATCGAGGGTCTTCCTTCCCTGCTCGTGCCCAAGACTTCTTTCTTGGTTCCTACTCACCTTCTCTAAAGCGCCTTTCATGATCCAGAAGACTTGATTCCTCCAGATCGCAGCTTTGCCCCAGTGTCCCGAACCGCAGGACGCATCAGCTCACCTCAAAGCCGTCTGGATGGAAAATCCCTGCCAGTCCAAACCTGCGTGCTCAGCTCAGGGGGCTGGGAGAGAATTTGCTCCCAGCTAACTATCAGCACACACGCTAAAAACAATTTCTTTCCTAGTAATTAAAATGATGAGCTATAAAAGAAAGTTGGCCTTGCTGACCTCTGGGAATTCACTGCAAACATTTCGAGCAACGAACATTTTCAAAACTTCATTTTCCTCTTCTCTTCCTCAACTTCTCCCATATTCAGGCCTCAGAAATGGCACTGCTTTGCTTCCCAGCAGTCCATCATGAAGAACACCTAAACATATTTATTAAGGAAATTATAATATCACTGTCCTTAACTGAAAGATTCCTTATCTTGCTAGACACACTTCATCGGGACAAAAAAACATCTTTTTCCTCTACATGTTCATCTGCGCTGTGTTTCTCCACATATATCTTGCCTGTCTCCTTTTCTTTTTACACCCTTTCACTCCCATTTCCTGAAACCTGCAGCTGTACCTGGTTCTAGAGACACAAAAGAGGCAACAAAAAAAAAAAACTTGGGGGGAAAAAAATCCTTGGCTGAATTCTCCTCATTTCCTTTGTGTTACAAAATACTTGCTATTTGGAAATAATCAGGCTTCCCTTTCTCGATGCTGCTGGCAGCTGTTACGTATCTTCTGTGTCACTTCCCAAAGTGACATAGGACTTCAAATCCTACCAGGCCCAGGAGAAAGCAAGCACTTGTTCAAAACCAATAATGCATCAATACGCGCTTGGCTGTTGCAATCTTTATACGTGCACTGCTGGAGATGATTACCTAGCTTTTATAGCTGCAGATTCAGACTTGCGGAATAAAACCAGGCCCAATAAAATAAGGAAGCAAAGAAAGCATAAGCGGAATGGAAAAAGAAAAAAAAAAAAAAAAGAATTGAACATGCTGTAAATTCAGGATCAGGTAAAAGCTAATTATGGTCATGCTCACTAAAAAGAAGAGGACACAGCAAGGAAGATAGACTTATTAATTATTTGTGTTATGGTAGCACTTACAAGCCCCAATCCTTTAACTGGCACTAGCTGTGCTATACATGGCAAACACTCAAATATATCTTTGGGTAATTGCACACATTTTTAAGGAAAATGTGCAAGTGCTCTGTTCTTTCATCTTTGTCTGTTTCTGGTTTGTCGATGCTGCTAAAGGAGACCGACTTAACCATCAATCTCATTTTGAGGAGCTCCTTGGATGCTCAAGGGTCAAAGCACAAATAATTCGGTATTAAGGCATCTCCACTCACAGCGGGAGTGGGCAAATAACAGCAGAGCATATGTGACGACAGGGCATTAATGTAAATATCGACATCCCCATCCTGTCCTGGGGGGGGAAACTCTTCCTGTTGCCAAAAGGGGCATTTCATTCTCACCGACTCCATGCAAATTTGATTGCTTTTCTAATTAAGATACATTTTATGGTAATCTACCAAGCCCCTCAGACTAAATCACTCAGTTAATCTGTTGTTAGTGCCCATATGTTTACAGCTTTTGAGCCTGCTGCAGCAGATTTGCTTTGCTGGGGCCGCGCGCTGACGGACGAGCCGCTGCACAGCGATGCGGTGGTGCACGGTGATGCGGTGGTGCACGGTGATGTGGTGGTGCACAGCGATGCGGTGGTGCACAGTGATGTGGTACTGCACGGCGATGCGGTGGTGCACAGTGATGCCGTGGTGCACAGAAATGCGGTGGTGCACAGAAATGTGGTGGTGCAGAGTGATGTGGTGGTGCACGGTGATGCGGCGGTGCACAGCGATGTGGTGGTGTGCACACCTTATCCCCCCAAACCAACACCAAACCAGACACTCAGTGCACTCAGGGCACTCAGTGTGTTGGGAAGAAAATGCAAGGCACCGCTCTGCAGACAAAGCACCCCATACTGATTGCCCATCTCCCCCCTTGTTGCTACAGTAGGGTTCAGCACATTTTTTTTCATTTGCCTTTCTTTTTTTTTTCATTTCTTTTTCCCTCCCAACATAATAGGTTGTACATGACAGAAGAGGAAGGCTGAAGAGTTCCATAGTGTCTTCAGGTCTCTGGCCCCAACACTTGCCTACCAAAGCAAAGAGAAGCTCTCTTACAGATTCAAGGGTGCTGAACATCCCCTCAGGCAAAGAGCAGTGATCCCACTTGCAAACTAAGGACGAGAAAAGCCAGAACCTGCATCTGGATAGAGAATCAAATAAAAACTAAGCAAGCACTGTCCAGTTTTGCTCCCGCCGAACCTTCGCATCTAGGAAGGAGTGTGTGGACCAAGCCCAAATCTCACCTGCAGCCCCAGCACACTGATGGGTCCCTTCCAACTTCTCAAGGGTTGCTGCTATTCCGCCACGCACCCTGGCAAGGGCATAAATCACCCTGCGGGCCTCCCCAGACAGTGCATCTTGCCCGTGGAGGGGCGCGTGGCGGGCTGGCCACAGCGGCGCCGTCGCCGCAGAGCCACGACGGCCGCGTCCTGCCGAGGGGGACGCTCGCAGAGCTGCCTGGTGCTGGGATTTCACATGCAGGGGCGTGCAGAGCCGCAGCTGCTTTTGCTGTTGTCGCTGTTACATGAGGCTGCCCGCGTTGGCTCTAGTCAAGCAGCGGTTGTTCTGCTGTGCTGGTTGCCAAACAGAGATGTAGCACTTGCCAGTCCCTAATCCAAGGCTCTCCCCACCCCAGCGCCCTCGCCTGCCTCCCACAGCGGTACCCGCACAGGCAGTGACCCTGGGGACCTCGGATCTGCTCAAGCCAGCTGGGCTCAGAGCCCCAGTCCGTCCTATACATACAGAGGTTCTGCATCTCCGAGGGTGTGCAGCACTATTAGTGGTAGCCACTCGCGTTCAGCTCGCCAAGGAAAAGAGCTCAAAGGCAAAATCAGGAAAGCCCAACCTCTAGGTCAGGTTGCCATCTGCCATCCTATGTGCAGGGAAATAGTCCCTGAAAAAAAAATGGTCATATAATTGTACAGGAGCTCCTAATCAAAAATGACATTAAAAATAAAACACCACCTGCCATCACCAGCAGTGACAGGCAGCTGCTATCCAGTATCAACACAAATACCATTTTCCCTTTTGAGTGCCTATTGATTTGAACGGGATTAACAGAGGTGAGGAAAGGATTCATTAAGTGTTCCAAGGACTTGGCTAAAAAAAGAGTATCTGGTATTCAGGAGGAGCCAGATATTTGGGAAATTAATCTTTCAAGAGTGTAAGGAATTTCTCCAGGAACCATTTGTGCTTCTCCAGGCTCTGCTAGGTGCCTCACAGCCAACCAGAGTAGTCTCAAAGGGAAAGGTCTCCAAGCTCTAGGAACTGCTGAAATAATATTTCAAATGCCTTTCAAATCCCGCAAAAGGCAAGCAGTGGGGCTGGGGGGGTGGCATCAAGCGGAGCTGCCCTCAGACCTGCTAACACGGAGCAGCTAGAGATGTAGGAGCATCACACTGGGCAACGCGAGCAGGGGCAGCGCTGGGGCGAGCGCACGTGAGATGGGCTGCGGGATGCAGCTCCCGACCACGCCGATGTCCCGCAGGAGGCCTCAGGGTGCCCACGGGACTGAAGGACCTCCCGGCCTTTGGTCAAACCAAACAGTCCTGGCCACTTTTCCTGCTTAAAGCTGAGCTGAAACGGTTTCCTACCGAACGGCAGCGTGTGCAGCTTGCTGGGAAGTCTGTTCCCCGCTATGGTGGCACAGAAACCCCCTTGGCTGGGAGCAGGTCCTCGGTGCATCCCGCCCAGCCCTTTCCATGCCGGCATCACCCGAATGGGTGCCCGGAGCATCCGGCACCGGCTGCGCAGGAGGACGCTGCGCCGCGCCGCAGGACGATGCTCAGAACGCGTGTGAGGTCTGCCCTGCTCACACACCAGTGCCCTGCACACCCGAGGAATTAAATGACTGTGCACAAGGCGGTGGCTGTCAGGTCCATCTTGCTCCCTAACACTGGGCCGAACCCATGCATTTAGGGAAGGTTAAAAAATCGAAAAGCCACCGAGCTTGGTGCACATGGGAAGGAAAGTGTAACTCTCGTATTTTGAAAAAAAAAAAAGATTAAACTCTTCCCAAAACAGCCTGAAATGACTAAGCAGTTACTGCCATTCTCAAACTGCTCTCTAAAAAGAGTTCAGCTTAGTCTGCCAGATACCACATCCTTACCTGCTCTTATGGGTATAATAAACCCAGCTACAGCCTCCCAACATCTTATTACAGTACATTTCATGTATCTATTAGCATGCCATGGTATCCTGAGAGTAGGTAGATTACACTGGGTCTCATATGTTGATTTTCCAAGGAGTTATATACTGAGGCACGTCCTCACGGCAGCTCCAGCTTGTACTCCAGCTGGAGTTTTTAAAGACTTCCGAAACACCAGAGAGATCAACTCCCATGGATGCGATTCAAGCGGGAAAGAACCGAAGTGACAATAAAATGAATATAATGCTGCAAAATCAAATATTTATTATGCCACCTGAAAGCGTTACAGCTCGGCATCTTATTTTGCTCAGCTGTCCTCTCACCGTTACTGCCTTGCGCTGCTTGGAAAGCAGAGCAGGAGCTGCGCCGGGTGCGATAAATAACCGCATCGCGCCGTTATTTCCAGATAACCAGGAGGCTCCAAGTTAGCCAAGGATGCCAAGGAACGCGGCTGCCGAGCTGCGCAGAGCCCCAAGGCAAAGCAACAGTCCCTGACCCGTCCCAACGATTCCGCGCTCCGGAAAGAAGGCTGCTTTGTTAATCACCACAAAGATTTTCCTGAGCATGTTACCGAGGAGCGTGTTCCTGCCCACCTGCCACACTCGAGACTGATCTTGCTCGGGTAATATGCAGTCAGATATTTGTACTTCAGTTTGATCAATATCAACCAGTTCTTTCTGAAATTTTTGCTATTAAACACTGCTGCATTATTTTCTTTTTCTGGAGCCTTTGATTAAAGAAACTTGGTAAATCAGAATTCCTTCCCCCTTAATCCTCACTCTGCACATTGCTGCTGTAGAAATGAAGCGCAAAGCAAGTTTTCCAAGCAGGCACCCCCCTCTGCAAAGCAAAATACAACACGAAAATATTTCACTGTATATAAAAAACAAGGAACAGCTGGGCACAGCATGAGAGTACAGAGAAAGCCAAACCAGAAAAAAACAACTTGGTGGGCTTCATGATTACTGTAAATCCCTCCCTTCTCCCCCGAACAAAACAGTTACACAAATAAATGCATAGGCATGTAACTTACCGGAGCAAATATCACCATACACATTTACAAAAGGATTTATAATCCAACTGGTGTCTCCTGAAATAAAGCAAGGTTTGTCTCATACTAAAAATAAAGGCTCCCAAAAGCTTCTCGCAGGAGAGGGAGAGAGAGAGAGCGAGCGAGAGCGCGCGCGAGAGCACCAGCTCCTTGTCTCTCTTTTTATGAAGCAAATAAGGAGAGCAAGAAAATCAATGCCGGGAGAAAGTGAGATGATATACCAATCAGGCAGCAGCCCCAGCCTTATTTGCAGAGCAATGGCAAAATGGTCATATTATTAGATGGTGACTACCCGCAGACTAGGGAGAGAAATCGCGTGCTCTGCCCTCGGCGAGGAGCTCCCGGCTCTGCTCTGCTGCAGGTAGCACCACGGTGGGCTGTGAGATGCAGCCCATTCCTCACTGCTGCTAACGCAGAAGTGCTTCCTTTTATGTGAACGTGCTACAGGGAAAGGAACTCTTCACGGTTCTGGGCTAAACTTGCACAAAGGTTAAGCATCCTCCGAATCTGGGACACTTCCAAGCTGTCGTGGGTGCAGAATTCCTTCGTGGCTGGTTTTAGGGGACTCCCTGGGCTATTTATTACATTTTGACAGATGTCCACAGTATGACTCTCACTGGGTCTCATAAATCTGTGCAGCAGCTACTGCAAAGAGCCCGTTCAGAGAGGGGAAAGGAGCCTTCACTTCCCATGTATTTAAATGTGCACTGAAGTTCTCACAGGTGTGGACATAAAAAGCATCTTCCTGGGACTTTAACTTTTTCCTCTTTTGTGTATCAAAGCAAACCTATGGGGTACCCATGGGTTCCTCTACCAGAAGAGGGGTAAATTCTGTTAATTTACCCAAACAAAACCTTTGCTGTGCACCTATGTGCTGGAAGGAGGGAGACAAAAACATATAGGGTGGGATGCTCATCACCAGGGATGTACAGGCATCTGCTTGTGAGCATGACACACAGGTAGCAAAGACATGCCAGGTCTTTGGAAAGATCTACTCCAGAACCAGAGAAAATTAGTCCCTCCTTATTACTCGATATTCCTTTGCGAGAAGGGTTTTAGGCTCCACATTCAGGATTTTGGCACGTTAGGAGCACAAAATGAATGCATGGATCCTTCTCTTGCTGCAAAGAGCCCGGCTCATGGTTCGGGCTGTGGGGCTCTCCCCGACCTGCGCGAGAGTCGTCATCCCACCACCACGCGTGATATGACGCAGGCTGATTCACCCAGCATGCTATTTTATCATCCCTCGGTTTATCAGCGTTTCGCCCTCTTTTCTCCAAGAAATATATGCAAATACTTGTGACTTAACAGATGAAACACAAGGTGAATTCAGCAGAAGTTTCTCTTTTATTTGCAGACAGACATTACATGCTGGTGTACAGAAACTCCTGCTGGATAACAGCAGTTCTCTACACAGCAAAATTTGAGCACGTTCACTTTTCTTCGGCTGCCTTGGGATTTGCATGGTGAGATGAGAGCTGGAATGCATAGGGAACATCCTGAAGACAAAGCAAAGGAGACTGGATTCACCTGATAATTCAGTATTTCAGTAATTTCAGCTTTGAAAAACACCCGTTAAAGTAATTTGGCAGATGTGCCCTGGGTGTTACCATCTTTAAGCCCTTCAGGAGGTGAATGCTTTGGCACCCAAATGGGATGGGGTGGAAGACGTGGTTCAGCCAGAGCACGATGGGCTGCAGCAGGCAGTGACCCATCCTGCCGCACTCTGCACCAAGGGATGCCCTAACACAGGCTCTAACTGGTGACACCCTGTGAATGGGTCAGGTCTATCACTGCTAAAGGTGGATGCGTTGGTGGCTGATGATGAGGCAAAACGCTTGTGCCAGGCTGCAGCAGTGTGTCCTGCAGCACTTCAGGCTGGTGCTTTCTTCTGCTTTATTAGATTCTTTTGCAAAAAAAAAAAAAAAAATCTGAAATATTGAATATGGCACTCAACATCCCCAAGCACAGAAACAGCCTCTGCCATTGCCAGCTTTGTTTTGACATGCTTCTCTCAATACTGCATCAGAGCTTTCTACTTGGGATTTTTAAGTTGGGAGTTTCAAAGCCAACTGAAAAGCTTTGTGGGATTTGCGCCACAAACTCCTTTAGATACTGCCACAAAGCTCTCCATACCCGGCGGATTCCAGGCAGCTTTGCTACATCACTCAAGGGCCCGAGCAGACTTAATCCCTGTGTGCAGGAGGTTCACGGCCAGCAGAGCTGATAGGGATGCACTTGCTCCAGAATCGGGCCTGCATCCTGCCGGGAACACTTTGGCTCTCCAGGACAGCAGCCCCGTGGGAGCGGGTAACTCATCCACGTGGAATCGCAAACAACTCAGCAGCCCAGGATGCATTAAAAGGGGCTGCCCGGTTGCCAGAAGTGATTTTCACACTTCCCCTCTCCATCTTTATTCAAATTTGGGAAGACACAAACTTAACCAGGTCTGAGATAGAACTGGAAATCATTTCTCGTGGAAATGAAAAGTTTCCTAATGAACCTCCCCTCCCCCTGCGCCGCTCAACTCAGGATGCAAATATTGCCGAGAGTTTATCAATCTGTGGCTTGTTTCACGCCGTTTGCAATGCTAATGAGTAAACCAATTTTGACATATTATGTAAGCCAGTTTCTGAAACAGAGATTCTTGGCAGGCCAAATGTAAACACAGACACCCTCTCGCATCCAATTTAAATGAGCATGTTGCTGAAAGCACTCAGGGCTTGATTCTGTTGACTTATTCCCGATTTACTCCAGTGCAAAAAAAAAAAAAAAAACAAACACCCAAAACCCCAACCTTTAATTCAGTTGCTAGTGCAGCAGCAATGTGCAAATGCATCTAATTTTATAACATGGAAATATGTTGGAATAAGCTAATGCAGGGTGGTGATTCGGGGGTTGTACAAGCATCATCACAGCTTATGATGCTGGAGCACCGAACAGAGCTAATGCAGAGACGACAGCTTCTCTCTGCCTGACACAAAGCCAAATTTAGGTGAGTCCAGTGGCCCATGGGGTGCACCAAGCCCAGAGGCTACCCCCGGTAAATGGGATATGTTTCCCACCCGGCAGCTGCAGGTTTGCACCCCACTGGCGCATGGAGCCGAGACCTCTCGAGCCGCTTCCTTGCCCATCTGCCCCACCACGAGCTCCAGAACTGGCCCTCGGCCCGAGGCAGGTGCACATGCTGCATGGGTGGATGACATCCAAGTTTTTCAGATGATGGTCTGAGCACGAGGGTGACATGTGTTGGACTGCAACGACCGGCGGGGCTCCTTCTGTCTGCACAGGGACCAACCAGAGATCGTTAGCTCAAGGTATGGAGTCAGGGTAGCAGCAAAGAGGAGCAATGTGTTTTAAAAGGAAGGATTTGCTGGAGAGCTGAACGGGATTTATGAAAGTGAAGAGGGGCAGGACTCAGATCTCTCATTTGCACTTTTCTCAGTACCATCTGGAGCATTTGCATCTGCCAAAAGCATGGTGTATTTCTGTCAACAGGCAGAAGCAAACGGTGTAGCAGCGTACCTGGAGGTAGCCTTTGCCCTGCAAATGGCTCTGGGCATCTCCGGGGTGTTTTAAAGCTAAAAGACAAGTGTGCAGCTGAACTGTGAGCTTCCTGCCCTGGCAGAGAGCAAGAAATAAAACGCACGTTCTGCATGCTGCTGCAGAGGAGAGAATTTACTGCCTGTGTCAGAGATCTCGCGAGGCACGAGCAGAGCTGCAAGACCTCGCGGTCGGTCCCCTGTGCCACTTATCAGGAGATCAGCACCGAGACCTCATTTATTGCACCTGGCTCTTTTGCGATGTAAAACAAAGGAGAAGAGGAGGAGAAACGCTTCTAGCCTCCAAGCAAACCTCCCACCCCGAGCTGCCAAGGATGAGCGCGAGGCCGAGCGCGCTCCCTTCGCGCCGCGCGGCGCTTTCAAGCCGGGATCACAAGCGGCTGAAGTGCCGCACGTCTGCTGGCTCATCAAGTTCTGCTCTGCAAGTCTGGAAACAGCCTCACTGAAGTAATTCAAACTTCCATGGCACAAGAAAAAAGGCCGCCTAGACTTGAAAAAGGAAGGACGGGGCTAGAAAGGAGGGTAGCTGACAACTAAACATCACTTGGGATGCAAGCAAGGATGGCACAGCCTGCACACACACTGGTGCACATCACGGCACAGGAGCTGCGGGGAGCAGGGATGTTTGGTAAAAAAGTGGCCCCATAGACCTGCAAAGATTGGACAAATTCTTGCCCAAATTAGCACAAGTTTAGGTCTTTGCCAGATATCAAACACCTTCTAGAACGGACCAGCATAGCGCCTAAGGTGGGCCCAAAAAGTCATCACTACAGCACAGCTCAAACCCATCATATGATTGCGGCACTTTCCCTCCTTCCCGTGACAGTTTAGTCATGCATGGTTCAATATAGTAAACATTAGGCAAAAGAGTACTCAGTTTGTAATATCAGCTCACTCTTACTGTAAACTTAAATGATTTGGAATAACTCTTGTGGCTCCGTGGATGGCCGTTAATTAGGGCCGTTAATTCTTGTTGCCATGCTTGTTTTCCATCTTACGTCTTGCTTAACTCCTGCCTTAAATACCAGACATTGAAAAACATATATAATAGTAACCTGAAGGCTAAACGGACACTGACTGGATGACGGAAACAGCATAGAATAAAAGTCAATCAGATGAATTTCCATTTTAATTTTTGTAACTCTTTAACAGGAAGAAAGAAAAAACCTAATTACTGTCAACTATAAGTTTTCAGCTACCCAGCCAGCAGAACGTTGTTATTAAACTACTGTATAATTGCCTCTTTTAGTCCGCTTCCCACAGAAGTTGTGTTATTTCACTCATAGTTAAACTCATAATATTGCCTTCATAACTAATCCTGTCAATTGAAATCCCCAGGCTGGTGCAAGGATAAAAATAACAAGGAGCTGTTTCGCTGCCCAGCTCCCTCTCAAACACTTCTAGAAACCCCGGGCTTATAGTTCGGGGAGGCCAGAGCCCATTGCACCTTCCACCAACCGTCCACATGTCACTTCTTCAGCATGTCCAGCCGCTGACTGCCCTTCTGCACCGCACGTCTGTCTCAGGACGGGATAAATCCCACCTGTTCCTCTCTCTCGCGGCAGCAAGGCCAGGTAACGTGTTCAATGTTGCAGACATGAATCCCCACTTCTAAGCCCAATTCCTCCTGGCTGCAACATTTTTCTTTGTCTGCTGGAAGTTGAGCTGTCACTGACTATGTCTGCTGATGCATGGCAAGCATGGGTGCTTGCTGCCCCCAAACCCAAGTGCTGGAGTGCTATCTCACACACCAAACCATCCCTAGACCCACAAGTCCATAATCAGGCACCAAGGAAATTCACTGACATGAACAGGCTTTGTCTGAGCATTAATTAGGAGCCTGCATAAGGCACCAGCTTTTCTCCTCCTTTTCTTTTCGAAAATTGAGGCTCTGCCCGAACGCCTACTTGTTACTCACCGCTCCTGCTCCGGCAGCCTGCAGAGCATCACCCCCAGTACCGGGCAATGTGGGGTGGCTGCACAAGGCCCAGGCAGACTCTCCCCTCGCCGTCCCTCCGTGTCCCCCTGCCTGCAGCAGCCGCAGCTGTGGGCCAGCCCCACAGTGTCCCCGGTGCCCCTGCCCAGGACACGGGCAGGGTGAAAGGCCGGACCGGCGTGGGCTTGCGCTGGGTGCTGCAGCGCGTTGCAGGGATGCTCGCTGCGCCTGCCAAGGCGATGGGGCTGCAAGGACCGAGGGGTCTGGGCCAGGCTCTCACCGAGGCATCCAGAAGCCTCCGTCCCTGTCTCGCTGGAGACACCAACCCTGTGCCGGCGTTGCTCTCTGGTGGGCACAAACAGAAACTGCCGAGAGAGGAGCAAGGCAGCGATGAAAAGCCAAGACATCTTCCAAAGCCGCATCCCGCCCGAGGGTGCGGAGCTGGGAGCAACACAGACACAGCGCCCTGCAGGCACCTGCCCCTGGTGCATCAGGACCCAGCAGCTTCCAGCATCAGGGACAGGGGACCCTCACCTGTCCCCAAGGGAGGTACAAAGGGCTTCATGCAGAAGAGCTTGAGGAAAACAGCCCAAACACAGCCCAGGGTTGCTGCTCTGCCCTTTACCCGCCCCAGCCCCATGCAAACAGCCCCAGCGCCGTGGGACGACGCTCTCATTTTTAATATGAGAGCATTTAATAGAAATGCTGCCTGAAGCTTTGGGGCATTGCGTACATATAAAGTGTTTATTATCACTTCTGATATGCGGGACCCCTAGGAACACTTATTGGGTTTGCATGGAAAACACTGGGACACGATGTGTGAAAGCTCTTCTGCCTAGGAGGTCTCAGCCTCCCATTTCCAGTAGGGTAAAACATTCCCTGGGAACTCATGCGCCTAGAACACACTTGCTGGGAATTTATGCAAATTTATTCTACAAATAATTTTGACAAATAATGCTCAGAGCGCAGATAACCTGAGATTGTTTCAGTGAGATTGAAGGTGTTGGTTAGGTTATCACACACGGCGGTTGGCATGGCAATGGGTTCACTTCTTAACTGGTGAGCACGAGCGAGAGGTTTTATCTACAACCGAAATATTACTAAGAAAAAGTGAATTTGGAGCACACTAGCTATTCTTGACTAGATGCACATGTGGGCACTCGTTTTCCTGAAATGCCTACATAAATATGCATGGAGCAACTGTAGCAGGGTAGCTCTACGGATGGAGACAAGCCTGTGGAATTAGGTTTCTGGTCTGAATTTTAAAATTGACTGTCTGCAATATATCAGGTAAGAGTATCCTACAAAAATCACTGAGTCCATTATTCTTTTCCTGGCATCGCCTTTGTTTATCTTTATAACGAGAGGGGAGAAAAGCATCAAATGGACCCAAAACCAAGCAAAATAAACCCAGGCTATTTTCAACAAGAGTGACAGTCTCAGTTAAGAAAATGCCCCAGGACTTGGAAGAATAGGTGTTGGTCTCATCTCTGCCATGGTCTGTTAATGACATTTGTTAAATTAGTTCACAACCTAGAAACAAAAGATAATTACCCCCAGCTTCTGCCTCGTCTGTGACACCGCTCTGAGACAGGGACATGCTGGATGGCAGCAGGACTGAGCCCCCGCTCACCGCGGGCTGCTGTCGGCACCGCTGCTGGTGTCGCAGACGCGCGACGTGTTGTGGCAGACAAGGCATTTTCTCTTACTTCACCCGATATTTGTTTTTCCTGCAACTGGGCAGTTACATCAAGCCATTGCTGCAGTTTTGTATCCTACTGTAGCTTGGTTTTACTGTATTTTTTGCTGTAAAAGAGTACATTTCTTCCTCCTCAAAGCCATTAGGATGTCATTCACGTCGCGCTTTGGATGAGAATTGAGCCGTTCCCAACAGCTACTCAAAAAATACATAATCACCATAATTACTAGTGGCATCTAATTAACATTCAACTTCCTTTCTACAGCAACTACAGCTGGACAACCCATTTATTTCATGCTAAAACTAATGCTCTCCTAATTATTTTCTGTCACACTAAGCAGCCCACCTGTGTCCATCTTCGCCGCAGTTCGCCAGGTTTGATTGCTGTGCCAAAAGCAAAGGGAGAAGAGCGAACCCCCTCTGTGCTTTACATGTGCTCAAGCTGCAACAGGTACCATAAGAAACGCACTACGTGCCCATGGGCACCAGCTCCTGCTCGGCGGACAGCTCATGGTGCAGAAGACACAGCGGTTGGGATTTCTCCTCATGGGGGAGAGCCATTCCACAAAATGCGTCTACTTTTGCATCCTTATGTGTTCCCAAGGATGCTAGGGGTGTTTTGCCCATCCAGGCCTGCGGTCCACCGTGACGCTCCGGGGTACAGCACACAGGCGAGAGGGCTCTGGCTACACAAGCACTGGCTTCAGTTTGGGCTGCCATCAAGGCCATCCCTCAGGCCACCACATGCTACCGCTACATCAGAGACATTTT
The DNA here is from genome assembly GCA_013398735.1 of Nothocercus julius. Classification (NCBI taxonomy): domain Eukaryota; kingdom Metazoa; phylum Chordata; class Aves; order Tinamiformes; family Tinamidae; genus Nothocercus; species Nothocercus julius. The sequence continues at coordinate 12,610,094 of VZSV01000005.1, forward strand.
CGCTCTCCTTTCACCCTTTGCGGGAAAGGTTTTCGAGCGCGGGCTGTGGCTGCCAGGCGAGGGGAGCCCGGCGATGCTCCTGTGCCAGGATGCGGCACAGGCAGCGACAGGAGTTGAACAGGCAGCTCACGACAACACATGACGGCCTCACTAGCTGATATTTCCTGGTCTGATGGGTACAAAAGCAGCTGCCGAGAGCCCTTCGCAATGAAAATGTGACGCCTGCTCTTGCTGTCTGGAAAAGCTCCACCTCATTAGCTCTCCATTTCATTCCAAAACTTGGCTGAAAACTTATTTTCTTTCCTTTCCTGTGCTGTTCAATTTACCTCTCTCTTTGCTATTATCCCTCTAATTATATTATTTCACCCTGTAATGAATGCAGTGTTTGCAGGAATGATGCTCTGTGAAATTAACTCAAATGTAAAAGCAAATACAAGGCTTCTTTATTACACAGAAGAGATATTTAAAGGGGAGTAAGAAAAGAACTGACAGATACCAGCAGGAAGCTCTGGCTGAACTTTTCACCAGCTTGGGAATTACTAATGCCTCTTCTTTCTTCTTATCTCCTGCTTCCATTTATCATCTTTTTTACGAAACACTGCAGTAGCCTCCCCGTCTTGAGGGGCACTAACAGGTCTCTCTGCTCCACCCAGCCACCGATGGTCACGAAACCTGCACAGGCTCCCTATCTACCTCCATCACATCTGCGTTACGAGTTTGGGTAACACATTTGGTAAAAGGCAACAAGGAGGATGGGGGGAGCTCACAGATCACGCGTGCTTCATTCGATCAGGAAGGGAAACTAGGAAATAACACGGCAGAATAAAAGCTGCCACAGGAAGCCTGGGTTTCAGAAAGAATAAAACCGGTGCATGCAGATCAGGAAGGCAGTCTGCATAAACAGCCCCATGCCCGGGCAATTTATGCAAAAGTCAAGTAGTTACGGTTTGAATGCAAAAAAGAGAATGATGAGTCCCAACTAACCTCAGTATCTTTAAACTCTGCTGAAATTCCTCCCCAGCACCAACAGCTGAGCAGTAAAATACCTCCAAATTTAATCACCCAGCCTGCCAACAAACTTCCAGCTCCACAGAGCTCGGCTCATCTAGGGAGCTGAATTGTGAAGCACTTCGGTCAAGATCCCAAGCAGATGATCTAACTTGATGAAAATGCTCTAGCTCTTATCAGGTCAAATCAAGCTAAGAAAGATCAGAGAAATGAAATATCAGTGTTTCATAAATCAAACAGCTGTCTGCAAGCTCCTGCTGACTGTCCAGGAGCACTTGTGTTTGAAGGACTAATTGCTAACCAGTCTATTTTGCCTTGCTATTTTTCAAAGAAATTAACAGAGTTATCACAAAGATATTACTTCCCAGCCCTCAAAATCTACCTTTCTGACCTGCACGTTTCAGCTGCAGTTTGCAAACGCCTGGTCCTCGGGCAGTGCACCAGCGCTGCCACCTAGCCCAGCACATCTGTGGTTCCCACCAGGCACCAAGCTAAAAACATGTTCCTCTGCACATGGGTTTCCTTGGGAAAGGCACCTGAGAGCAGGGAAGAAGCCCTGTCCTCCACAACCACGAAAAACCAAGTAGGTAGCAGCTTATCAGCCTGGATCGCCAGACTTGCCCTCTGCCATGTTTCCACTCCAGAAAGCTGCTCCCGTTTTATTAAACCGCATTGCTCTCCGCATTTGGATGCCACATTCAGCGCTTTCTTCCACAAGGCTTTGCAAAGGTTTGTGTCGGGTGGGTGTTTTCTCACCCCCAATGAATTCATTAGTCATGGGGCCGAGAGAGCGAAGCTGCAGAAATGGTTTCTCATCCTCATAGCTGCCACCCCTGAGCCTGGTTCAGGGACAAACATGGGCACTAACGAGCCAGTAAGATTCCGTGTTTCCTTGCTTGGACCATCTTCCTTATTAAAACTGGAAGGCCTCCAGGGCTAGGAGTGTCTCCTGCTAACACAGCAGCCCTGCCAGATTACCAGCTACACTGACACTCAGCAGCCTACACTTGCTGCTCAGCATCCCATGAGATGAAAAAGAGCATCCAAATACACAAAAGGTTTGAGATTTGTTTAGCTTTAACGTTAAGCAGACGGCCACCAGCCTATACAACTGATTAAGGGCGTTTTCATCCTGCCTGTGATGGCATCTGCGTTCAAGAGAACAACTCCACCAGCTCCCACCGCAGCTGCCAGATCTCAGAGGAGAAGTAGGAGGGACCATGAATCACAGACTTGACAAGCTTTCCCTGAGTTATATGCAAAGACCTGGCTTGATGACTTACACGCTCGCCAACTTTTTCAATGCATTTGCCCAAAGCACTCCTGGTGCCACGTTCCCCTGGCCCAACCACTCGGGCCAAACCACAAGCCGACATTTCTTGGCTGTGCAGCTGGGAAGGAGCATTGCCAGCTTCCTAGGACATGGATACAGGCCGGATACAGGCCCTGTGCATCCCACTCAGAAACACAAATCCTTTTTTTATTACTTCCCCAGTGCACACCGTGTGCTTTTCTTTATTATTATAATCAGTCATCCTGCAGGGCTGCCTGCCGTCGAGGAGGAAAGCAAAGGAGTCTGACGCCGCAAAGTCACTGTTTGTTCCCGAACCCGAGAAACTCATTTCTAAAGTACCATATTGCATCGTACAGGAGCACCTGGCTCCACTTCAGATAATGGCACTTGGTAAGAAAATCTCTTCTGAGAGGGGGAGGAAAATGACTGCAAAACACAGCTCAGAGCAGCACACAATGCTACAGTGTAGAACAATGGATTTCAATGCTGGATATCTTGATAGCATGAAAAAAATCTACTATTAAAAGTTAAAGAGAATGAAGAAAGTGATAATTACATTGTTTTCAGGTCTTAGTCATGTTTTGCCCTTTGCCAGATCTACTTTATTCCATATCCTTTCCTCCTGGGCACTTCCTACATCTCTTTCCTTGCAAGAGTCAACACACTGATTTGGTTTAGTGCAAAATATGCTTTTACTATCACAGCAGGAAGGCTGGAAGATGCCTCCAAGAGGAGGCCAGGCAGCCCAGCTCCCCGCCTGCAGCAGGGTCAGCCGCATCCCATCTGGCAGATGTTCATTTAACCCCCAGTGCCTGGGACTCCACAGACTCCCAGGGCAAAGCTACTCCAGAGCTTCGCCATCCGTAGATTTCCTTCTGTTCAGCTTGCATCTGCACAGGCTGCTTGCTCATGTTTGCCCCTTGAGCTCTATCTTCCTCCCTTTTGAGAAAAGATTAGATTTGCAGCTGAACTTCCATCACCCCTTACTGAATATTCGACAATTTGGCATGCAGTTACCTCCTGGAAACAGAGCTGGGTAGAACATTAAGATGTATCCTGCCCACATCCCCACATAATTACTATGAAATAACTGCTGGAAAGGAGTATATTAGTTGCGCTTCTTTTACCACTTGCATGGTTGAACCTCTAACTGTGGCATCAATGATTGTGGTTATCGTGGATGGTGGTTTTGGGTCACTGTGCTGCTCTTGTTTAACTCACATATTATCTCTAGGTTTGCTAGACCGTCTGAAAAAGATGTCTTCACTGAGGAGACTCAATCACTCTGCATTATAGATCACTCAGAAAAACAAGGTTATGATAATCAAAAGTGATAAACCGTGTAGACATATGATTAATAAATTCAAATATAATCCAAAAGGACTAGCTTCCTGCCCAAGGAGAACACTAGCATCCCTAAGTAAAATGAAATTGAAGCAGACAAGGTTTAAGCAGCATTGCAAAGATAATGTCCCTCGGATGCTAATGACCAAGATTGAGCCTGATTCAAACCACCCTGCAGGTTTTAGCATATAGCAGTTCTCAAAATAACCTGCCAAACCTGCCTGTACGCATTTGTAGCAACACACGTGGTGATTGTGCAGCCAAATACCTGATTTGCACATACAAATTCTCACGAAAACCATAAATGTACTATTAGCTTAGACAATTTTTGAATGCATGCTCAGAAGCTGTTTCTGACTAGTTAATCACTCTAAGGGCAACGTATCCTTTTTATTAGTGCAAAACTGTGGCCAGTTATACGTGGAGTTATAAATAAAACACATATAAATTGCTCTCCATCTTGGACGAGTAGGGAGCATCCAAGCCGCAGAACACCAAGGCCTGGCTGGATTTGAACACATGCCCATGCTAACATGAGCCAATAGCTGTAAAAAGGAGCCTGCAAACCATGCAACCACAAATGTGTATGTGCGTGCATGCATTTGGTTATATATGCTATCACATTAAATACGACTTGCATAATGCACGTTTATGTAATATTTATGTATAACTGACCATTTGCTGCTTCCCTCTCCCCGTGCCTGAGGCCCACTGCCCTCGTGGTCCCTTGACCTTGCACTTGCAGCTCACAGCTTCTTCTTCAGTCTGTTACTCCTGGCATTTATTTTTTAAAAAGACCGGATTCATCAGTTAAAAAAAAAAAAAAAGCATTAAAGAATATCAGATGTGACATTTAAAAACCAAGAATCACCTTGTAGCTGCAAATCCACATAATTAACATGCTCGTTTTCTCCTTTTCCATCATGCAAGTAATTTTCAGTCTAGGAATACCAATTTTAATAAAAACATGTTCCATAAGAAATAAAAAAAAAAAAAAAAAAAACACACAAAAAACCCTTTATTTCTAATAAAACTTTCATTCTCTTCTAAAATATTTGCATACTTTCATTCTTTCATTTAATTTCGTGGAAAACCAAAATGGAATCTGAGATCAAAGCGAGTGACTTCATTAGAGCTGATGGGTTTCATAGAGCTCTGCAAAGTTCTACCATTGCCTGAAGACATTTTAATGCAGGCAGGATCTTTACATTTCCAGCCTGCCAGTTGCAGTTAAAACTAATAATTACAGTCATAAACAGACTTCTGGTTCTTACCTGAAACTTGATTTTAACAGCCAGTTTGGAGGCAACATCTTCCTGCAAGTCCTGGGAAACTCAGGGTATAATTGGAAACGTTTGTAATAACCACGTTGCTTAGGACAGATGACACCCCAGGCCCATATTTTGGATCAACTGAAACTGCAAGTACCTCCCTGTAACCTTGAGAAGGGCTGAGTGGGGAATAAGTCAAAAAATCTCTTAAGCCCTGTGCTTATTTCAGCCAGTCAGATAGTCTAATATTATTGTCTTAAAATTTTCTTTTTATTGCTCCTAACTAGAGATTACTAGCTCATCCATAACAGGACAAGCAACAAAGTTGGATAATGTTCTAGAGAACATTAGGCATGCACAGGCTTAAATTTCTTCTGGGAGGCAGAGATAGCAGGAGTAAAACAAGTGCATTTACCTGGCTTCGGGGGAACGGAAACTTATTGTGACTAAAACTAGTTGCATCAACATCAAATAGCAGTCGGACTTGGCCTTTACTTTTGCATCCAGTAGGTGCTGGGAGGTAATGGGGGAACAGATCATTAGAACAACGGATCATGGCGTTGACCAGCCCACTGAAATACCCAAGGCATTGCAAAATGAATCATGGATAAATTCTTATTTAAACCATTATAAAAAATAAATAAATGATTTTAACATTTACTAAGTCTCTGGGTCAAGCTCTCTGGTTATAGTGAGTTTCCACACCAACACTTGGGAGGAAAAGGCAGCTCTTGCAGCAGATGCTGTGCGTAGAGAAACCCCAAGCCCCTCCAATCCCTGGCAATTTTCTAACACATCACAAGAAATCTCATTTGTGAGAAATACTCTTTTTGTAGGTTTTTTTCATTCCTTCCTTCCTTGTTTGTCTGGAGACAGGTTATCATGGAAGGGGTAAACTACAGGTAGCATCAACTTCACACTGGGATGGGTGTAATGGCTGTATGGATTCTTCAAGATTTTGGCTAATTTAAAAAAAAAAAAAAAAAGTTGCTCTCAAGTTTTGGACCTAGGAAAGGAAAAGTAGCATTGAAAGCAATTCCTTCAGCAAGGTTTTGCTGCCCATTGTGTCTATCACGGCGACAGCTTGCTCCTCTGCTTGCTCATTAACCCCATTTCCAACAGCGGGTTTATGAGGGTAGCATCAAACTAGATGCTATCTGGTCCCTGCAAAGGGACATCAGGTCCTTCCAGTGAGCAGAGACATCACCTTACCTGCATTTTTAAACCTCTTCAATGGTACTGTTGCTACTTTCATAATAAACACAGCAGACAAGGCTTTCCTCAGTGCCTATGCTATTTTATGTCCTGTTTACAGCAGTGTATTAAGAAATGGTAAGAGCATGTGGGGAGCCACTCCAAATCAAAGGTGCTTTGAAGCCTAGGACTCTTCTGAAAGCAGAGCTCTGAGGCTACAGAAAATGCTGTGAAAGGGTGAAATTCAGAGGCGAGTAGAGGGTTGCATAAAGTCTCTTGTACTCCCTAATTCATACGGGAGCTCTGGGAATGAAGCACAAGCTGTTCCTGGGCTAGGAAACCACAGAAACATTTGAACTGAAGAAAATGCTGCAAGAAGAGCAGAGATTGTTGTCTGCTACTACATAGTCAGTCACGTCCAACTCACACATTTGAGTTCAGAAACTTAAGAGGCTGTTTTCTGTATAATTTGAAAATTTCTATATCATACACTATAGCAACAGGTGCATTAATATTGCTATGTAGTTATGGTTGCAACTGAATAGGGTGTTTTTTTTTTTTTTGATGTACTCTATTACGCATTTTTATGTGCAATATAAGATGCTACTCAGTTTATATCAAAACACACTATCCAAAAATTGACAGCTTTCTTCATCAAACTTTTATCTTTTTTTTATAATATGCTTTCAGCTGATCCTGTCTTGGGGCAGGAGGATGGACTAAAGGAACTCTGAGAGGATGAGAAATAGCACAGAAAAATACTACTCACTTGATGGACAAAAAGGAAGTGAATTCTTGATTATATCTGTATTTCTCTAAATGAGAAGAGATCGCGTAAAAGCAAGAGTCATCACACTGCTGTGGAAAGAATTGCTTGTATTGAGCACCCTATTCCCAAATGCACTGTCTGAGGAATACACGTTCCCTTATGCAATGTTCACAGAGAAAGGGTCGTTACAAATCTATTAGGAAAATGACTCAGTAGTTATTGTAATACGATCTACAATGCGTCACCAGGAGGCTATGGAAGAATTTAGCAGCCAGAAAGCAGAAGTGTGCCTGTTCTTAAATTCAAGCAAAAGGTTAATTAGGGGGAAAAAAATAAAAGAAAGAAAAACACCTTGGGGATAAGGAAGGAAGGGAGGAAAACCACTGCCCCATGTGCCATGCAGGGTTTAGGTGCTGCAGCCCTGCTTGGGGGTGCAGGTGGAGGCAGAGCTTTTGCCCCTGCCCAGGACATTCCCTTCTCCATGTGGAAGAAGCAGGTGAAGCTGAAGCTGCCACCCCTAGAAAATATCAGCAAGAAACCTCATCTTAAACTAGCAGAGGCTGCTTCCAGCTTGACCTGAAGGAAGTAGTTGAAGGTCTATTGAGATGCTGAGCCAAAAATCTTCACCATCTTAGTATTCCTTTTTCCAGCTTGTGTTTGCAATTTTGGCAACATTCACCGAGATAAATTTGCTATCCAGCACATTATCTGACATGTTTAGATGGGTGATAAATGAGTATAGAGGCTAAAGTGTCTGACAGGGGCAGGCTTCCCCTGAGGCAAGGCTGCTCAGCTTAATATTAACTAAGGTTAATCCTTCCCAAAAGTTTTGGAAAGAAAGAGCTTAAACGGAGGCCTGTTGTTGAGACGAATTTTTTTGCTAGACAAAAGGGGAAGGTCTCCTGCCCTCTGCAGCAGCAGCTCCCACAGCCTTTCCCCATGTCCTTAGTTCAGCCAACTCGCTTGCAGAGATTGAGCTGGGAAAGCAAAGCACCAGAGGACTTTGGCTGTGACTCCGTTTCACAGTCGTTTTTTTAACCTAATTCTTGAATTTTTTTTTATTTTTTTTTTTCCCCTTTACCACCTCTCCAGGCACAGCAGCCTGTGTGCAGTATGAGGAATAGGAGCCCATCCCAGAGAGAGGCCAGTTACAAACCTGCACTGGCAACATCCCCGCTGTAACACAGGCTCCTTCCACACCAGTTAAAAGCAGCACTAAAATGCCATCCGTACCAACCTGTATGCACAAATATCCACTAGCCACCAAGCCAGAACTGCAGCTACCTCAGATGCCAAAGGCGTAACCAATGGCCCAGCAAAGATGACCTGTGACAGGGACCACTGCTCTTCACATCATAGACTTTCTCCTGCATTCAAGTTCTTCACAAATAGGTTCCTATACATTAAACTTATGGAAAACAAATGCTCTTTTGGTGACTTCCTTTGTCAGTGTTTTTATGACAACAGCTACATACAAGATGCAGCGAGTCCATTCCGCTGCAGGAAAAGGCAAGCGTTTCTGAGGACACGAGAAAGGTTTGGGGCGGGGAGGGGGGGGCGGAATATGATCTGGAATAGCAGTAACTTCAACTCCTATCAGCCAGCGAGATGCCATGTGCTGCCACGTGGGACCCGTCTCGGCAGAGACGGGGGATGCTGAGAGCAGAGCATCCCTCCCTGCTCCCATCGCAGCAGCAGGTCCTGAACTGCAGCTGGGGGCACGTGTGCAGTTTCAGGAGGCTCCCTCTCTATTTCTGATGAGAATGCGGAGCAGTTTGTTGCACAGGAAAAGCCAGATAGCTGGTATGTTCAAATATGGGATGATTTATGGATAAGTGTAATTAATGCAGATTACAGACTCTGTGTACATTTAAAAAGGGCTCCTTGTTTGATCCAAAGGTTGGCATCACAGGATTGTCCTAGTTCATGGGGAAGTGGGCAACATCTTTGCTTAAAAATGTAACAAAGCAGTTAAAATTAGTGGCCATCCACCAGCTGGTGATGCTGCACCAGGTGCTCCAGCCGAGAGATGTTACCTCCAAAATATGTGCTGCATTTGGGGTTTGGAACAGCAGCTGCTGAGGTGCTCCTACCACATGGTATAGCTCCAGCATCCCAACATTTTGGACCTAAAGGGCATGGATATCTCTTTTCTTGTGCTTTTAACACCATTTTACGAGAATCAATGTAAACACATCCATCTGTGCAAAACGATGAGACTCCAGTTAAAAATAAACTTGATTGCTAAGATCACCCAGCTGCAATGAAACAACAAAATGTAAACCCCCTGCTTCAGTTCATCCTGTTTTCCTGTTCCCTGTTCCTCAATTTTTCCCTTTCCACTTTCCTGCCATCTTCTGGAGCAAAAGAGAAGCTGGACAACAATCCGGTATACACGAACTTTCTTAAAATTGTGTATACGTATAATACAATGTATTATAATGAGTAATACATAAAACACACGGGACTCCATAAAACAAGTTTCTCTGAGCAGTGCCTCTCCCCCAGCCTCTGCACCAATAAAACTAAGTTGGGCGTTGCACATTTAACAAACACATTGATATCACCGTAGAGACAACAGCAGTACATGCACAAATGCACACAACTACAAACAAAATGGTCTAGTGAGAAGATGGATGGAGTGATTTTGATATTATTGTGCCCAGGAAATCAGGGGGATAATGAGTTGTCACAGTGAGTAACCGCTCGACACCCGTGATGGGACCCGAATGGTCGCAGCCACCAAACAGTGACGTTTACTTCTACCTTTCTGCGAGATCAGCACGACGCCTCGGGCAATATCTAAAAGAACCGTTTAGTCAACAAACAAAAATCAAATGCAACTGTAGGGAGCTAATTATGCTGAGAGGATAAAAAACTTGCAAGGCATTAAATCATGTCTGAAAAGATACCCCAGTACAACCAAACTGAGAGGGATTAGGAAAAGTCTCTGTTTCTCTAGTCTTAAAATGCTATTGCTGCCAAGAAATGTGTTTGAAGGTTAATCTCTTGCAATAAGACCCTGCCGGGAGAAGCACCTGTGCAGCAGCAAGTCCTCAACAGTCCCTTAAAGTTCACTCAGATGATACAGCGATGCTGTGCTTGCCTCTATCCACTAGAAGGTGTGATTACAGGCAAGGAAAAATTCCTTTCAAGAAGTTTTTGTAAATATTTGCATTGGCTTCATTCTGCACCGCTTTACTTCTCGAGACATCTCGAGGATGCAGACTGCCCCCAGCATCGCCCTGGGACATCCTGTGCCCCCGCACGTCCCCAAGATGCATCTCCCAACTTGCCCTGGCTGCCTGCAATAACTGAGAGAAATAACAGCTGAGCAGCAGCATCCAGGGGACCAACTTGTCTCCTCTTTCAACTATTTGAAGAGAACACCTTGCCAAGACTCTGCCTTTCACCTGCTCAAGCGCCCTCCAAACCCACAGCGTGTCCAGCGAGGAAGCCCCGTGTGCAGCTTTATGGGCACCTCGAACGTGTAGCAGTGCCCAGGGCTTGGAACGGCAGCACCTCCCAAAACCCCTCCATCCTTCGGCAGCGCTCGAGCCGCTCAGCCCGTGCGGTACGGCGTGCAGACGGTCCCGCGTTCACTCAGAGGATGCACCAGGACTCCTGGAAAAAACTTTAGTGGGTGAACTTTGCTAAAAGGACATTGGCTCCCAGGAATACAGGTTATGGAAAACACCTATGGTTCGTCACTAAGTATTTTTTCCTCTTCATGCTGACTGTGCGTGTGCTGCTGCACAGAGCAGGGGAGTGACAGCACAGCCAGCAGACACCATCCATCCTTCCAGGAAATTATTTGCTGCCATCTAATGTCCTTTCCACACGCTGTCTCAGCAGTGTTTTGTTGTCTCCACCCTGGCCAAGTAGCAGAGAAAAAGATGAAAAAACCCCTGTCCTTTTGCAAACCCCACTGGCCCATTCCTCTCAGCCAGCAGCTGGTGCCAGGCCACGCGTCCTCCTGGTCTCACCGCAGGCCACGATGTCCCCAACATCCCTCGTCGGGCAGCTGCACTCTGCTCAGGCAGATACTGGGAGGTTTAAGCAGCACAGATGAATTTAAGCATGCTGTCATCTTCTTTTTAACCAATTCCTTCATGCCTCTGTTTGAGGAGAAAGATATTCACAGTGATGCAAAACTTATGCACCCTGAAAATACAAAAAATGACTTTTAGTTATTCCCATACACACAGGATCCAGGGCAGCCAGGAGGACGCGGCTTTTCGGCTGGTTTTCGAGGCAGCCAGAACTTGCCACCAGGTGTCACTAACTTCTCGATGAACGCACATCACATCCCAAAATGCTCCTTTATCTGCTTTTGCCACCCAGGGCTTGGTTTTCGCATCCACAGAGGCCATGGGAAGATGGCCACTTTCTCCTCCAATATCAGCAGCCCCTCGTCCCTGCTCTTTCACAACAGCTTGCATTAAATTGCCTCTGGGTAATTATTTTACGTTTGCTTCGTTGGCAGCCCTTGGAGCCCACTGCCTTTTAGGTAGAGAAAATGTAGCCCCAGCACTGAGTTTAACTCTTGTCCCCAAAGAATATTTGGGGGTACTGGCTCTGCACAAGGCAGGTAAAAGCCAGTCCCAAATTATGGGGAAATGAAGTATTGCTGCTTTTGCTCTGCGGGGCAAAACTCACATGAGAGGAGTTATGTCCCGGTTTCCCAGAGGGAAAATCCTTTGGGACAACTCCACAACTGCATCTGAGTGAGGGATAGTCCACAAAGCTGTAAACTGAGGTATAAAGACATCAAGCTAGAGAGGTTTTTTTTTGAAAAAGCCCTCTGTGAGCAGTATGTGCAAAAGGCAGTTCCTTGTTGTGAATCTGGAGCAAAAACTTTTCCACATCCATCTGAAATGATTCAAAAGGAGAGAAAGAGAAGCAGCTGTCATAGGAGAAATCACCTTTCTGGATATGTCGGACACCGCGTCCTCCCAGTATGCGGTGCCAACGAACACCGCCACGCTCTGAAGACGGTCAGCGGGGAAATACCCCTGCAGCATCTTGGCACTGTCTTATCACATGAAGGACAAACCCAGAGGGACTAAAAAAAAAAAAAAAAATTTTTTTTTTTTTTTTTTTTCCCCTCCTCTCTGATCTGAGCTGCCATGGATACAGAATTCTTTAACTGGGAACAGACCTTCCCCACTGGTCAATGTGCCCCAGGCCCTCGGGTCAAAGCAAGCAACCTTGTGTAGAATGACAAGGCTTAAGAGCAGGCTTGACGTCTCCAGAAACTGCTATTCTGCTCTTCCTGCTCTCTCCTCCGAACACCCATGCCAGGCCTGGAGCCTTGTCCAGCACCCCCAAACCTAAGGCACGGCAGGTCCCATGTCACCTTAGACTGGGAGCTGCCCCTATGATGCCCACTGAAAACATCATCACTGCTGACCAGATCTCTTTGGCTCAGCGACGCTGCTGTCCACATATTCATGGAAGGCAATCCCTGGATTCCGATTTTTTTTGCAGATGCTTCATTAGGCCACGCAGATGCTGCCTTTGAGAGACAGATGCAAGCCCAGAAAGGCTTTTTCTTTTTTTCTTTTCATTTTTAAAGACACTGCTTTACATGTTATCTCTTACAGGACTATTTCCCCTTTCGATGGTCAAAGCTTAAACTACATCAAGTTTAAGCTATGATCTCCAACCCAAAGCTAAAAAAAAATAAAAAACAAAAAACCAACAATCTTGCAAGAATGCCCTCTATATTTAAAAATATTTAAGTTTGTAATTCAGTGCAAAGCTGCAAGTAAAATGCCTCTAATTTGCACTGATTTTAAACATGTAAAATTTGCAGACTGCCCTTGCCTGCTAGAATTGCAAAATCTCATGGGTATTGTATGAGATATTAAAAAGCTGTAATCTAGAGTAGCAAACTGCAGATTTGGCAGTCTGAAGACCAAAAGTGATAAATGCAGCTTCAGGAAAAGCTTATTAGCTGAAATGTTCTGGTAAGATCTTCAGTGGTGATCTCAGTGCATTCAGAAAATTCATCACTATGAATTATGCATCTTGCACCTCCTTCTGGTTCCCTGCGGAGCCACAAGGACGCTGTTTTTCCCACACGGAATTGCACTTTATGCCTTGCCGTCCACGGCACATTCCCCACTGCAACTCCTGCTGCAAAAAGCGGCACATGGAGCGGCACAGTGAGTGACACAGCAATGTCCCGAGTTGGGCCTTGCACTCCGGATCAGGTCTGTTGCAGGAACGGTGCTCACAAAAAAAACAGCTGAGCAATTTGCCCCAAAAGCCTCTTATGTACTAAAGAAGTCAGGCTCAAGCGAGCCAAGAGGGCTTGTGTCCTATTTGCCTTTGGCATCTTCTTCTCCCACTCTTCACAAGGAGCAGATGTGAGGAGGCCTTCCACTTTTTGGAGTATTGCTGGATCCACACTGGGTGGAAAATGCTGCACCACACCAGACAACCACCCAAATACATCTGAGCGCTATATCCTTTCATGCCTTACCCGCATGGTTAGTCTGGAAGTAATTCCAGGCCCTCTCCTTTATTAAATTCTTAGGAATAATTAAATCAGTGACTGGGACTCAGGAGCCCTCGATTCACTGCCCAGCTCAGACATGGACTCACCATATAAGCAACACACTCCTCTGCCCCTTGCCCGGCCGGGTATTAAAGATCAGTGGGAACACTCTGTTCCTCCCCTGTCTGTAAGGACAGGGGGGCAGGTGGCAGCACTCACTATAAGCCCCATTTCAGCACAGCATTCAAGGCAACGCACAGGGTGAAGTGAATGACTAAACCCTACTGAAGGGTTTTAATTGTGTTTTTATCAATGGTGAGTCATTCTAAGTCAAGAGCTGTGACAATATAACCTATATCGTACAGGATTACTACATGGTGTCAAATAAACATATAATTAAGCAGCTTTAATATGTTAACAGTTCGGAATCAGATTAGCGTTGTATTAGGCTAATAGAGTTGGTCCCCATTAATCCAAATCAATTGCTAGGCTCTGTTAGTTTATTCAGATTTTTCAGAAATTTAAAAACATAAATTAACTCTCAGCAGAACATGCACATGCTGTAGGGCAGGACAAATTCATCAAGATATTCAGGCACGTGGGTAACCCAAGTGCAGCTTAACCAGTTCAACTGCACAGTGCAAAACTAAACCCTCTAATCCCTTGCGATGAGATTTTCCTGCTGTGCGAATACAGAGGGCACCACAAGAAGTGACAAGCATTTTGGCAGTGAGGTCCCGAAGCCCATTTCCGTGTGTGGAAATGCTACGGATCCCTCCGTGCCTTAACACATTCCAGCAGACAGCATCAGAGCCCGGCATCCCCTTCCATCTCCAATGCAGGAGGCTGCTCTGGGGGACCAAAATGCAGGCACACATGCATGCAAAAGCTGCTGCCTGCTTCCCTTGCCAATCAAGCTTTAAGTACGGGGCTGGGTGGATCGCACACACCAAGAGAGCAGTGCTAGGTTGTCTGCAGTAGCTCATCTCTGCACGAGCCCCCGCGTGGGGCTGCTACCACAGCCCAGCCGAGGAAGTCTTTGCTCTCCAGCTGCAGCCTCCTCCCAAGGTTATGTAGACGTGTCCAACGTGAATACCGGGAAGGCGGCGAGGGAACGCCCGCGTTGCCAGTGACCTGTACAACACACGTGCGACTCAACACAGCCTCCAGCCAGCAGCCTCCAGACCTCTCCCGCCGCGTCAGGGGGACGGCGTGCCGCAGTGACATGTCCGCCCAGCAAGGCTTGGTGCACGCTGTAAACTGCAAGCTGACGCTTCAAACCCGCATTGCTACAGCCGCCCATGCGCTCACCCTCCGCTTGCTTTCTATGCATTTGCGCGCGTTTGTGTACGTACACATACGTATTTATACCCACATACACACATATGCATGTTCTCCATACATACATATTATTTTACTGCATTCCATACACATATATACGTCTTATTTTGTGGCAGTCAAATGGCAAAATTTCACTGCTTTAATTAAGCTGACTAAGGCAAAATGGCACATTATAGATGCGCTCTCTTTTAAGCCAGCCTGGTGTTGCTTTATACTTTCAAAAAATAGAGTTAGTTTAAACAAAACCTGCATATTTTTCTATACCAGTTGAAATAATTCATTTAGAATTCATTTTTAACATCATAAACTAAGCTTATAAACAACTGCCATTCTAAAGAGACAATGTCTGATCTTACTGTCTGCATTCAAAGTAGCGCACAACCAGCAGAAGATCTATTTACATTATGTGGTACAAGTGAGTCACCCAAGCACCCATAAAGCAGACTATATGTGTATAAGAAAGTGCCAAAGAGCTAATTTATCACACTCTTTCTGAGGCAAATTTAGTGGTTCTGAAGGCAGGATGCTGTAGTCACCTGACATTTTGTCACAGAGATTTTATTCATGGTGAAATGTTATTCTCAGTACAGAGTGCTAGGCCTTGAGTCACAAACATAAATCCTGGTCCAGTGTTTATGCTACTGGGGACAAAAAGCCTGCTTAGAAATATTGCAGGGAAAATGTCATACAACGAGCTCACTGTGATGGACTGACATGGAGATGTCATGTATCTGTTTTGTTTATGAGGACAGTCAGATATTTTTGTTCGCGATCAAGCACTTGCCGATGTTCTGTCTGCTAAGACGAAAATATTGCATGGCAAAGACAAGAGGAAGAGAAGCACAGGCAGCACGGAGCATCCTTGCACGAGAAGGACACGCCGCTGTGCAGAAGCAACTCGCTATAAACACTTCTCTTGGCATATATTGGCATTTACAACACGCAGCAGCCAATGATACACAAAAAAGATGTCCATGGACACTTACCGTCAAGGGCAGCTTCAGTGACGTGCTATTAACACCTATGCCTAAAAACAACTGGGCTATTTTGAAACCAAAGAGGTCCAGTTTCCTTCTCCATCCACAGTGAGGGACTGGCTGACTGAGCCTCAAGAATTGCCATTAATTCCCTTAATATGCTACAGTGTCCCTCTTGGACATTTTCTTTTCCATTAAAAATGAAGCAATCTGTTGCCTGATGCAGCTGGAAAGGAATTTCCTGAACACTTTTTTTTTTTTTTGGGGGGGGGGAAGGGTGGTTTTTTTGGAGTGTTTCCCCCTTTAAAAACATTGATTTGTCAAAAAAAAAAAAAAAAACAAACACAGGAAGGATGACACGTTTTGCACGGATTTTTTTTTTTCTCACCATAGCAGTGCTTTTTGGCACCTTTCTTTGCTATCAGAAGGTGATTTAAAAACAAACACCAAAAAGGAAACCTGTCCTCAGCCAGCTCATCTGCAACACATAGGTGTAGTCCAACCACAAACATGGTGAGCCAGGGAGCTGGGGTCCCATTCCCAGGCCCACATTTTCCTTTCAGCTCCTCCCTGTATGTTTTAGGGGTAATGAGGTTTTACATCCTCCCTTTCAAGATTTTGCCACCTTTTTTGGCATATCCAGTAGGACACAATTTGTTTTTTATGTTGAGAAGAGAGGAGGTATTGCCTAATCACATACACACACAAAAAAAAATACCCAAAACACGATGGAATAAAACATCTACTTTTCAGTACTGGAAGCTTAGATTACCAATTTATCTGTGTTTATATGTGGTGACCAAGTGCAGGTGAGAATAATGAAAGCACTAAGTGTCATGAGCTCAAAAGCATCATTTTCTAGGAAATAGTGCATTTATGAAGACAAATTCGTGTCACAATTTCCCTCACATCCAAATCTGAGGGAATGAGCTTGCATAATTGACACCTCAATCTTTTTGACATATTTTTAATTCCCTTTAAAAATAAATGAAAACACAAAGTAAAAATGTTCAGTTTAGAGGATAAAGAAACACACAATCAATGTCCCTCACTACCTTCAGCTGGAGGCAACACTTTCCCTCAAATACAATATTTATCTTCATCTTTCCAAATTAGTCGCTGTTATTACTATTTTTTCCTCAAGACATGACAAGATATTACTTTCCAAATTACTGTTTTCTATTCTTAGTTAGCTGCGATTTTCACCTCCCACTGCATGTTAGGGAAAGTCAGGGACTCTCAAGCACTCGGAGCTAAAGGTAGGAAGCCCATGGGACTATTTGCATTAAACCAGCACCATGGCTGGGGTGTCACAGCTCCAGGAATCCTCCAAAAATGTCCTGAGAGCTGCTGCCCTCAACAAAGGTTCAGCATCAGAGGGAGGGGAAGGAAAATCAAGTCACAGGACAGTCATTTCCTGGGATCATGAGGCCACCAGACGCTTTCCGTGATCTGCCATCCGGGCTATCATCCTGACCGATGCCCGCCTGCAGACCTCTCTCGCAGCCACCTCCAAGAATAGATGATATGTTGAATAAATTCCCTCGCATATGGCTAGGGCCTCTGCAGAACATATTGCTTACACAAGTGCCAATCGTTTGGCAGTTGCATCAAATTTTGGCCAAACCACACGAGAAGATCCTGTTCAGAGCCGTGTCTGCGTGTCATCCTCTTGCCGCGGTATTTTTAGCACTATCTGCAAGCTCTCATGTCTCTTTTGAGCACTGGCCCTTCCAGGGCTGAAAAATCACCTGCACTGGCCAAGATGGGCACAGGTCAATGAGAAGCAACGGTCTAAAGCACCACTGCATTTATTAAGTGTGCACTTAAAAAGCCCTTACCCTGTAAGGGGCAGAGGGAGCGGGCAGAGGGAGCAGACAGCTGGAGCACTTGGATTTAGATCTTTCTTCAGGTACCACCTTTTAATACTTTGTGACAGCCAAAAGCAGCACAAGGATGCCTCATTCAGCTCTGAACTTCTCTGTAACCTTTGCGGTGGCATTAGCATAAGGCAAGGAGACATATTTTGACTCCCATCTGTGCAAATCCTCCCCGTGCTGCAGAATCAACATTCTGTCAACCAATTATTTTATGCTGTATCACAGCACTGCGGAGGGAGGGGGAAAATCATCACACCTACAATCAAAAGAGCAAGGTTTTGCAACATAGCATGTACTAAAGATGTCTGTCTTAAGTCAAACTAGCAGCCATATTTTATTCAAGAAGCATGTAAACAAATCTGGCACATTCATTCTATATATATATATATATATATATAAAAAAAAAAAAATTGTGTACCTAGCATGTTCATCACATTTCAGCTCTTGCACTCCTCCCTCCCCACCGAGCTCCATGGAGACAAGTCAATCACAGTTAACCATCTGGTAATCCTTAGCCCAGGCTGTGCAGCTGCTACCTACCATTTTTAATCAGGGCTATGTCTTCCATTCATGCTAAATAGGAGGCACGAACAGCTGCTTGGCCAACACTTCCAAGCAAGCTTACGCTCGCTTGCTCTCTCTCTCTCTCTCTCTTTAGTATTCCTGGCTTCTCCTCCTTTCAGATCTTCATTTTGCCCATGTTTAACAAGCTTTGACTTTAAAAAAAAAAAATAATAATAATAATAATAATGAAACAAGAGGAAAATGCTGGTGGTTAAAACCTGTAGAGCTCCATGCAAGTTCTTGGGGACAAGACCTGCCAGCACAGGGTCTACCTTTAGAAAGTAAAAACAAAGGAGCCTAAGGAAATATATGGTGTTCCTACCTACAGTGCTCTGCGTGATGCCTACCCGTAGTCAGAGAAGGTTAAAACAAATTCAGATTATTAATACACAAATTCACTTTTTTTTTTTTTTTTTTTTAAATAGGCCCAGCAGTGCAACCTCAGTACGCAGGCAGACTTTCCTGTGGGCTTTGCTGCACCCCAGCACCCACGCAGAGGCCAGACGGTCACTTCCAGCAGATGAAGTCAAGGTTTATGTTAGCAAGGGCTTGTTGGCCATGGCGAGGCCGTGAACACCACGTTACAGCTTTCCACCAGGATTTTGCCAGTGCATCCACTGAGGTGCTATTTTAGCCTGCTGCTTTAGGTGAGCTCCTACATCAGATGCTTCCTCTTGTGAAAACTTTCTTTGCAGTTCTTTTTCCCCCTAGTCCTCCTTCAGCCAGGAGATGCGTTACTTTCAGCAGAAAATACCCTGATACCTTGGAATAAGGAATTCACCAGATTCATCACCTCCACCTACTACAGAAACAACAAAAGTCACAACCTGCACCCAAAAGCAGTGTTATAACATGATAGAACATTGTAATCTGTTCAACCTAATGACAAACAAAATCAATATGAAGCTCGGGCCAAAAATAGAGACAGGATGATACAGCTATTATGAAACACTATGCTTATTAATGACACGGCATAGGAAGGTAAAATTTTGTACAGGCAAATCAATATGTTTTCCCTAGCAGAAAATGAACAAAGGCCATTCTCTACGCAAAGCAGTGACATAAAGGTTAATAATCACACATTCCTGCTGTTCTACCATGAATTCATCATTTAACTTCCCAGAGCTTACCACATGAAAGAAAAAAAATGATGACAGGTTAGTGTTTCCTGTAGTATAGGACAATTACTCCAAAACGCAAAACATGTCAGAGCAGATATTGAGAGAAAATAAAAATGGTCTAGAAAAGCTTTATTTCACTTTTCCAGTGAAATAAAAAGCTCTAGGATAAATCACTGCCATCAAAATGACAGAGGTTCTCTTATGTATTATGCATTCACACACATAAAGCTGTAACAAACAGACTGCTTTAACAGCATTTTAGTATTTTATAGGGGCTAAAGTTTTCATTGCCATATCCAAATGGGCAGATTCATTTCAATTCCTACATTTGTTAGCATGGGCTAGAAAATCTTTAAGTTTCTCTGTTACAAATTAAACAATGACATATAAAAATAACTTCAAAACATGTCATCAATACTATGAGAACCCTATATTATTCCTTTCTGGAAATCTTGTTTCAAGCACCAAAATCTTCACCACAAGACATGGACAAATGCCCGTACAGCTCATGGCAACACGCAGAAAACCAGGGTGAAAGGAAGTAGCAAGGAATTAAAACGGATAGTGAAAAGCCAAGTACGGACAATTCAAAGCGTGGACAATAATACAGCGTAAGTTTTCTGCTTGCAAATTATTCAAAGTGGGATTACGTGTTACTCACACCAAACTCACCCTTTCTGGAGGTGTCTCCTGCTTGTAGCTCACCAGTACAGTCTGCAAATGTTTTGTGCAAGTGTGGTTTGGTGACGCCTTTCCCTGTGCTGTACGGCCAAATGGCCTCTACGTGTAAGGAGAGGATACAAAATACGCCAGGATACAAAACACAGTAAAATCCAAACAAAAAAAATACACTGACCAAAAACAGGCAGTGCCAAATTGCATGAGTATTAATTGCACCATGAAAACCAATAGATTTTGTTGCCCTGCTTGTGCCAGCTACTCTGCCCCTCAACGGACAGCACTGAAACCAGCGTTGTCAGTTGTTGCTATTTCTGGCAGAAAAGCTCGTTCTTTGACAACACTGCTGGACCAAAAGGGACCGTCTCTCTGGAAAACAGAACATTTCCCTGAGCTTCTGAACGAGTCAAGTGATGTTCTCCCTTCCCTCTGTTAGAAGCTGCTGTTACAACTACGAAAACCTGGTGGCACCTACAACACTTTACAGTCACATGAAACTGGTGACATTCCAGTAATCCACAGAGCAATTAAGGCAGAGCGGAGCCAGACCTGAAGAGACACACATCCGTTACAGAAGAGACTTGGCCACATGCTTCTACACTGGCATAAAACGTGCAGTTCTACTTCTGATTAAAACAAAAATCTAGTATGAAAACATCAGATACGCTGGGATGCTGCATACAGAATCCATGCAATGAAGTGTTTCAATATAATACTTTGTAATTTTTTTTTTGTCATAAAGTAATACATCCCCTTTGGGAAAAATCCCACTTTTGCAGAATTTGGCCTCAATAAAATAATGCATTCTTCCTTAGATTTACTCCTGATAAAAAAGAGCTTAGCAACTCCGTTGACTCTGAGGCATAAACAGCTCAAAACCTGCCAGATGTAAACCCTAACAATGGTGGTGGGGATTTCTTTAACCAATTTCTTTAACCCAAACATACTAGTTATGGAACATAACAGACTGAAAGGACTAAAAGAGAATGGCACCATCTTTAATTAAGAAAACAGAATGAACTAAAAACCTAAAAAAATAACTCGTGGCTAATATGCAGATTTTATCAGCTTGTGGATCAGAAGCTGCACTTGGCTATGAGTTGAATCCTTTCTGCTAATTTTCTGAGATGAAAAAAGCACTTGTGCTCTTTCTGTAAGAGGATGCTTTGCCTCCATGCTTTCTATAGCATATGCTCAAGTTTGCAGTTCCTATTGATAGGGTGGGAAGGAATTAAATCACCTAAGATTTTTTTTTTATTCTGTTTACTATCAAATGCTGCAGAACTGAAATTATAACTCTGACATTCACACTAAAACATCAGTCCTAGGACCTCCCTTTGCAAAGTGACTACCACAGATGGGATTTCATGTAAGTAAAGACGGCAGTGATGCAGATGTGGTGCAAAAGTGTGCGAGATGGTACCTATGGGCACAGCTGTGCAACCATGCAATAGGAGATGGGACGTACACGTTGCATGTGCAGCTAGGGGTATCGCACTGCCCACCTTCATGTACACTCCCTCTGCTCCCATTTGAAAATTCACAGGACTCTTCAGTCAGAAACCACTAAACAGGCCATTCCTGGACCATTATCTGTGTCCTAGAGTACATGGCTCCGAACAGGGAACCCGAATTCCCGGGGACTAAGCATGCAATACATTAAAGACACCAAAAATAAGCATTCCTAGAGCCAGATGAATACAATTCCTATGTTAAACTTAAAGACAATGGCTAGGAATTAGATCTGAAACAAAATTTCTGTTTCCTAAACATTTAAAAAAAAAAAAAAAAACAGGCCATATATATGAGATATGTGCATAGATATAGAAGCATGCACAATCTATAGGGTGAAGTGACTACAGCTAGCACAAGCAGGTAAGAAACAGGATACTTCGATAGATACAACAGGGTGGTACTTAAAAGTACCACAGAAAATGTATTCCTAAGGAGTGTGAAAATAAACTAACTCCTTGATGCTCTGTGCAATCCGTTCTCAGATCCGGAAGGCCAGCCATCAAATCCAAAGCCCAAGCATCAAGGATCAAAGACACGATACCACCGTAATCAATTTTAATTACATCGTTTCATCTCCGCTCGCTCTGTGAACAGGTTGGGAGCTAATTGGATCAATAACTGAATTCCTGTCAAGTGGAATGAGCTGCACACTCAGCAGGATAAAAGTCATCTCTGCCTATGGCTGGAGGAAAAGAATTCACTCTCAGTGTTACCAGGACGCAATCGCTCTTAAATTGGCTGAAATGGTGGATCGCAGCATCGCTGGTCCCCTGCTTCCCAAAAACTCGTTGCAGAGGACAGGGCTCGCAGCGTGGCTGTACACAGCTTACGGACCCACCGCAGTCCTCTTCATTGTATTCCACATTCGAAGCATAAAACATTTAAGAACGGGATTTTTTAACTCCTAAAACCAGCCAATTAACGTTTGCTGAATTAGACTGTGCAACCGGGTTGGGAAGCGCAGCGAAGGAAGAGCAGTGAAACAAAAGCCCTGTTTAAAATAGGTCACTCTTTTAGAAAATTTTATAATTACACACTGCAAATGCATTTGCATGTTCAATGAGTAATACATGTTTCTTGCAATGAGAAGGGCTGGAAAAGCTTAATCAAAGCCTAGCTTATCACAGCAAAGGCTAATTGGCTTCCATAGTGCATCATCCAGCAAAATCTAGCATTAGTGCAAGCTTCACCAACCATTAGTTTGCAGAAAATCCCAATTTATTTTGATAAGAGAGGTCTTACCTCCAGGGAGTTTCCATGACCACATAATCAGGTGGTGCATCAGTAGCCCATCCCATGCCCTCTGGCCAGAATCACCACAGCTAATCAGCTCGACAGGCAAGAAAGAGGGGGCCTGACCAGGATTCAAAGAGTAATTTGGGAATGGAGAAAGGTGCTGGGTGATACATAATGAACTGAGACCTTTTACTTTTAAGAAGCAGTGCAAAATGCAAACTAATTAATAAACCGCCACGAGTAACGCAATCCAAAAATGCAAAATAATTGATGGAATGAAGTATTTCCCTACAGCGAGCTGTCATCTCAGTTTGTGAACTGGAAGGCTGATTTTCCCAATGTTATACAAAGAAACGGCCTTTTTTAAATCTGGACTTCATCTTCTAGCTACTGAGTCTCCTTTATACAGAGGTGGGTTTTCAAGCAAAGAATAAACCTAATGCTTCTCTTCCTGGCATGATATGCACGTGCAAGAATGGGGTAATATTTTGGAGATGGACGTTTTAGTAGCTACAGACCTGGATTTTCTCCAGGAGGACAAACTGCAAAATCTGAAGGAAACTGGACCTTTGTTGTCGTTGTTGTTGTTGAAGGTAAACACATTTTATATTACAATATATTTACACACTTAACTTTCAACTTGAAAGCATCCTACATCCATGCTACACCTTAGACTTATTTTAGTCAACAGAAAACATCAAGAAAGTTGCTGGCTTGGTGCAAGCCAACAACAAGGAGCTGGAATTTACTACAACTAAAATGCAGGACATACTTTTGCCATTTCATTTCAGTAACTAATTCAAAGATGAAGAATCAACACCCCATTAGGATCAGATCATCCCATCAGGACACAACATCATGGCTATTCCCATCCAGGGCACAGCAAAATGGGATCTTCCCTGAGTCTCCTATAGTTACCCAAGAAGTGGGTATTGCAGAGTGTGGACGTAAAAGGGAGAGCTCAGTGGGACGACACTCACAGCAGTGGGACATAGACGCCCCAGTGATGCCCCAGTGACAGGGTGGCTTCCAGGGTCCAAGCCATTCCCTCCACATGGCCCTGCCTGATGCCCCAGCAGGTCCCCCAGAGCCAAGAAGGCATCGCTGGGTTGCGTGTTGTCCACGCACCCCTCGTGTTTGTCACTCAATGCAACGTTCTGCTACAAAACTCCTACTAAAACATTTAAACACAAGCAAAAACAATCTCATTTTGTGCTTCAGAAGACTAAGAAGGAACCCCCTCACCACTAGAAAATCCATGTGCAGACCTGGGCGATTAGGACCGCGTGTTTCCTAGGTGATAAGCCTTTCATTTTTCTGGAAGACATTTGAAATAGAGCATGGGAAGATTAATCCTCCCCAGAGAAGAGAGAGTTCACTGGCTAATTTCTCTTGCATTTAGATGTAATAATTAGGCGTATTGATTCTTCTGCTTTGTTTCTTACCATTATAATGAAATAATTAAGAGAACTTCAAGGAAATATTTGAAAGCTCATTTCACATCGGCTCTTCAAACATGGGCCACCTAACCCTCGTGGGCCTGCTCAAAGGGAAAAGCAAAGGCAGGCTCTTGCTTTACTTATCCCAGGAATTTATCAGGCATCAAAGTGCTGCCTCAGGCTCCACTCAGTTTGCTGCCTATCGTGACTCCAAATGGCAACACAAATGAGATCCATCTGGTGGGACCAGGTCTCCCACTGCTTTGCTAGGCTCCCACAGCAGTTTGCTGTCAAGGTGGACTGTAGAGAGGTTGTTCTCCTTCCCTAATGGTTGAGAGGACAACAATGCAGTATTTGTAATGCTGTAATTTCTATAATTCACCTTGCAGAGCCCCCGCAGTAGCATTTTCCTGTAAAGTATCATGCAAATGTTGCTTCTACTTCACATCTTTAACACTCTTGGAAGATCCTGCTGGAAGCGTCTACACTTACTTATCACGACAGAGAACTCAACATCTCCATTCTCTGCAGCACAACCAGGTTTCTGGAAAGCAAGTGTGATATTATCCATGAAGGGCTCTGTGTTTGCATTGCATCCGTAAGAGGAAAACATATCCCCGAAAGGAGTCTTCGTGGAGCCCCTGACATTCCCCAAAATACACATTTTGGGGTGAAGGGATGAGGGTCTGCACAACGTGCACTGTGCACACCTGGACCTATGTATAGACACACAGAGCCAAACTGCAGCAGCCTGAGGAAGAGGAATGGAGACACTCAAGTGTAAAAACTTCTCTGAAAAGCCTGTCAATCACTGAAACTGAAGAATGCTTGCTCATATGTTTTGATTCACTCAACAGTTTGTAAGAATTCTCTGATCTCTGCTTCATGTCTCAGATTTACATAATTCTCAGCATTTTGTATTAAATAGACTTTAAAATATTAACCTCTTAAAAACACAGGAAAATGCACATGCATTTTAGTGCATGCTTGCTCCAAAATACACACAGATTTTAACCTCCAAGCAGCTTCCAAGCTGCTGAGGGGCAGAGGGGACAAGGACTGAGAAGGAAGAGCAGCACCACGAGCTGCCCGGAGACACAGAGACACAGCAGCCTCCTCGGCACCGGCAGCTGGAAAACGGAGTGTAACACCAGGCATGTTAGACACAGACGAGCACTTGGGTCCAAAGCAAGGACCAAGCTCTCTGCAAGTCAGGAAAGTATCGCTGGCTGCCATCTCTGCAGCAAACTGACCCAAGTTGGAGCCTTCTTGTTTTTTCCCTTCTTGTTCAGAGGTCAACCAGACCCTCGTGACTGCTTTAGCTCCAGCAGGGTATTCACTATTAGCATTTACTAGGCACCTCCTGTAGTAGAGGTCTGACAACAGCATCGGATAACCAACGTTTGTGAATAAACACTTCAGACGTTTTCTCCTCCTCAGAGGTAGCAATGTCTAAAATGTCTGAAGAATGCATTTCCACAATACTGTATTCCCTTGGGAATGAAGGCTGTTTTCTGTATCACTCACATTCATGCTTTTCACTTGTGATATTTTTTAACTCTGAGATTCAGTGATGATTGGAATGCAAGAAGTGCAACCTCCCTCCCATCCTACCCTAAGGGGCCTTCCAGCCAGGTACAGGCGACAGAGGAGGGACCGGGAATGAGTTTGCTACTGGGAGAGGAAAGCAGGCCAGGAGAAGCAGCATCAGGACTTATGAACATCAGTCACATATGAAAGCTAAAACTTGGCAGGTTAACTTAAAAATAAATAACACAGCTCCATTTTCCTAAAGGGACGCAAGGCGCATTGGAAAAACGACAAAACCAACTCCGGAAAAAGGGCTCCCTTCTCTCCCCTTCACCCACGAGGATCTTCACAATCTAGATCAGAGCTAAGTAAAACAATGCAGTTAAGTCAGTCACCCAGTCAAGGGCTATATTCTCACGATGCAGACTGTTACCCTCCCACAGCGCATCCCCTCTCAAATTCATCAAGCTCCTACGAAGACATCACAGAGAAACCTGTGCCTACCATGGACTGTGCTGTTATCCAGCAGGCAAGGAGGTCCACGTCTGAAAGGACAAGTCTTACCGCCTGCCCCAAAGAGCCAAAAGGCCCAGAAAAAGTAATATGCCCAATAACAAAGTGTTTTGAAGCCGCGCCCTGGAGCCCAGCTTCTCCTTCAGCTTGGAAGGGGCTGAATGCTTCTTCACCAGAGCAAGGCTCACCATGAAACCATTTTAGCTGGGCTAAGTCTCTTTAGCATCAGGCAAATGTAAGCATTGCCTTTCTTTAAAGGCAATTTAGTTCCTTTACAGCGTCACTGAACAGAAGTAAATGCAAGCCTCAAGCTCAGACAGGCACAACGAGCTGTCCAAAGAAAAAATAATCAGAGACAAGATTTTGCTTCTGGGGGCAGGATTTTGCTAGTGGTTTTGCAAACACGCTGCTTTCTGCAAGATGCAGGGGAAAGTTGAGGTTGGAGGCAGAAGAAAAACACAACCAGTCAAAGCAATGATAAAACCAGTCAACTTGAGGAAAACTGAAAGAGGAGTTACCCCAAATGGTACCATTATTGCAGAAACCCATTTGGTGCATACAAAAAACATCTCCAGCTCTTCAAACGAAAGGGAAATACCCCATTTTCTTTGCAATAGCCCAGAACTGTGCAAAACACACAAAATTAAAATCCAGGAAGCTGGCATAGAGCAAACACAACTGTGCTATACGTGGTGCTTCGGATCCCGTTTCATCACGTTCCGCCATATGGGATGGAATCACAGCGGCATCAAACGTTTACCTAAACGCCATTAATGTCTTCTCCTAGCCAATATTTATAGCATACACACCAGTAGCTGCTGTCAGAGTGTGTATAAATGTTAAACTGAACTGTTAAAGAAACATAATGACAGATGTAGAGATGCTGAAGAGTGCAATCTCTTCTAATTTATGATAATTTATTGCCATCATCTGGAGCCCTATTCAGCAGAGAAAGCTGAACGCATCCCAAAGCGCGTCACAGGGTGGAGTGTAAAATTCCCCAGAAAAAGTCTTTTAAGCCAAGCACTTCCATCCTAACGTCCAAGCCAGGCTTGATGACACTTGCGTAGCAACCTCTGCGCGGGCGTAAGAGCAACGCGCGGGCACCGGAGCCCGGCCTCCAGGCTGCCCGGGAACACACAGCTCTTATTGCAAGCTGCAAAGAGTGGGGAACTGTTTGTCCCATGGCACGGGGTGGATCATTGCTGAGTCGCTACTTTTTTGGTGCAGAAAAGAATCTATGAGCTCCACTAGAGCCTTTTCGGCAGCATGAACAACCAGCAGCACCTTCACAGGTGGCCAGTGCTAATGAGCACAGAAACAACAAGACGGAGAACTATTTTTAGGGATGACTGAGCTATTGCCAAGAGAGGGGGAAAATAAATAAATAAAATAAAAATAGGTGCTGCAAGCAGAGAACATGTTCAACACACGACCAAGCATCTGATGGACCCATTGCCAGCGAAGGGGCTTCTCCGCTTCACGGTGCGGCAAGGCGGGCCGGGCTGGCTCGGCCACGGGAGCCAAACCTCTCCTCGCTTTCCACCTCTCCGCTCCATGGTGAGCCGAGCTTCCCCTGCATATGTTGGCCCGCTGGAAAACCCAACCTGTGCCGCCTTCCCAGCCCGTGGCAATCTGCGCGGGCTGTGCTTTGGGGTTGGAACGGGTACCCTCGCTGCGGAGCCGATGGCCACGAGCTGCAGGGCACAGCGGGGAGGCCAGTTTTGCCGGAGCATTATCCTGGCTGTGCCACCTCGGAAAAACTCATCTGACCCAAAAAAACAGGCGGCAGGCACAAAACAACCATGAACCACAATGCAAACATGCCCACAGAGAGGAGAATGTGTCCAGACCACTGTTTCCTGCAAAAATTGTGGTTTCCACCAAAATTTTTTCTCATCCACTATTTCACTGGAATGACCATGTTTCCAGCAGACATTTAGATAAAAATCATTTGAAGGAATAAGAATATATATACAAGGAAGCTCGTTCTAACGTCTTTCTTCACATGCTTCTAGCTCGCTTACCTGCTCCTGTCATCAGAGGACCGTCACACCAGCCGAGCAGAGGAGACGGTGCGTAACCCTGCCTGAATTCGAAGGCTTCTCTGCACGTTTACAGATCAGCTGCGGGGGAACCGTTTGGTTGCGCACTGCTCGGTGCCCGGGACGCACATTTTGCATTTCTGTATAGAGGGAAAAAGCAGCCTGCCAAATGCTCTCAAACTGCGCCGTTGGTTGGGAATAATCAATCACTGTGCCCTGTGCCCAGGCAGAGCCGGCCAGCGCCGCTTCTGCTCCCTGATGGAGGGAATCAAATGTTATTAATCGTCCGGCTTGAAAATGATCCCACGAACCAAGCTCAGCTCCAGGCCTGAAACCTTGCAATGGTAATTCTGCTAATGAAACTTTTCTCGCTGTACCATTCACAGAAGTGGATTTAAAGGAAAAATAAAGGGATAGAATATGTTCAAAAAGCAGCTCTAGCGAGATGGTACTAAAATGTTCATGAATAATCCCTTTGTCCACATGTCTCCGGCTCGTGATGCATTCAGCACTTGACAGCACGCATCTTTTGCACTTTGATTCATATTCCAACACATCCCTGCGTCAGTGTGCAAGATTAAAGGGCAATACTGCTACAACATGACAAAAGACACTGTGTATATCAGCTCACTGAGATCAAAGGCATGTAGCAGCAAATAATTTAATTAAAAATGTTAAAATTAAACAGGAAGGCATCCATTGTTTAATTTTTTTTGGCAGGCGTGCTCTAGCAAACCGGGACCTAATTCCACTCCAGCACGCCCACTGCCCTTGTCGATGGCAACTGGGAGAGCTCTGCTGGATTTATCAGCTGCAGGATTTGGCAGCGGGGGGAATCCCACATTTCCTTTGGTTTGAGGGAAAGGTTTTGAAGCTCGGTCTCTTAAGGAAAAAAAAAAAAAAAAGAAAAAGCGCCCGGAAAAACTGCTCGATTCCAGTGTAAAACACCATATGCCTGCTGCGATAATAACAAGCCATTCTCCGGGATCAAAGCGAGCCCCGTTGGGCTGGGCAGGCTGTACATGCAGAGCCGTAAGTCCCCCGCGCGGCCCCAAGCGCGGAGCTGCGACCTTGCCCGCTCCCGGCCGGCGCTCCCCTCGGACCGGCGCCTCCACGAGACGGATACGGGGACAAGGGACGCGCAGCAGGACAGCGCGGGGAGTCCCCGGCTCGCAGCGAGCCAAGCGCTGGGCTTGTCACCTCCAAGCGACCGTCACTGCCTCCAAATCCCCTTCCCCAAGGCATCCCAATAGTCGTGCTGTCTCCAAGAGAGGAATTCCCTGGAAAGGGGGAAACCCTCCTCTGGGCTCCTCTGGCCAGGAAGATTTTGCTTCTTCAGGGGTGGTGCGTGGGGCACCCAAGACACACGTGCCAAAAGATTTTGAGCCCAGTCCTACCATTTCAAGTCAAAGATGCTTCAAATTCGCATTACCTGAGAAATTTTGAAGCAAGGAAAAGCATTAAGATCAGGAGAAGTGAAGTTTCTGAGGACAGATTCAATAAAGTCTTCTTTTTTTTTTCCTTTTGAAATCCAAATAGCTACCGAAGAACTGCAAGGATAGATCACCTTGTGATGTACTTGAAGATGCTCTTGAGGATGTTAGACACTGCTCTTCTCTTTGATAGATTTTTTGGGGCAGAATTTCACCCTCGGTTCTTCAGCTTTTCATGCACTTCTAAGTGAATTTTCAGCCAGGCTGTTTGCAGCAGACTCCAGTATTTCTCATGGAACACAGATCAAGTTGACAGGCTAGGAGCTCTGTGGCACCATCAAGTCAGATTTATTTCTAGCAGTGGGCCTGGGACTATACATCTCCCATCTTCTGCAAATTCGCAAGAAACTACTGCAATTTTCCTGCCCCGCAGTTTTTGCTAGCTGAATACACAGAAATGTCACCCCTGCTCAGGGACACGCGTGCACAGATGTGCACAGGTTGCTAATGAGGCAACATTTAATACTGTTTGTTTACATAAAAGGTTCTTGGAAAATTCTTCCTTACTTGGCTGAGTCCTATTACCAAACCATTTTAATGCCATAATTTATATCACAATTGCATTCACTGAAAAAAAGAGAACATGATTTTATGTGATTTAAGCATTTCCTTAAGAACAGGGAGCAATATTAGCTTGCTAAGCTGAGACATGAAGTATTCTGAACATGCAAACACTGCTTCCAGAGACAAACACGAAGTTTCTGCAGAGACCAGCAGATAAAACTGTACAAATAACACAAAGCAAAAGCTCACAGTTTGTCTATATTCAGTATTCTTTTGCTTTTGCCAAAAAGAAAGCAAGCTGTCACCTTAGCAACTGTGTCACACTTTGCAGTACATATGCCACTTCGAGCAAACACCTTAAAAGCAGCACCTCCACACTACATGTCCTTTTTCCCCCCATGCTCTTTAGAGCAGTTTGCAGATCTCCCCGAGAGTAAAAGCTCTTGAGACCCTTCTGGCCAGCTGCAGACAGACAGGCAGCCAAGAGATGTTTCCTGCACTGCACCCCAGGCCCAAAATACTACTCAGCCATCTCTACACCGTGCCGGGGGGGAAAGCTGCCCTTGCAGAGGTGTGATGGAGAGCACAGCACTTCCCTTTTGCTTTTCTGCTTGCTTCAGCAGGAGGCTCCTTCTCTCCGTAGCAAAGGGCAGGTTTCAGTGACTGCTCAGGACTCCTGAGCCCTTCGGGATCACACGCAGTAAACACCAGCTAACGCAGGGACTGCTGGTTCCACAGCTGGAAAGCATTTTATCACGAGCGCTTCCAGTCCTCCGCCTAGCTGCATCATCTGAATCTGGAGATGTCAACACGCAGGGCTTTAACCTAGGGCTCAAATTATGCAGATGCTGGTTTACAAGCGTGATGACTGAAACATCTCCCTCATAAAAATTGACAAGAAGGCTCTAACTGTTTATGTCTAATGGCACAGAACTCTATCAGCGCGTGTCTCCTTGCTAGTTTTAAAGTCAGATTGTTTTTGTTCTTCCTTTCACAGAAACCTGGTTTGCATAGATAATCAAGTTTAGCATTAATGAGTCCCTCTCCCCATCTTCTATTCCTAATGTTCAAAACAGCCCGTCCTCAGAGTGCCAGCTGATTCTGCCATGGAGAGCATGGCTCTGCAGAAGCAGATCTCACCCTTTTCATTCAGGAATTTCTACAGAAGCAGCACATAATAAATCCAAAAAACCTGCTGCTCTCTGCAGCACAGCTTCTTGATCACATGTGGCAATCTTACATAATTCTTTTATATCCAGTCCCACTCATCTCCAGGCTCAACCTGCATGAGAAGCATCATGATTTAAAGGAATTGTTAACCAACCTTTTAAAATGAACTCTTTTACGATTACAACATGAGCCTACGTGCAAACACAAGCACATTTCAGATGAACGATGCCTTTTATCCCTAACATGAGCAGGCATTATTGAGGGCACTACTGCAGATTATTTGACTACCTCTGTTTCCCAGTGCTCCCAAAGTTAGTTACTGGAAGAAATGCTGTTTGCTGGACATGATGCATTTAAGATTCAAAGTACAATATTAATAAAGGCAATCTTAACTTTTAAGAGCTCTGGAAGCTGTTTCCATAGACCTTAGCACAGAAAAAAGCAACGTGCAGGCAGCCTCTGTCCATCTTTCACCAGTCTCCGGGGTCTCACTTCTTCACCAAAGTTGTTCACTTTTCTATGGTAGAGCGTGAGGAACCGACAACTAGCCCACTCGCTGAGCACCTTTGAGTTCCCATTTCATGGAAGATGTGCAAGCACCTTAAATCACTCCTGATCCACAGCTTTTTTTCCTGTTTGTCCAAATGAAACACAAACCAACATTCAAACTACAATGCGGCTAACTTGTACCACTTCGCTGGCTTAACTTCCAGACATTCAAGAAGTATTAGCAAACAATAAACTCTTTCTCCTTGCCAGCATTTGGACCAGTTTAACAGTTCTTCTTAGACAGGCCAAGTTTAGGACAATTCTCAGTTCCCCCAAAAATATGTACAAAGATAAATTTGCATGTGAAACACAGGAAGAACAACCAGCTCTAGGCAATCTGCAGACAAATACGAGACCAGAAAACAGATCTGCTGCTCTTTCACGTGTCTTTTGTTTCTCTGGTCTTTAGGGCTTACGGTCTAAAAGCGAAAGGGTTCAGAATCACGAGGCTCCTAGAAGGCAACGCTTGAAGAGCACAACCCCATATTACAAGGGGGGAACCACATCAGTGCTGCTACTGCTTCTGCTGCCTTTATCCCAGTGCCACTGACCGCGACACAGGTGACTTTCACATCTGTCTTCCAGGTGACTATAAAACCTTACAGGATCTTTCCTGTCGGTTTGCAAAATAGCATAACAGAGCCTGCCTTCTGATGGCAGTGCCCAGCCCTCCATTTTTCGTAGTAAGAATAACTTGTCCAACAGAGTTTCCAACAGCGCAAGATCCTGTGCACCATTCAAACACGACAAGATTCCCAGGGCTCACTCCACGGAGCACCCCGGGCTTCTGCAAAACGAGCAGCGCTTCGGTTTTATTTCCTCAGCCACTGAGGATATCAAAAAGAAAACATCGCCAGCCAAGGCAGTTCAGAACAAGCTGGTTCAGCCCTAGATCTGCCAGTGAGTCTCCCTGTGGCCTTTGTGACTCCGCTCCAGGGTCACCTACTGCTGTTTTGCAGCGGTAATTTTGGTCTGTTCAGACCTGAGGTGTATTTTGCATGCATTATGCTAATCTGCCTATGAGAAATCATCCAGTTAATGATAGCTTATGGAAAAGGGGTCCCTACCTAATAATTATTTTTCTAATATTAAAATACCATAGACATGGATTTACATTTATTAACTACCACATGTTTTGTTGATCTGACCCTGTACATATACAACCTTTGAGGCAGCAACAAGGGCGAGGTTTTCAAAAAGGCTAAGATACCTAGATCCCAAGGAACACATTAAAAAAAATAAACAAACAAACAAAAAAATCAATAACACATTTTAATTGTTTGCATATCCTACACACTAAGATGGGCTGGACACAGAACACAACACCTGATATTAGTGTTGCATAGGCAGCATCAGTAGCCTGAAAACATATTTGTGTTAAGGCTTTTCTTGCAATATGAGGGTGAAGATCAGACAGGCAGACATCCATGTAGGGGACTAGTCCAGCAAGATTATCCCACTCCATCCCCAGAAGAGCCCGTCAGGATGTGCTTTGCTCATCAGAGCAGGTACCTGCCTTCTGAGGAGCCAAAACTGAGCAAGCACGGGCAAATGTAATGGAGAGGCTCAAACACTGCGCAACATTTCAGGTCTATGCAGAGCAAACTGATGATCACAAATGTCTCACGCAAGAGTTACCTGTTTTGTTTTGTTTTTATTATCTAAAGATATCTAGTGTCTTCTAGGACACGCTTGGAAGCATTCAGCTACTTATGTCCATTCATATGCATGCAAATATAATCTAACAAAAGTGCTCCACGGCCAGATGAGCAATCAGCATTAGGACAAAAAGACAAGACTTATTACCAGTCTTTCAAGATTCAGATTCCCTTCGCCTTACAAAAATACATCTGTTCGCCAGGCAAGGGGTGCTAACCCTTCCAAGCCAAGCAAGCTTGACTCTTGCCAGAGCAGTAACAGCCTGCTCTTCTTCCTGGCTCACAAAAAACAATCACATGAAAGCAAGGAAGCCAGGCAAGAGGGTTAGCTTGGCTCACGTATGCACAAGAAGACATACAGACACACATACAGCTTCTGAAACTGCTTTGGCAATTTAGTTGTCTAATTTCCATCAGAGATGAATGGAGATTTGTTGTCCAAATGCCCTGGACTTTTTTGGAAATCTCTGGCACATCCCAAAAATATGCTGATGTGCAGTGATTATCTGCAGTCATGCAAGGCCTGGGATGGAATTTTTTGCACAAAGACAAAGAATTAAATCAACCCTTTAGACACACTGGGGTTTGTTAGACATCCTAATGTCCGCATCCAAATTGTCCTATCAAGAGAAGCCCCAGAGGGGTTTTCAGACTGCCACACCACTGGCAGATTAAAACCACAGCTATAAAACCCCTCCCAGACACATACATGGCAACACAACAGCAAATCAGCAGCAGCACAGCCCTGTCAGCAATAAGAACAGGGGGTGGATACGACTCACTTCTGTAAACGCAGCCATAAAATTGGTCCTACAATCTTTAAGACTTGCATCTGTCCCAACACAAGCAGCACTAACAGAGCTATCCATATGTTTTTTGTGTCCAAAGGGTCCTGGCACTGTGCCCAAGCCAGCCTAGACAGAGACAAGACAGGCGACCATCAGCTTCTGCCCCGGGCAGGGCGTATTTTAAAACAACCACCAGCACGTCATGGCCAACGTGATCACCCCGGCCAACACTGGGATTTCTGCATCTCTGCTCTTTAATGCGGATTATGGGGAAACGCGTTACGGATCCTGCAGCTCCCGTTATTTTACACGGAAACCCGACAAGCATCAGGGTGCTTTGCACCAGGCTGGAGAAATGTTGCTTGTGGCTGCGAGGAAAGAGCAGAAGTCCTTGAAAACCTCAGCCTAACCATAGAAATCCTTCATATTTGCAAAGAGATTTTTGCAGGTATGTACCAAGTGCTTCATGTACATGTCACACTGTAGATACATGTGTCTACGTGCCCTAGTTTTCAGCTCATTTCCTTTTGTAGGTCTCTAGGCAGGCAAAGGCATTGTGCAGCACACACAAGACAACCAACAAACTTCCTTCTAAAGGCATCCAGAGAGCCACACAACTGAAATTAATCCAGGCAGACACATGGAGACAAATAGTTTTTTTCCCTCTCCCTTCCTCGTTTGTTATTGTCAGGGCAGGTACAGGATAGTCATTTCTCAAGAGAAGTTGCAATAGTGTCCCTGACATTGCAGCTGGTTGTGAATGACTATATTGCCACAGCAGCTTATCAGAAACACAACATCTTTCCATGCAAAGATCTGGAGAAAAACAGCCAAGTAAATTAAGGGGAGCAAGGACAAAAATGGCTTTTAAAGAGCTTATCCCACCATCCACACTTGCCAAGAAGCAGGAGTGACTCAAAACTGGAAACACCACAGACCCAGCTTGTTCAGTGGTGTGCAACTTTCCAAACACAGAACTTGGACATATATACTCCAAGGACACAATGTTAGCAGGGCAGAAGTCTAAATTTTCGGGAAATACAATTCTGTTGCTTAAGTGTTACTAGTTTGTTCATTTTCCTAAATCTTTCCTGTGCCTGAACCACTGTTCTCTCTTAACCGTTTCTAAATCCAATTACTTTGCTGAAAATAAGATTACAAAGCACATAAGAGCCATAAATAAAAGCATATTACAGTTTCATGAATATTCAGAAGAGTCAGTGCTTATTTCAGCATCTCTTTGCATGTTGGGTGATCATCAAAATAAAAGACCAAAAAAGACTGGCCAGCATCCCTGCTCTTCAGGGACGTGTAGCCTCTAACTTGTGTCTGTAGCTGGAATTTGCACACCTACGGATTGCTTCCGCAATGGATTCATACCTTCCCACCTGGAAATCCTATTGCTATTCCAGATGCGTCCACATTCCCAAAAATATACACTTGGCTCTACAGCCATGCTGCTAAAATTAGGGTATAACAAGTTGCTTTCTCTGTGGCCCTACCCAAAGTGCCTCAAAGTGGAGAGTCCAAGTCCAAGGCTGGACTTGCCAAGGGCACCTCCAGGCTCCTCCTTGGAGCACAGCATCTCCCTCAGCACAAAGGGAGGCCACAACACCCACCGAGCCGTTTGATCCCACCTATCCCAAGGGATCCCAAACCAGGGCCAGCAGCTCCGCTTCTCCGTGGATGCAAGCTGGGATTCAAGCGGGAGGTGTTAAGAGGTGACACAAGGAGCATATGGGTGATATTACACATGCAGTAAAGGGGAGAAAAGTCTGTTTTCCCCTTTTTTAGGTGATTCAGAAAGGGCTTTCCCCACTCCTGTGACCTACCCCGCTTGCTTCTCACACTAGAAATCCAAAATTTGGTTTTCTAGGAATCAGGCATAAAAAAAGCCTAACTTTTCCAAAGAACTTCTGCACTTCCAAGTGCAGAAGTTAACAAGGTCTCCCTTGTGGACCTCAATCTCCCACAAAAGTCAATAAGAAGTTTATTTGCACTCAGGTTCCCAAATCCTAACACTCCACATAAAAGGGTGAATATCTGCGCTCCAACCCAGCTCTCATGCCATTAACACAACACTGGTCACACCTTCGGACAGGTTATTCCCATAAAGCTCTGAAAAACTGATCAGTGCTAACAACAGCAGTTTGTAAAAAATTCCACCGTCATCAGCTTTTTCTGCTTAAAAAAAAAAAAAAAAAAAGAAAAAAAACTCTCTCACACATCATTTAACACTTGAAACGAAACAGCTGTAAATCCAGCAATTAGCGGTGTAATTTGACTGTTCTGATCAAGTGCACCAAAGGCTGCTGTGCAATTTGAGAGCTGCCGAATCTGCTGGAGCATTTGGCTTTTTATTTATTTATTAAGCTTAAAGCAGTAATTCATCTGAAGAAACGGGTCTGAGGGAGAGACAGGCGCCCACGTGCGAGCCGAGAGGGCTGGCGGAGCGGGACGGCAACCAGGAGACAAGGTGAGAGGAGATGGAGAGCGGAGCGACGCATGAGGAGAGCCGGTGTCTGGGGAACCCAGGGAGCTTTTTGAGCCTGAGAATGCGACTCGGAGACCCCGTGACCAGGGTCTCACACACAACAGAGAGCCTAATCCTCCGCACGCATATGTTTAGAATGGGAAAGAACAATTTTTCAAAGTGCCTTACACTGAAGACCACTACACCTGGGCTTCCCCCTTCCTTACTGACCTCCAAGACTTTTCAGTAGCATCAGAAGAGCTTTGTTTACATATGTGTTTATGTATATATTTACATGCATGCACATGCCCAAACACACCTGGTGTGAAGACAAAACACCTGGCCGAGTTTCACTTGTGGTTTTCCACCAGGACCAAGGCAGCTTTCACGTTTGGTGACCAGGAGAAGTTACAGAAGTTGAAGACCACAACGCAAGAAGAGCCACCATGAGGAGCCCAAGGACCCCATAAGACAGAGCCTCAGAAGGTGGATGGTTCAGAGCCCCCCATCTCACAGGGGCTGCGAGCACCTCCAATGACAAAACGGTCACGAGCCGTGGGCACGCAGCCTGGGGTCTGTGCGGAGCCGCTGGTGGCCTCTACCCCAGAAGCTCCGGGCCACCCCAAAGCCGGAGGAACATCCCAGCACGTCGCACCCCGCAGCCGCGGTGCCCAGAGCGGGCGCCGACGCGTGGCCGAATCCACCCAGGCGCCGACGCGTCCCCCAGGCCCCCCGTCTTACGTAAGGGCCCGGTCGCGCGGGGAGCGTGATTAATGCTCCCTGACGTGTTCTGAACTTTCCGTTCGGAGCCGCTCGCTCCTCCCGCGCACCCACTGGCGATGGATGTCACTTGACCTGCACACTTCGCTACGGATGAGCATCACGGGCACCCAAGGCGACGCCAGCGCGTGTGTCCCCCGGCCACCCCCGGCCCCGACCGCGAGTTTGCGACACAGGGGTTGGGGGGGGGGAGAAACGCGGGTATGGTCAGTGCGGGGACGGTGGCGGGGGGCGTGAGGGTCCGCACAACCCCTTCCCCGCCGCCCGCGCAGTGCTGCGCACT
Source organism: Nothocercus julius (assembly GCA_013398735.1). Lineage (NCBI taxonomy): Eukaryota > Metazoa > Chordata > Aves > Tinamiformes > Tinamidae > Nothocercus > Nothocercus julius. The sequence goes on from VZSV01000005.1 coordinate 12,648,016, forward strand.
TCGGGGCACGTCCCCGCAGAAGAGCGGCACGGCCAACCCCCAGCACGCTCCCCCAAAATAAATAAATAAATACAATATTAAAATAAACAACCGTGCGCGGTCCGCGGTGCCGTCCCCCTACCCCCCCACGCGCGGAGCGCCCCCGCCGCGACTCACCCACTCGAGCAGGCGGAGGAAGGCGAGCGGCTCCTTGAGCACGCGGAAGGCGCCCGCGGAGGCGAGCTGCGGGCACAGAGAGACACGGAGAGAGCGAGAGACACAGCGGCAGCCGCGGGCGCAACCTCCGCGCAGCCC
>VZSV01000005.1:12648545-12740688 GCA_013398735.1 Nothocercus julius
CCGGGGACGGGGCGCGCTAGTGCCCGCGCCGCCCTATCCCCATCGCGCCGCCGCCGCCTTCCGATTTTCTTTTTAAAACTATTTTTATTTTTTAACTTTTTTTTTAACTATTTTTAACTATTTTTAACTATTTTTAACTATTTTTACTTTTAAGCTCTGTTTTTTTTTTTTACTATTTTTAACTCTTTAAAACTATTTTTAAACTCTTTTAAACTAACTTTAGCTATTTTTAAAACTATTTCTAAAACTTTTAAAAGTTTTAAGAATAGTTAAAAATAATTAAAATATTTTTAAATTATTTTAACTATTTTTAAAGCTTTTAAAAAATAAAAATAGTTTAAAATAGTTTTTAACTTTTTAAAACTGATTTTATTTTTTAAACTATTTTTGTTTATTTTTTGTTTCAGGGATGGTAGCAAAAAAAGGAGGCAATGGCGGGGGGAGGAGGGGGGGTCACTTCCCCTTTGAAAGGCAACTCTTGGTGATATTAATACTATATTAACCTGACTTCCCCCAGCCCTGATGGACCCTGGTTGCTCCCTCTCTCCCACCCCACTGCCTCTCCTGGCTCCTCCAGACACAGCCCAGCCCCAGGGACGGAGGCTCCCCGTCCTCGGCCCTTGGCCGCAGCAGCTCCAAGGCCGTCCCACCGCTGCCCTAAGCAGCCGCACATGTTTCTGTAGCTGTTCCTTGACAGCAGAGCTGCATTTTCTCTCCTGCCTTGACCTCATTTCCCAGCACATCCTTAATAACAGATCGACACAGCCTGCTGCGGAGAGCCCGTCTTGCTGCCTGTCTGCACACATATCATCCTCACATGCCGAGGATCACCCATTCCTCCCCACGCTGGACCACGGCAAGGAGAACTCAGCGATGGAGCCGCGTCCCACAGCAGCAGAGGCTCAGGACAGGGCTGGGGCTTCAGTTTCCTGCCAGCAGTTTTTGCACCAGAGTTAGAAACTGACCAAGTGTCCCATGCAGCTGGACCACCACATTCCTTCCCGCAGAGATTTCCAGCCTGGGTGGCTCACGGATCACCTGCAGCTCATTTGCACAAGCAAATGCTTAAATTGCAGAAACTTGCTGCAGAAAGTTTCATTTTCAAGCAATTTCACTGCTTGCTATTTACCACAACTCTCCCATGCTCTTTCCTTTAATAGCTACCTTCCATATTAAAGCAGACTTGCAGCTGGGTATATATTGAAATAGCTCAGGAAGGACTCCTGAAAGATTCAAAAAAAAGTCTGGAACATATTTGTAGAGGCATAACAGAGCATTAGGCTAAACAGCAGGGAAGAAGTGGGGAATCACTTTTTTTCCCTTCTCAGTTTTATTAATAGTACAATTGGGAAGGAGCAAATGCCCAGTCTCCAGTGACTGCTATGAAGTGCGGACCTAATCATCATCTCCTAGCATACCCCAGAGATTTTTAACAGCACCAGCTTTCCTTTTTTTTTTTTTTCTGAAATGGTCAAAAAAAATAAAATGAAAGCTCCACCCTTGCAGATCAGACCCTCTTGCAGCCTGGCATGGTTTTCTCGCTTCACATGCCTGAGCTCTGCAGAAGTTCTGCACAACGCAGTTTGCACTCACTTCCTGCTGTCTCAGGTGGGTTTTTGGTACCCAGCCATCCCCGTCACAGCTCTCTGTTGATTTGAAATCCTTACAGAACTGCGGCATCAACCTGATTTTACAGTCAGCACTTGGTGCCTCTTCTAGCCTTCATTAAGTCTTCCAGATGGCTATTAGCATTTGTACCTCAATATGGCAGAATGTGTCTTTTTGGCTTTCACAGCTGCTCTCTTTACACAATTCCAGTTAGCTGAGAAGTCAGAGCATCTCCTGGCTACTTCTTGAGCCTCCCTGAGGTAGCACAAACCTTGCTTAACAAATGACAAGCATTTCTGAAGCTATGTAATAAGAAAACACTCCTAAACATATGTTCAAACTAGCAGTCATGATAGATCAGCAATTACTGGAGAGAAAGCAAGAAGCTCCACACTAGAATTCAGTTTTATTCTAAAGTAATCATTTTTTTCACACCTGAAAGATGTCTGTGCTTGGCATGCATTAATCAAAAGATGCCATAGAAGTGCACAGTGGTTTAGCTTGCCACACAGAAGGTGGAAAACCTCCTTATTAACACTAGTATTGAATAATTACACATGTTAGAGATCATCTGGTGGAAGAAGTATCATGAGATGCCTGCCTCACACTCTTGAAGAGGTTTTCTCCCAGGGCTTTCCCAAAAGGTACCTGCCAGACCTCTGAACTTCCTCCTCCCAACCTGTCCAAAGACATAGTCTGGAAAATCCCTTCCGATGGTGCCCCAAGCACCAGGCCAGCTAAGGCATTATGTCCCGTACACATGTGGACCACAGAGCACAGCTGGACTGGAAAGAGTTCCTCTGTGTCAACACCAGTGCATCCAGACCAGGCAGTAAATGTAGGCCAGATACACATGTATACGCACCCACCACCCTCCATAAAAGCATGAAATAATTGAAAATGTGTTTCGCGTTTTATCTAAAGGACGCAAAGTCTGTGGCCAGCAGGCCCATGCAGGCTGCAGCAGCCAAGGCCAGACGGCGGGGTAGCCTGCTTGGGAGCGCCTTGAAAGCAACTTTTGCTAACACCAGTGCTATTTTTTTTTCCATGAGCAGTTGGGTGTGGAAAGGAGGTCTCGCACGCATGCTAGGAGGACCATATGGTGCTTCGCACACCAGATTTCCCAGCTACAGCCAGGCCTCAGTCTCACACCCTACCTGTCACTCTTCGAGACGCGCGCTGCCGAGGGTCGCTTCATTCGCGCGGGGCTCCGTCAAATTTGTTCGCGGTACGTGATCTCCCGGGAGGCAGAGCAGGGCGTCACCTCTCGGAGCGTTCCGCTGCTTTTAAAGCCACCAATATTCCCTATGAGGATGTGATATTTTCCCTCTGGCTGCGTTCCGCGCCAAGCATCTTTGAACCTTTCCCTAGCCCCAAGTTAGCTCTCCCATCCTAGTGCCAATTGCCGGCCATTGCATGGCTGCGCTTTGTCTGCTGGATGTCTTCACTCTCAAATTTTAATCACAGATAAGAAAATATGAGGCCATGGGACAGCAAAGAATGTCACCTCAAGTAATCAAAAAGCACACTGGGAGGATCTGTGGGAGCTCCAGAAGCCTCAGCCAGCTCCCTGCATGCCATTTTCCAGCATCCATGGGCCTCCCTCCTTGTTCTGTTGGAGTTTCAGGCCCACACCTCTTCATGTAAATAACTCTCAATTAAAAAGCTGGTTTTGCAGTAGATTGCTTTCTGTGCACAGAATCAGGCCAGCTGGGAACATCCTCCCCCTCCACCCCTGCACATTAAAGCCAGTGAACTCAAAGACCACAGTATTATAGAATATTCCACATATTCCACCCTCAGAAGCTGGAAAAGTTTGAATACAGAAAATCTTGTATGTGCTGATTTCAGAGCAGAATAATTTGGAGAAGGGAAAAAAAAAAGCAGGCCTTAGTATGCCTTAGATAAATTTTTAGAATTCAAAGCAGTAGAATTACACTTGTTTCAGAAGTCAGAGGAAAGTGTTTTCATCTGTATTTATAGTGCGGGAATGCCTTGCACATTATAGAATTTTATTTTCCTATCCGCACTGAGCATAGCTTTTTTTCCCCCCTGGTTGTTTTGCAGCACAATTAGCTTTTATCCTGCTTTTTATCCTTTTATCATTAGTTTGCTTCAAGATATAAATTCAAAGAATGTGAATATTAAATATTGAGGGATGCCCAAAGCTTTTTAAGTTTGGATAGAGGCCATTGCTCACCATTAAGTTAAAAGTACAAGAGTAATTTGTTTTAAAGGGAGCTTTGTTGATTCAGTAATTGTTTTTGAGTAACATGCAATTTCTTTAAAGAGGTAGCAGAATCATTTCAGTGTGTGGTATGAAAACTATGGAGCATTTTCTAAAGGCTCAGCAATTAAAGCAAGCAACCAGAGGTTTGGCAGTGTGGCTGATGACCAAAAGGTGCCGTATGTAGAAGCCAAACTACCTTAATGAAATTTCTAGTTCTCACACAAGACTTTCACTGTTATTTTTCTCCCAATCTTTAAGAATAACTGCAGAAAACCTCCTTTTGGGGCTCTTTTAGAACTCAGTCATGTGCAAGTGAAGTGAATATTACCAAAAGTCAAGTTTTTCCAAGTCCAGAAGACTTGTCTGCCTTCACAGGAACCTTTGTACAGTGTACAAAAAACGATGCTGGTTTGATTTAAAAAATTAATCAATCAGTTTTCTTTCCCTTCTTATTCCTTCCCTGACATCAAATCTTGTCAGTTTTGATCCTAGTTTCCAGAATGTATTGTCTGACTTTAATCAAAAGCAGTCTGTAATTAGGTTCCAGCTAATTTAGCTTAGACTACTTAAAAGAGGGGAAAAAACCCTGCTTCTAGCAAAACCCAGCTAAAGTTGCAGAAGAGTTGGACAGGGGCAGTTTCATTTCATAAATTAAATACTGCCAGCGATGAAAACCCTTCCTTCAGGGCCTGGCAATGCACTCTGGCCTAGGCATAGCCCGGATGCCTTTGCAGAGAGGAGCACAAGAACCTCCACCGCAGTCTCTCTCCGAAAACCTGGCACTCTAACAGGGATGCTGTCAGGGCTGGGATCCTTCAAATACGACCTACTTTCCCATTTCATCCTTTACAAAAGCAAATGTTTAAATGCTATGTGTTTTTTTTTCTCCCTTAGAGAGGCAAATGTCAGTGCACAGGCTCCTAGGAACAACCGCAGAAACTGTCGCTGCTTCGCTATGGAGGCGGCCACCTCTGCATGGCCACAGGCAGGGAGATACCCGGGCTGTGACACAGCTGTGTCCCTGCCAGCCACCTGCCTTCTCCAGAGCCTTATTCAGAGCCCAGGACCCCACCTTGCAGCCTCTTTGGTGTGAGAAAAGCTCTTTTCAGGGTGAGGGATGTGAGGGCTGGCCAGTGACTAAGGGGTTTCAACTTGCCATTTCCAGGATGGGTGCTCAAACAAGATCCATCACCACTGCCGCCTTTGCCTCTGGGAGGTTGGCCTGCTGGAGCGTGAGCAAGGGGATGAGGTACAGCATGCACCTCGACATCCTAAAAGGCGTTTTCCACATCAAACAGCTCAGCAACCAGGGACTGCCCAGCAAGATGAGAGGTCTGAGACACCAGGCCCATAGCCACAAAGAGATGCCAACATTTTTGGTTGGTCTCTTCTCCCAACTGCGTCCAGGAGAAGGACATGGCCAGAGAAGACTTTTCACACTCAGCTTAAATAGCTAATCCAAAACTCAAAGGCTAGAAAACAGAGGCCAAGAGGAGGGATGAAGCATGGATTGCTCTGGGAGCAGCCAGGCCATGCAGCTCCAGCAAGGTGGACATTCCCAGAACCACCTCAAGCACCTGGAGAGTTTCACTGGTGAAACCCTGGCTGTGTTAGACCAATTCCCTCGAATTTTCAAAAAGCTGCTACGAGACAAGCTCTCAACCCAGAAAAACAGAGTGAAGGAAGAATGTGAATTCTGGGTACACAAGAACCTAGAAGCAACAAAAGTGTTAGCAACACCCGTTCCTTTTGGCACCGATGCAGGAAGCAGCGCATACGTCACCTCTGCCTTTCTCATACTGATTGACGTTTTCCAGCAGTCTTCCCCAGCTTTGGTGTTTCCCCAAGTAGCACAGTGCTGTAAACATCTGTGTTTTAATAAGCAGTTTAGCTGGATTTAATCTGAAATGTTGTTAACAACATCAATAACCTGTTAACACACTCCAAGGGGTCAGGTTATCAGTAGTACCTCAGAACAGAAGACTTAATGCCTGCAGCAAAAATTACCTAAAACAAGAGATAACCATTAAAAATGCTTTAGAAAATAGTCCTTTCCATATCAGTTAACATCTGTTTCTCTTGTAAAACTTCACCTGAATTTCCTTTGATCTACAATGGCTAAACTTGTTATAGCCGTCACACTGGATGCTAAGATACCACTTAAAGAGCTGTCAGGAGCATTGAAATCCATTCCCTCCTCCCAAAATTGTTTTCTTTTTTTCCCCCCACCAAATCAAAACTAACAAACAAAATCCAGGATTTTCTGAGGACTCATGGAAAAATTAAGATAAAAAAGACCCACACAAAAGGAAGAACTTCTACCGCCCATTTGAAGAGCAAATTTTGCACCCTTGCACATATTATGTCCACTTACTAAGCAACATCCAATTTTCATTTGCTAGATTAGCTAGGCAGTTATTAGGTAGTTAGTTCATTAGCTGTTGTACAAAGTTTTGCCACTAATAAATTAAGCCATTCTATTCTACAGCCTAAGCCAGCCTTTGAAACACTATTTGCCACTGAGATGATATATGAGGAACAGCTAGTTTTCTAAAAGGTCTTAATAGCACCCTTCTGGAGGTACCTAAAGACTCCAAGCCTATGCAACTTCAGAGAATAAGGTCACCTTCCTTCTGGGGAACCAGGAACACCCCACTTGAAGTAAGAAACACCAGGGGACACTGCAAAACAGAGACCAACAGCCACAGTAAACAGCTATACCAGAAAGAGCATGAAAAATGAAAAAAGACGAAGAAAAAAAAAAAGGCAAAAAATTAAAAAATAGAGGCCTAGAAAGGCAATAAAAAAAAGATGGAGCTCAGAACAGACAGCACTGCATAGCTGCAATTAAAAAACACAGAGGGCTTTGCTGGAGGGTGCGATTATATTGAATTAGCTCCTCCCAGAGGCCTCGTTAAATCAATTAGCAGTGGCTGAGGAAGGCTGTATATAATTCTTGGGCCAGACCCCTGGCTGATCTTGTGGAGGATTTGGGAGAGAAGAGGAGAAAGAGAGGTATGTAAGGCTTTGCACTAAGCTAGACTAAAGTAAAGAAGAGTGAATTTTTGTTCCTTAAGTAAGGGCAAGAATGCAACTAGAAAGTAATTCTGTAATGTTTTTTATTTTTCTTTCTTTTTTGATTTTATCATTTTCCTTTCTCTGGTATTGGCCCTTAGCTCTCCTTCCTGCACTTGGAAGTGATTAGAAGCTATTGCAGTCCTGCAAGGGCATCTCCTTGGTGCAGAAGGAGCTTGAGGCTATGGCAGCTTTCAGAGGTTAGGAGATGGGAAAGGTGCTGGTGTCCCTGAGATAACTTACTGGGGAGAAATGATAGGCAAAATAGGAGTCTCTCATAAGCCTGAGGAAGGAGAAGGGGATGGAGAAGAAAGTAAGGAGGGCTTCTTTCCCTAGGTGGTTGTTAGCAGAAGGTACTGGAGTGATATTACATGGCTTTCTTCAAAATCTGCTGTGACAGAAACAACTTCCAGAGTAGCCTGATTTTATAAAGTCCATATAGTTTCTTCTAGTTACCACTACATGTCAAAGCTTCCTTGGAGTAAGGAAGTCTATAGAGAACTTCAATGTGTACATTCATACTTAATCATTTGGTCCTTGTAGAATTTCTAAGGGAAGTAACTTCCTTGACACAGTGTCCCTACAGGAACACAAAATACAGGAACATGCATGTGACCAAAGGACCAAATCCAGTTTTTTTGGCCTTAAAAAGGAGCTCAGTGAGTTTAAACAGGAAGAAAGGATTTAGATACTTTGGGTTACCCATGTGTCACTGATGTGGTAGAGCTGTGGCAAAAGCAAACACAGTTGTAGACCCTCCCAGGAGCAGTATTTCCAGTGGAGAGGGGACAATATGTGTGACTGCAATTTGGGCTGTTGCATGGCATCTTCTTTGAGAAGAAAGGTGAAATTACAGGGGTGGATGAGGAGACTGAAAGAGCTTAGCTTCTTATTCTGGCAAGCTGATAAAGAAAAGGGAACAGCACAGTTTTGTAAATGTCTTGTGAGCAAATGTTGCTGAAGGCTCAAGTCTCAGGCTTGCTTTTCCTTGTAAGGAAAAGCTGTTTCCAAGTTCCTGACCCTGGAGTGATAGGTTCAAAAGTAGTCTTTGGTGACATGGACTACCAGGTGTGGTAGCCTAGTGCTAGCATGTGGGAACTTTGTTCTGGGAAGAAATGGTGTTTCAGCAAGCAAATTTTGGTGCTCTGCAGTCTTGGAGGTCACTATGCTCCAGCTCACTCCTGCACCAGCTTTCTCCTGTGCAGGTTGTCCATACCATGAGCACATGCCCTGGGCTTTCAGTGCCAAGGCTTTCATGCTCAAAATTCTGTCTGGCTGTTGTGGTCAGATAGGTAGGTGCCTTGTGGGCTTTTGTTAAAACTCTTGGCTGAAGCATAGGCTGCCCCACAGCTCCTCCCAGGGGAGACCTGCCAGGGCACACAATGGGCTTCGTGCTGAGGCTGGAAGTTTGACTGTATTTTGACAGCCTCTTGCATGTGCCATATTGAGGAGACCATCCTAAAAGCTGCTTTGCCCAGGCTGTTGTCTCAGTGCTACCTGAGCTGGATTTTGATGCTGGATAAATAAAGCAAGAGGCTCTGCTGGGCACAGTCTTCCCTCTCTTCTCCTGATTCTAACACAGGTACCTGAAAAGCTGGTCTCCCACTTTCACTATTCACCACCTGAGTTCTAAGCAGTTCTAAGTTCAAAGGGGTTGCTTCCCCTTAGGCGCATAAAAAAACATTGCAAATGATGTGAAAATGTTAATATTAAAACCTTCTTATCAGAATTTATTCCCTTAAAGGTAAGGTGATCCCCAAGAGCAGAACAGAGCCTTTGTAGTATCTGCATGAAATGTTCAATCAATTTAAATAATTGGATTCATTTAGAAAGATACAGTTCAGGCAATTAAAATGCTTTTGGAAAAAAAATTTCAAAACATGTTTGTTTCCTTTGATGTGAAAAACAAGAACAGCTTGTTTTGTTTTAAAACAAAATCTCTATTGCCATGGACAACCATGCCACTAAAAGAAGAAAGCAATTGAGTCACTGACTGAACAAAAATAGAACAATGTTCTTTGTGTAGTTAAAAGACATTATTTCTTTGATAAAACTCTGACCATTAATGAAAGTAGTGTGCACATAAGAAGTAAATTTTTATGAAAAGTCCCTCAGCTCTTGGACAGGGCATCTAGTGCAAATCCTGCTCTGTGCTGCTCAGTCAATATTACTGCAGCAGGATTTGGGGTGTTTTAATTGTCTTTCCTCTAATTCTTTTAGAGGAACTGAGTTAATTACAAGGAAATATGTTGTCTTGTCTGTCTTATAGAAGAAAGCATATGAATCATGGAATGAGGCATGAATTGAACACTGATAAACTCCAGTACTAAAATGTTTATAGCTTAATACTAGAGATCCCAGGATTTATATTTTCATATATCACTGTCACTCTTCCAGGATTTTTTCCATCCTTTGTAATCTAGATAAGTGTAATCCCATTTTACCAACCAGCAGTTCATTCCCAGCCCTCATTTGTACAAAAGGCTTTTTACACCTCTCTGGTAAAATGAGAAGGGCCTAAAAATAGGAGTAATTTGCCTACACAGCATGGAGGCTTCAGCTTGAATAAGAACCAGACCCCTTTCCTCAAACCTGGCAGAAGAAACATACTTGTATTCCATGATGACAGGAATAATTTTTGCAAATAATTGCCTGATTATATGCATATTCACATGTTAATCTAGGCTTGTAAAAAAAAAAATCTGATGTTCAAAGTGAAAATCAGAGAAGCCTAAATATTTTATAAATATTAATTCATTTTTTTGAAATGCTACAATTTGTCATGGTGGGTATTTTTAGTCAGGCTTCCTCTACATTGACATCATACTGCCTTGACGTGCCTGGCAACACAGAATAATTATCTGCTTTTATCTGCTGCATAGTGATGCCCAGCAGGGCAGAAGGGGTGGATTTTTCACCTCTAATTTCAAAACTCTTGGTGAGTTTGGCATGGCAAAATATGCAAGAAAAGGCAAATGAGTCCAATTTTCAGCTGGCACTGAAGGGATTAGGGCAAGGAAGATGCTTTGCAGCAGTGATGGGAGCTCCAGAAAAGATTTTCAAACTGCTAGTTTTAAACTGAGTGCTGAGATAGAGCAATTAACTCATCTTCTTCCCTGCAGGCTGTTTCTGGGGCTTGTCACTGCCGGAGGGCTGGGATGTGTGTTGAAAGTTGGAACCAACCAAATTTCTGCCCCAGGATGGGGATGGTTTATTTAACCAACAAAGTCCTTTCCTGGCCCCATCCATTTAAATGCAGGGCAGCCAACTCCATCGTGCTCCATGGTGCCTCAGGGCATCTTCAGGCTGGTCTGTTTTGCTGGATATCTGCTAAATGTGACCCTTTCTATGTGTTCCTGCCATGCTGAATTGTATGCCATTTTGGTTTGGTACCTCTAAGGATTCAGCCTTGCTCTGGTCCTGCGTGATCCTAAATCTGGAGCAAGTCCTCAGAGATCCATGCTGAAACCCTTGTATGCACAGGCAGATTATCGTGGGCCAGATGTTGTTCTGCGTAGCTCTGGATGGCTCCTCTGTATGCACTGTTATGCAGGGTTTTACTGAGCTTTGGCACTTCACTTTGGAGCAAGGATCTGGATGTTTTGCTGCCTTTTCTGTCTTATTTTGCAGGATCTATGCTGCATCACTTTCAAACCCATAGATCAGGCACCTCAAAACAGATTTGCTAAAGTGAAGTTGGCAATATTTACACAGATACAGGCATTGGTGCAGGTTTTAGTGGCATGCAACAAACGCCTGAATTTGTTTATAGTGCTACTGAAGCTCTAGGGCAATCCTCCAATATTGCAAGACTAATAAAACTGTGGTATCTGTCGGCATGTAAACCTCACCTTACTGTCTTTGAGACACATGGGTATTGCAGCTAAGAATGATTTGACTACCAAAGCTAGCTCTGCTATGGGCCACCACCTAACTGCAATAGCAAACTGTTTTCTCCTATTGAGTGGCCCCTACAGCTGCAGAAACTGTCTATGAGGTTGAAGGTCCTTCCCTGAGTGCTGGAACTAGGGTTACAGGAGAGGCCATGTTCAAAGGTTTGACTTTTTGTCTTTCTCCTCTAATTTGCACTCTTTTTAGCCCAGATGTTGCTAGCAAGAAATAGCCATGGTGCTAATATCTGGACAATTCATCTGTTTTTGAATAAAGCCAAACCCTGTGTGGCTCTGCAGGGATGTGTGAGATTCAAAGCTGGCTTTGTAACTCCAGGTGAAGCAGTGGTGAGGCTTATTACTTGTTTTGGAGCAGTAACTTGCAGCGCTGGTCCTAGGCTAAGAGTGTAGAAATAGAGAACAAAAGTGCTGCACTTTGCCAAGAAAATCAAGTAGCTACTGGATGTTTAGCAGATCTGGGTTTTGATTTTCTTTAGTTGTTTGCTATATGTAACTGCATAGCTGCTGAGACAGAAAAGATGCTTCTCCAGGAACTTCTGGCACAAATCAGTGTAAGTTCATTTTAAAGGGGCCTTGATTTTGCACAGATAAAAGCTTCTTGCTAAATATCTGTGCAGTCAAACACTATTACACACATTTTGGTGAAACAGGCCAAAGAGGAGGTGATTCAAACATGACTAAATATCAGCAAGACTTAGATATTGACAATATATTTGCATGTCACTTCTATATTCATGGTCCCTCCCTAATCAATAATGTAACATCTGGACCTGTATTTTTTGGATGTTAAATGAGCATCCCTTGTATGTTAAATGAGCATCCCTTTTGGTTCTGTTTCTGGGCACAATGGCATTAGGGATTCTATACAGTGTAAAATAACGCATTCTTTAGCCTTGTGTTAACCTGTTGTTGTTGTCTTTCTATGTCTGAAACAGAACCAAAAGCTGTTAATATGCTAATTTCTGAAGGAGGAAGTGCTGTGTGGTTGGGGTTGATGGCCCAAAGGAAAAAGGGCAACTTTCCTTGCTGAGCTCTGTTGCAGTGCACCCCCATATGCAGGTAGACAGCTCTGCCACAGCCTAAATGTCAAGCAGTGACAGACACAGCTTTCCTGACAAGTCATTTCCCAAGCTGGGGTATGGGTGTGTAAACAACAACCCAATTATCGTACAGCAAAAATAAATGTCACAATTGCAGTGATCATGGGCCATGTTAAGGAGCTATCAAAGGGCTGCAGGAAACATTGCAAATGTAGTCAGGCTCTTTGGCTTCATGACATGAGTTTTTGTTGGGATGGGGTGTTACCTGTGTGTAACCCTGCATGGAGCACGACTTCAAGTGCATTGGAAAAAATCCTTTACATGGGTCGATACCTTTGTACATGAGATTTAGGAAGGAGGACTGATACTAGATGTCAGACCCAAGGAAAGCTGCTTGTGCCAACTTGTAGCCTATGAATAGCTGAGTATGTCCTTGATGCAGAATGTGTATGATACCTGGCACAGGGGGGTTCACAAGGGGCTCCAGTGAAGGCTCCAGCATAGAGTGTCTGAGGAGCGAGAGAAGGGGAGCTGCAACCCACCTACTTCATCTTTGCAAGTGTGCAAGACACAGATTTTTTTTGTTTTAGTCATAATCAAAGAGATCAAAATACCATAGAGAAAGTTAAGTAGCTGAAATATAACTAATACCTGGAATGCAACCCACAACCTCCCCTGTTAGAGTTTTCAAATATCACCATCAATAAAGCCTTTGGATATCACAAGTGTCAGGAATATTGACTTTTCAGGAGCTTCAGGAGAACTTTGCATGAGTAACAGTCTGAGGCACAAGAATTCACATCTGTTCCACTGCAGGATAGTTCATGCTTGTAACTTCCTACCAGGGAGAGCTGTAGCCCTGTGTTGGATATGCGGGATGCTCCTTGCCACAAGTCTGTGGGTGGAAGCATCTTTTAAGAAGCAAAGTCTGTATTCTCTTGCAATGGTATTCATCAATCAGGAGTTTGACTGTATCTCTTGGTGTTTCCAAAAGGGATGATATAATTAAATGATTTAAATCCCACTGTAATCAGGAGCATACTGTCAATGAATATTCAAGCTGTTCTCAGTGTTAGGGATGATAAAGAAATGCCTTTTCTTTAGGTGGGTTATTTTTTTTGTCTGAAGAGTCATCCAGAAGATGGTGCCACAGTTCTGCCTGAAAAATGAATAACAGACCATAAGAGGGCTTTCACAAAAAATATTTGATAGAAGTTTAAAAGCAATCTTATAATCAAGGGCAGATAATAGCTCAAAAAATGACATTTAATGTGTGTTAAGGCTTTTACTGAATTCTAATGTATCTTTATTGCCTTTGCCCTGTGTCACTCCAGGCAAGGTCAGCCAGCATGACAAGGTGGTGGTGGTGGGGGGAAATCCCATCATGGCTTTCCATTCATTCCTGAAAAGGAGACAAATGTTGGGGTATTTGTTATACTACTCTTTCTGGGTAGCAGAAAGCCATCAAAAACAATAAGCAAGATGAGCACAAAATAAACCTCCCTCTTGATGCTTTGCCAGGCTGCAGTGGAAGGAGGAAGTGCTGGCTGGAGAATGTAGCTGCTTCCCCTGGTTAAGGGAGGGAGGTGTCCTTAAGGTTTTGTGTCACCAAAGAAAGCGACAGTGCCCTGCCTGCAGATCCTCCTAATCAGATTAAATAATCTGCTTCCCTTTTCACAAATCTCTGCACTAACACAGAGGGAAAGCATGAAAACTGAGATTGCAACAAAGCAAAATCTCTTCTCCTACCAAAACTATGTATTTAATTTTTACTTCTATTACAATTTTCTGTTGTCTGAGGTCTCTTCTCTGTAGCTCAAGCAATTTGTCATCTGATTAGTCTGATGAAGCATAGAGAAGTCATTTGAACTGTAAATTTTCTGCAGGCAAAATAAAATGCAAACAAGAAGAGCTTCCTGTGCCTGCCAAAGTGATGATACTCTGAATACAAATAAGAAAAAGCCATGCTGACAGCATAAGCTATTTTTATATTCTGTCATTGGCTCCCGGGCATGACAGTTTGAACAGGACTGCATCTGTATTCCCAAACCCAAATAAACCATGTAGTCTTAAGTGAAGTTCATGTCTTACAGAATAGCTGTTTAATCACAGTGAAAGGATACATTTCCAGAAAGATGAATCATGATGTCGATTCACACTCCAGCTATACGTTTCCTGCTTGGATCAACCCGGATGCGAAAGCTGGAGAGTGGAGGATTTCCAGCTGTTGTGCAGGGCTGGATGGGAGCCCTGGGGACCTTCTCTGCAGCTGCAGAGCTCAGGGTGCTTTGGGTGCCTTGGCCCTGGGGCTGTCAGAAACACAAGCCTGGCCCCTCTGCACTGTGGTGGTTGGGGGCAGTTGTTTAGCTCTGTTTGGGATACAACCTTCAAGTCCTAAGAGCCCCAGGACCACTGATTTCATGCCCCAAAAGCCAAATAACCTGCAGGGTGAAAGCTGCTTTTTTTTTTTCCTTTCTTCTTCTTGGTCTTCACTGTATGACAGCCCTTGCTTCAATGGTCTAAATGCACAGCGTGTTAAATGGCTTCAGCTGAGCAAGGATACTGAGCTAACCACTCTGTCCTGTCCTGCAGCTTCAGCATCTCTCAGAACTCCTTCTCATTGGGACTCCTTTGCGAAAGGGCGGCTGAGCTTCATGTGTTTCTGAAAACCTAAGGCCCTTAGAAAATGGAAAATCTTTTTTGATGCTCTTAAACTGCTGAATTATTTTATGGACAGGTGTTGCTCTGCTTACTACCTGCCAGCATGTGCCTGACAAGCCCGGTTAATCCCCATAGTGTTGTTGTTCCGTGCGGTGGGCTGGGGCTCAAAGCCGTGCGGACGTCAGCAGCACCAGCCGTGGGCAGAGGTTCCTGTGGAATGGAGCTGCGAGCAGCACTTGTAGCACTGCACCTAGCAAGCAGGCCATGTGCTCACACAGATCCTGCAAGATGGTCCATAATAACCCTTGGGAAGTATTATTGGGGCAACATTTATTGTGGGGAGTGATAGGAGACTTTTGTGATGCAAAGGGGCTGCTGTTGGGGAGTAGTCTTTGATGCAGGTGAGTGCTGAAAGGGGACTTGGCACAAGTCAGGATGCATTTTACTATCCAGGCCCTCAATTTACCAATATTATTTACTGAATGCCATTAATTCTCACCTTCTGAATTAGAGGAAGTCTGATCTCTACAACAGATCCCTCTGAAAAGCTGTCGCCTTGCCTGCTTTTCCACATAGAGTCTTGTTAGAAGCACATCAAGAAATGTTTCTCTTTTTCTGTTTCACTCTGCAGCAGCTCCATTCCCAGCTGCTGGGGGAGCCTCTAGTTGGTCTGAATCCACTTTACCCCTTGCCTTTGCAGCGTGGTGCTCCAGTCCAAGGGGGCTATGGTGCTCACTTGGTATGGCACAAGTTTGGTGTGGGCCCCATCGGGACCATGGGCAACAACAGAGCCTAATATCAAATTAAAATTCAGTCTGTCCCTTTTTCAGTGCTCTTTGGAAGGAGGCTGAAGGTTTTGCCTTCCACCTCACTGTCCCCATGTCTGCTTGGCCATGTGATGGCATCCTGGAAAGCATGGGACATTCAGTCCCACCCAGTTACTAACCAAAGTGGATCCCATACAAACCTTCCATTTTGAGCAGGTGGAACTTCTTGGTAGAAAAGATGAATCCATTTATTTTATTATTATTATTATTTTTATCAGGCATTTCTTTGTGGGAGGAGGTGAGAAGTTGGGAGCTAGGCAGAACCTTGCTGGAGTTGGGAACTGGGAAGATCTTGAGGTTAGAAGATGCCAAGGTCTCCATGATTTAGCCAGTAGCCTTAAATAACATGAGTGCAGGAGAGCGCTGAACTATAAATTCATTCTTGCTGAAATCCACCTCGCTCAGGTTTGAAAGAAAGGAGGCAAAAAATAATACCCAGATTATTAGCATTGACTTTTGCCTTTTTCATTAGGACGTTACCCTGCAGGAGAAAAGAGGGAAGGCAGAACTAACGTCATGGATAAAATTGAAGCCCAAACCTGATTTTCATGCTCTATTTATTACAGTAGATCAGAGGTCTTGTCTGAGATCCTTGGGAATGTAAAGAATAACAGGGAGTATGTCAGAGCAAAGAAGCAGTTGCATATTTTCTCCTGCCTTAACCCAAAACACAGCATTTTTTTTCTAAACGGAAATGGTTACTTGTTTAAGAGCTGACCTCAGGTGTGAAGGCCCTTGGTGGCTCCTAATCCTACCCAACACAGCTTATGTGTGTGCTCACTGCTCCAGCTGTGCTGGGAGAGCGTCTCCTTCCCCCATCTGGGGGATGCACCACCCGTGGGTGCTGCAAGCGAGACGCGCGTGCTGGGTGTTGGTGGTGCTGGTGCCAGTGCTCGGCTGCCAAGGTGCTACGGTGGCCATGGGTCACCGTAGCAGCCCCATGCTAGCAATGATGCCTTTGGCTGTTTGGGTGCTGTGTGGACCTCGTCATCCGGGAATGATCACCCAATGTGGTGCAGGACTGCGCAGAACTGTCCCCTCTGGCACCCTCGGGCAGTACAGACCCAGCCATGCTGGGCGCTCTGCGGAGGGTGCCTTTCACACGGATAAATCTGTGCCGCTCGCACAGCCCTGTGGGCTGCGAGGTGATTTTACAGATCCTTGGAGCTTCAAACCCAGACTGGTTGGCAGGAGGATGGAGGCAGCATGACTCCAGGAGAGGATGACTCCGGTGGCAGGATGCTCCTAGCACCTTCCCCTTTCTTTCCCCAAACGTGCCCAGAAGCACCATCTCCATTTCCTCTGGTCAGATGTTTTTTCCAGTGATGTTCATGGTTTTTTGGCTACTGTCTCAGACACGCGGCAACTTAGTGGCCCGGCAGCGATGCCAACCATCCATTGGCTTTCTCTTTCCAGGATCCAGCTGGGCAGTCTTGGGGGAGACAGAAATCCTCTTGCAGGAAATTAAACCCCAGCTCAGAGCGAGAGGGCTGCTCCTAGTCTGAACTTTATCTTTTGGGAAAATGACCTCGCTTAGCAAGTTATCTGTGACAGCGCATGGGCTGCCTGCCAGTAGCAACATCGTCTTGCTATCGGCTGCATGCTGAATTACTCACTCTTCCGTCACCTTTTAATGGATTATTGGAATTATATCAAATTTCAGTGGGGGGGCTGCTGCTCTTCCTGCCTTCCTCTCCGAGCAAGAGGAACTGGCTGTTGGGCCGAGACATCCTGAAATTACTGGGCAACTTGTGTCATGGCCACGTTTGGTGGATTCCCTTGTGTGTGACCCATCATTAAAGCTGTTCCCTGAATCCAAAAACTCCAGGATCCTCACTGCCAAAATTCAACAAAGGTGAGATTTTTATTTTTGCTAGCCAAGATGCATTTTCTTCCTCAAGGGACACCTCATGCTGAGGTGCAGACAAATCATCTGATCTTTTCTTTAGGTGTTTGTATTCATTTGCATAGAAAAAGTAGTTTTTAGATTGGTATTTCCTTAAATGAACATAACAGAAGGTGAGGAGGAGAGAAAATAATTAACAGATTCAATCACAGAATTGCTTTCAGAGCTCTTCACAGGTGCTTGACAAGGAAAGCACCTAGCTGATGGCAAGATTTTGATTGTGCTGGTATTAATCACAAATAGTCTCAGGTTGGCTCAGCCTAAACACCCCTCATGATGTCATTCTATTTCTCAAAATGTTAAATTGCATCATGTTAAATAGCATCACGAAGAACCAGAGTATCCCTTCTCTTGGAAAAGTCCTTGTGACAGGGGAAGTGCCACTAAAACCTGCAGTGGTTTCTGTCCCCGAAGGAACAGACACGGCAGTCTCGGCCCGTGGAAAGCCAGGTTCCTCAGATGATGGTTCCCGTCATCCAAGCTGCACCTCCGAGTGGGCCCCTGCTCTCAGAAGCAGGACGAGCAGGGTATTTCCTCCTTCTCTTTTTAGAGCAGGAAATCCAGGACTTTGGCGTCTCACCACCGCAGGTCTCATGCAGGTTCAGGAGAGGTGCAGTGACCTCCCCGGGTTGTGCTGGGACGGGCGTCTGCCGACAGCAGCCATGGGCCTGGCAAGAGCAGCACTTTGCATCCTCCACCGGAGCGAACACCACCGGGCATGGTATGTTGTTTTACAAAAACTGTATCATTCATAACCCAATTAGGCTGCAAGCTCCAGTGTGCGAGGCGCAGTGACATACTCTGATCTTAGCCAAATTTCTGGGCATTACGCTAAATAATTGCACATATATTATACTAGAATCTTACAAGCCTGACAGCAGCGCTTACACTTTCAGTGCAGAAACAGTTGTTATGAATAGTGCTACTTGGACAAGCCAATTTAGTCCTTTTTAAATTAATTGAATTTAATGTTGCGAAGAAAATTAACATTTCTAAGCTTCACCCTTAGCAAGCCATGCATTTAAATCTGTGCTGCTAAAAATGGCCAGCATGCTTTTTGCTTGCAAAAGAGCACGACGCTAGTAACTCTCCGATTTTTGCAATGCTATAGGCTTAGGAAAATTAAATGCATGAACATTGAAAACTGCTCTTAAAGTGCAGTTGTGTTTCCCTGCAATTCATGGAGGAGCCACTTGATGGGGCCGAATGTCTCCTTTTGCAAGAGCCTTTTCTGCCGTTCGCCCGAGCCGGAGTGCCAGGGAGGCAGAGCTGGGCAGGGCAGGGACGGGCAGCATTTCAGTGCAAGGCTTCATCCACCTCTCCTGCTTTGAATCCCTTACTGTATTCCGAGTTTCTGATCTCTTTCTGATTCTTGCTGTAACTTCTTTGTTTCTTTTCATGCTAATTCATGGTCGCATGCAAAATTACTCCCCAAATCCTTCTGCTTTGCCCAAGGAAGGGCAACGCTACCACTGGTGCAGTGATGAAGGGCCGCTTCCAAAACCTGGCTCCCGTGGATGGGTCGCAGGGCTTCCCAAAATGTGCACACGTGGAGCTGACCTCCCCAAAGAACCCGAGGGACCTCGTTTTCCTAACTTTGCTGAAGTGCCTCATCGTGGGGGCCTTGTGCTTGCCTGACGTACTGCGGAGAACGGGTGGCAGAGCAGTGGCAACTCCCGGCCTTGTAGTCTAGGAGACCCAAGAAAGATGCGTATTTGGGGAATGTTGCTCCCACCTTGCTCTGATCACCCCCAGAGGTGCTACGGCTTCCTCACCTTCATTCAGTGGTTGAAATTGTCCCCTTGGAGGCTGAATTCCTGCCTCTGAGCTTTGATGCTCCGGATATTCCTGGTCTGGTTGAGGGTGAGGTCTTGAAACTTCCTGTTTATTCTCGCGCTCGGAAGCTGCCGCCCAGCCTGGCCGACGCTGCGATCTTAATAGTTTGCTGTCTGTAAAGAAACTCCCTTAAATTGTGCAAACATGTCTTGTGCTGGCAGGCAAAGGAGTGGTGCTAAATAGCATCAGCTCTGAACATGAGCTTAAACATATAGATCTTTTTATAACACCAGAGCCATCTTCATGAGATGACTGTGGGGAACACTGCTGATTACCAACCGATGAGGGGAAGGAGGGAGGAAGGCACCAGAGCAGGAGCATTCCTGGACTAGAGAATGGGGCTAAACACAAGCTTTTTCCTCCCTTGAGATCACTATTCCTTGCAGAAAACCATTTCTAACTGCTTCTGCCCAAATTTATCACCTTGAACGGCTCAGCAGTGAATTGCACAGAAATCTCTGAGGAACAGGGGAAAAAGAGGTTTTACTGTGGATGTCATTTTTGTCAGTCGTCATGTTAGCTGATTTGTGAACACAGAGAAACATGGCAGGTTTAACGAGCTTGGACATGAGCAAATCACTTGCTGTGTTGTCGCAAAAGGAAATCATTAGTTATGACTGCTAAGAAAGGAATCACGTGAAAACTGGGAGGCAATCAAAAAATAAGTAAATAAAAGACAGATATCAGCGTGTTTTCAGCATAGTCTCAGGTTAAACTGATGTTAAACGGGGGTGGTTCCTCAAGAGCTGGTTGAGGACTGAGCGGAAGGAACTTGTCTGATCATGAGTCTTCTGAGCTAAGATGGTCGGGAGAGGTTGAAAAGAGAAAAATGAAAGGAGGAAGGTTTGAGAGGTGCAGGCGAGCTGAAGGGAGAAAACAAGGAAGAAGAAAATAATGGAAAAGGGAAGAGAAAATGCATAACGCAGACTGGAAAGAGCGATGTTTCTCCTGTTGCGATCTCAGACAGAATATCCCCCCCAGACAGCCTTGGTTGGCTCCAGCACTCTTAAACCTAATCCATACCCGCAGCAGAGACGGCTGCTTTGTTCTGCTGGTCCCCGTCTTCAACCTGACCCTGGCTCAGGAGATCTGGGCTAAAACTGAGGGGACCCTCTCAGTCCCCTTCAACTGGTGGGTTCGAGAGGGAAGTCTCCACGAAGCAAAGCTCTGATGACATTGCATATTTGCATCTACTCTGTAAATGTATTGCAGAGTGCTGCTGGGCATGCTCCTTCCTCCTCACCCTCCTCCTCGCAGCAGAGGGTGGATCTAATCCGATGGCTGATGGCCTGGGGAGCAGGAGGGGTGCAGAAAGCCAAGGGCGAGGGTGGATGGCCCTGCCAGCAATGCTGGAGATGCTCTTATCAGCACAGCACCTATCCATCCATATGCATTTCAGCCCCAATCATTTCAATTTTCTCCAAGTTTGAGGGAGGTGAAGGGCACCTCCTCATGAGGAAAGCTTTAACCATCTTTTTCCTTTCTGTTTCCCTATCTGAAAATGCTTTAGAAACAAGGGATTTTCTTAGGTATTTTTGTATCCCTACAGATTTTCTCAGCACCATTTTTTTCCAGCCCGGCATGGCAGTTAGGCTATTTTGAAAGGTAAATGTTCTTAACAACATTATTCTAGGGAATAGTAGCTGAATGTCTGGTGTTTGGATGGGCCTTAAGTCTCTAAATGTACTGAGGAGACAGCACAGTCAGCTAGGGGTGTCTGTAGGGGAAGACTTAAATAAGAACAAATCTCAGCCTCCTCTGTAATGCTTTCTATCAGAAGAACTCATGGGGATTGAGAGTGTTTAACAAAAGAGGTCAATATTAATACCTCTCTTAATTATGTGCATGTAGACACACCTGAAAAAAAATCCCATTTCTATGAAGCTTCTGTGAGCCTCCCCACCACCAAAGCTTTCTCTGTTGATGGGCTCTCTTCATTGCCTGCAAACTCTTCTCCTCCAAAACATGTTTAAAATGCCCATTGTTCACTATGTCCACAGAAAGATGAAGAAATTTCAGACCAGATCAATGTACAGCAAGATTGGAAAGCCAAAGAGAAGGGTACCAAGTTTTGCTGTTTCTCTCCATGTCTCAGTAGAGCTCAGCTCTCAGGATGGGCTATGTCCAGTGTTCTGCAGACCAATGTTCAGCTGGAGAAGACCCCTCTTTCAAATAGAAGGATGTACCATTTTGGGGGGCAACTTTTAGGGCAGGAAGTGACTGCACAAGATCCGTAATCCCCAAGTGCCTGGTGTGGTACGTACCTTGGCTTTGCAAGACTTGGCGCTGCACTCATGGAGATGTTAATGATGCTCAGCATTACTAGAGCATCACCCGTGCCAAGCGATGTGCAGGACGCCATGCCACATGTTGTGGAGCCACGCTGATAATAATTTTGTCACAATGACAATTTGGGGCTTATTGGCAACTTGACCTGGGGCTCTTCTTTAGACATGTCCATGCTAATTATTTGAATATTGAAGCCTGTATTTTAGGGTATGTTTATCATAATGTAGCTGTTGGATATTTGTTAAGTACCCATGAGAGGTTTCCCCAGGCCGTGCATTCAGAGAAGTCCCTTTTTTACTCCTGAGCATTTTGTGAGATCCTGTTGCCTTTAGGAGAGCCCTGTGGCCAGACAGATTCTCTTTGCCCCCAAATCACCTTAAATCACCCTCTCAGTTACAGAGAATTGAGGGACACAGGACTTCTGAGAGTGTTGTGATGCTTCTCTCTCTGAAGTTGAGCAAAGCATGAAATGAAGGGTAATTCTTTTGGCTGCAAGAAAACTGTGTTCAATTTAAACATACTTCCCTGTTAGTAAGAAATAAGAAGTCTGAAGCTGGGAGGTGAGAGGGTTTCTCTCTCTTTTGCCAGGAACTAGCTCTAGCTATTTTTATTTCTACCTTATCAAAAAGAGGATGCAATAGGAAGGCAACGGGAAATGCGGATTTGGTTCAGCTATGCCCTCTGCTGCTGCAGGGCTGAAACAGGGTCCAGCATAATTTTGTGTAAGAGCCTGTGGTATGTGATTTGAAAGCCGTCCTTTGGCTCAGAGGCTTGGAGAGCTAATTAAAACCTTTTTTTTTTTTTTTTTCTCAGAAGACTTTTCTGTTTCTCTTCCTCTCTCTACCCCCCATGTAATAAGTAATGATCCTTCATTAGACCAACGTTATGCAAGAGGTATCATTTGACTACCTTGCCCAGCCTGAGAGTGATTGCTGCTGCCATCAGTATTGGCAGAGAGACTAACCCAAGCCATGATGTATTAGTGAGGGACCATCTGAGAAATCCTTGAATAATTTATTTGAAAAAGCTCAGTTTATTTGAAAAAGATCAGGAGATCAGTTGTGAGAAGAAGAAAAGAGGAGAGGAAGAGACAAAAAAGACAAAGCAGCCAAGATCTGGTCATGGAGGTGCCCTTGTCCAAAAAGTTTGCATTTTCTGCACATGCCAAAGCATCACAGTCATGCCTTGCTGTTGTTATATGTCCTAAATGATCCTTATGCATGTGTCCATGTTTGTGTGTTCTTCAAAGGAGATATCTTTACATCCTGGAGTACCCCGCTGTCGAGGGCTTGGGTCATCACACCAGCACCAATGGCTGCTCAAACAGCACTTAAGAACTTCCAGCCAAGCCAGAAACACATTTATTGCTTTCAGAGTGCAACCTTTTCGTGAAATGTCAATTTATTTTATTTTTCAAGCATTCAGTGATGTACACCAGTGTTCAACAAGCATCGCTGGGGAGTTACTAGGGCCATAACTGCCGCCCAACATCCACATTCAGGTGTATTTGGGCCTTATACACCGCAAAAAGACACTTAATGCTGCAAAAGGCCAGTGAAGGAGCCACTCCCCTTTGACCTGGGATTTCTGTGGCTGTTTCTTTGGCTCGTCATATTCTACAGGCTCTCCAGACATTTGGTTCTTCGTGTGCCATCATTGCTCTCTTGAGTGCTGGAAGCTGTTTCACTTGTCCCTCTCCCGTCGTGGATCTTCAGCCAGCAAGTTTCCTTAGGAAATTTGCTGTGCAAAGAGGAGGTAAGTCAGCTGTGGTGAAAAAACACCCAAAAACCTGCTGGGATCCAGGAAGACGAATATTTAGAGACCGCACACAATCGTAGGATGGACTCCAGCAGGACGAGGGTGACACGTGAAAGAAAACTGATGGCAAAACCAGGAAGAAGCATCAAAACCCCACCAAAAACGAGTACTTCCAAGACAGTGAGCATCTCTTGGGGGAGGGAAAGGCGGCGCCTAAGGGACATTCAATAGCGCAGGGCAGAGGAGAGCGGGCAGAAGCTGCCGGCGGCGCCAGGCACGAGGCCGCGCTGCGACGCCGAGCGAGGGAGCAGAGCAGGGCAGCGCGTTACGCAAGGCGGGCGCGCGCAGCCTGCGTTCGGCAGCCGGAGGGCCGGGGGGGTGGCGCCTGGCGTTACAGACGCTCCTGCTTATCCAGCCGATTGCATCTGCCGCGACGGGGATGCGGCAGCGCCGCGCGTGAGACAGCAGGGGCTTAGCTTAGCACTCGTGCAAGTGCCAGTGGGGGGCAGGTGCTTTTTGGTGAATAGGCGGCTTTGCTGGATTAGTTAAAAAAAAAAAAAAAAAAATACAGCGCTTACGTTCATGGCATTTGGAGAATTCAGCTGTTACATCAGGCATTTTAAAGCAGACGGGTCTCTCCTCAGACGCACTCTGTGCTTTGTTTTCCCACAGTCTGCAAAAGAGGGTCTCCAGAAAGGTGCTGCAGGCCCTTGGAAAGCGAGGGGAAAAGCGAGCAGATTGGGGCTGAGAGGCTGCGAGTCCGGCAGCCACCGCGGCCCCGGCAGCTGGGCACTGCTGGCTGCCCCTTTACCCTCACTTGCAAGCAAAAATACCCAATGTTAGCAGCGTGTCGGAAAACCGGAATACTGCAGACAAACACTCTTCCAGGCACTGATTTTCTTCCCTCCAAGTCTGCATCTTCCCGGGAATCTGCATCTCCCTGGCTGCCGCCTCCAAGAGCACTCTTCCTGACTGCTTATCGGCTCTGCCCTAATCACTTGGTGACATTAGAGACATTATTAATAACCACGTGCCCAAATGTCTCCCGGCCTCTACCCCTGCTCCCCAGGCCTGGCTGTACCGGTGTGAGGTTACGGAGATGCGGAACGAGCCGTGGGAGCAACAAACACCCAGGCAGGAGGCAGCGGGAGCCCAGGCTGGTCTGACTGGCAGGAATCTAGGGCTGGAGGTGCAGAAACTCTTGAAAAAGGGAGATTCAGGCCCCAAGCCACTGTGCATGTAATCCAGACTTCTTCTGAATCAGTTCATATTGAACTAATTTGTCCCAAAGAGGAAAGCTGCGGAAGGAGAGCTGGCAAGCGTGGGTGGCGGGGCGCTGCCGGAGCCTGCCGGGAGCTGCTTCCCGAAAGCCGGGATGTGCCGCAGCCCCGCTCCCAGACACCGTGTCTGTCTGATTGCTGTCTGCGAGGGGAAATGCAGCAAGTCTCGCAGAAGGGCAAATACGAGCAGATGGAGAATCTTGCATCATCTGAGGAGCAGGAGAGATGTAAGGTTAGCGATGCCTTACACCAGGCAAACTCTTCAGGCTTACAGATAGCACTTGTGAACGAAAGATACTTTGGCAGCAAGCTGGATTCAGCTGAAAAGCTCTTGGTTGTGACACTCAGCTTTGGGAAGCACTTGGCTTTAATTTCTGTTTAGATGTACAGTTTGCAAACTATTTTATCAAAGAACTGACATGTTCTGGAGAAGCGGCATCACTAGATACATTTATTTTGCCGGTGCAAATCCTTGAGCATCTGCAACTGTGAAGCAGAGCTCTGCCCTCTGAAGATGTGACCTGCTTGATAGCGCACCTCTTCTGCAGGGTGATGAAGGCCCTTAGCTTGTCTTTACATTTAACTTATGGATTATAAAAGCTTATAGCTGTTCCCAGTTTCTCTGATGGCCTTTCATTTCTATCAACATACTTGTCAGAAGAGCAGCTTTCCGAACATCCTGTTCTGCATGTTGCTTAGGGCTTTCTTTTTATTTCGTTGGTTTGCTTTGATTGAAGTTTCTGACCTCACATTTTTTTCTGGCTCATTACTGTTTGAGTGCTCCTGATTAATGAGGTCCTAGTTCTGGCAGGTTTCTTGGCTTCCTGCACTGGATCCGCTACATTATCGGAGCAGAACCAAGTGCGCCATGTCTAAATCCAGCTTGCCCTGTGCTCCAGAGGAAGGAGGTGGTTTCAGAGAGAAGAGAAAGCCACCACTTCCAGCACACTAGAAATAGTAGTGTGCTTAAAAAATTACATTTTTTTAAAAGCCACCTTTGCTTTTAAAATATGTTCTGAGGAGGGACCATCTATTCTTGAAAGGGCCATCATTTACGGCCTCCCAAATATCACATATGTGAAGAACATCACGAAAACATTGGAAAGCACACAACATGCCCAAAACTTTCAGTGAAAAAAAAAATTAGACATTACACTTCTCTAAGTGGCCTGTCTGAAGATTTTCTTTTTTTTTCTGTGACCTATTCAAAAATGCACAAAAGATTGATGGAGAAGAAGAAGGAAAAGGACCGTGAAGACTTTACATACAGGTTCTTCAGACTTTGTTTCCAGCTGTTCAAACCTCTCCAGTGTGAATCCGCTCGCCCAGTATGAGAAATCCCCTGGCAAGAGGTCCCTGCCCAATTTAGTGACCAGCAAATGCTTGGAGGCCATCGAGGCGGGCGACCTGCTGCTCCTGGTCCCCGCTCGCCCTTGAGCCAGCCATTCAGGAATCTTCTCATAGCGCTTGGAAGCGGACAAAATATTTCCCGGAGCTGCCTAGCTCTGCACACAAATAACACAATTGCAAGCATTTGTTTCCCAGACTTTATTAACCAGTTTCTTACAATTTGTCTGCAGCATCCCATCATTAAATGTAATTAATGAGCAGGCTGTAGACAGGGGTAACCTCTCCGCTCAAAGCTGCAGCAAGTTATATTTTTCTGCGGCTGATGTTGCTCTGGAGCAAACAGCAACAACATCCAGAGCTCCCTCAAGTCGTTCTGTCTTTATTAAAGAGGCAGGGCCTTGGCTGCTAAGGTTTGATAAATTGAGGGCCAACGTGCAGGGCACAGGGCAGTGTGTATCTCCAAACATTCAATCAAACACAGATATCATAAAAGTAGGGTTGATAATTATAGAAATCTAGCGCATTCACTGGCTGAATATTAATGGAAAAGAACAACATTAAAGCTTATATTCCTGAGAGAAGGTAAATTGCATTTTCAAGTTATGACAAACCTGACATTTATTATTACCTATTATTATATTATTTATCTCCTTTCAGGTATCATTTAGAGACCTCAGCTGTGGTCAGGATCTGTCTGTGCTCTGAAAAGGTTATGTTTTATATCCTTGGCATTAAGGATAATATTTCCTGCTGTCTTGGTTCTTCTGGCTTTGACAGAAGTGATGCTAATTGGAAATCCATCCACCTGCATGAATGAATATGAAAGGGGAAGAATATGAAAGGGGAAGGAGAAGGATGCTGTCTATATGTCTCATCCCAAGTCCTGAAGCTGTAGCCTGGTAGTCCCTAATGAGTAGGATGAGAAGATATTCCTTCTTTTAGAGTGATGTTTTGGATTTTCTGTCATGTTACATTAGCCACTGGAAAAGCAAGTGTGGTTCTTCCCACAACCAGAACAGTTGCAGAAAAGGCACATTCCCACGTTTCTCCCAGTGAGCCGGGCACCAAGGGAGCTTGCACTTCATCACTATGGCAGCATTTCCCTTTCTCACTTGGTGCTATGAGCTAATAATTAAAGCTTTATATTTTTAGCAACTTTGTGTAATTTAGGGCCAATTTGTTGTGACATTCCCTAATGCTCACTTCTCATGGTACCTAACCCAGGCTGCTGCTGCACCAATCAGTAGTGATATTATTCTTAATTGCTGCATCTTAAAATGAAAATTAAGTTAAAATTATATTTGCTAAAAACAAATTTATTTATATTGCGCATACATTTCATGCTATTTGGAATGTCTGAACTGTAAGTCTATGTTACTCACTGTGGATTTTATGAGTTTCGGGAATCAGTTGGCTAGATATTTCAGCCCAATTTGTTTGTGCGTAGGTACCCTTGTGGACAAGAGTATTGGAAGGCCAGAGGAAAACAAGCATGGAAGCCTTCCAAACTCCATAAATCAGCTTTCCCCAGTTGCAGGGAAGATGCATCTCTACTCACAAGTGTCCCTGCTGCCACGGGAGGTATCATGCAGCCTTACGGCTGGGTGAGGACTTCCCCTGCAAGTGTGGCCCACTTAAAATCCTCGATGAACTGGAACACTCTGTTTTACCCTGTTTTAAATCATACCATCAGCATCTGGCTCATTTTATGGAGGGGCAAAGGGTAGTGGCACCATCCGGATTAGGGAAAGCCGCCGTTTATTATCATTGCATAAGTAATTTACCTCATCTTAACTTTGCTAATAGCTTCAGTGATAATCTCACCATGAGCTACTTGTATGGCACAAAATTCACGAACCTTTGGGTCTTCTGTGCCACCCAGGGGAGGGCCACAGCATGAGCAGTGGAGGGAGATCAGCAAAGCTAATAGTGGCTTGTTCACATGCAAACAACTAGTGTATTGCCATGTACAATGCAATAAAGTAAGATACTGTATAAATTTGGGTATTAGCATGGCTGCACCCACCCTGGAAATTTAGCTGCTGACATGCAGGAGGGTGTTTTGGGTTTGGTTGTTCCTTTTCCCCATGTGCAGGCTAAGACACGCACATAAACAAACTGAGAACCCTCCTGTGTGGATTGACAGTGTTATGAAGGCATTTAATAAACAGAATTTTAGACCAAAGCAAGCTGGCTTAACATTCAGCCCCATTTATCAGAATTTCAATTCTTTTATGTGAAAATGTAATAATATAAGGCATAATGAAATGCATTTGCAAACCTATAACTTCTCTGAATTAGGAGTTGTCTCCTGGTCCCTCAATACCCTACCAGCCTCTGATTTACATGCACTAGCTTATGCCTGAAATACTCATTCTGTGAGTCTGTCACCAATGTTCCCTCTAAGCAGGAGGGACAGAGGAGAGGGGAGAAACAGATGGAGGAGGAAAAAAAGCAGTTTCTTGTGTCTACATCTGAGATTCCTAGACTAGTCAGCCGGAAATCCAGTCCTGATGAGAAACCAAGCCTCTCTTCTCCCCTGATGTCAGCTGCCAAGACTGGAGAGTGAAACCTGGGATTGGATGAGGCCCTGGAGCCTCCTGGCTCTCCTGCCCCAGGGGCTGGGGCCCTCCAGCCCGTGGGGCCTGTTGGGTTTGGGACACTTACACATCTCTCCCTAGGAAGCTGTGGCCGTTGATGATACCTTCCGAGAGCCTTTATGTCAGCAGCTGTGTCTGAGCACCAGCAAACATGCAATACAAACCATCCTCCGAATGATCTTCCAGAGGAAGGAAGCAAATCCAAGCCTCGTCAGGGTCTGGTGGTATCGCTCAGGCACTCCTGCTGAAGGGGCCATCGTTCAGTCTCAAGTCTTTGCAATGCAGCTGAATCCTGCATCCCACCCCACGCAGAGCCAGAAATCAACCAGAAAGAACATCAGCATGGGCTTCGGGGCTTTCTTCTCCTCCCCAGAAGAGCACAGCACCAAAAAAAGAAAACAGAACAAAACAAACAAAAAAAAAACCCACAGTGAAATCCATCACAGACCTTGCAAAGTGCTGGGAGAAGAGATGCTTGGGATTCATTGGAGCAAGGCAATGCCCTAACCACAGCTGAATCTCATTCCACAGACTGGCTCCTGCTGAGCATCCAGGTGATGCGAGGTTATAGCAGTGATTGCACCATACATGTTAAAAAAAGGTCTAATTCTCAGTCTGCTTCTATCTTTTGAGACTGCTAGTGCTTTATTCTCAGCTAACATTGTTTTAAGAACTGCGTTTTGCAGAGGTGTTTTATGGAACTCCTTCGTGACCTACTTTGAGTTTAAAATAACCTTATTAGTAATACAGTAATGATGGTTGCTCTTCCTACATACGATTTGTCTTCCAGGCATTGCACCAGCTTTAAGTAATCTTCACAGTGAATCTGAGAGGCAGGTACTTAATGCAGTTAACAACAATCCTATTAAAAAGGGAGGAGATGCAGCAAGTATCTTTTCCTCTTAGTTTTGTTTTCCACTTGATTTTTTAAAGACTAGTATTAATTTCCTAATTTGTTGAAAAAATTAAGTCATTAAGGGAGGTAGTGGTTGCCCAATTTTTATCCAAGGCAAACTTTCACATATATGCAGATAGAGTTAGGATAACTGTGTATATTTGGTCTTCACTGGCACCAAGACCATTCTTTGTGTTTCAGTTCATTAAGGGCTCTTCCAGGTAATGTGACATAACGAAGCAGGCAAGGATCACGGCCAGAAGCCCGGGAGAGCACCTCCAAGTTCCTACAGGTGCCAAAGTACTTGTGAATCTGGACTAAGTCTTCAACAGGTAAGAAAAATCTGAGTATTGTAGTTTGGCCCCTTGTTCCTTACTGGGTTTCTTGTTTTGTCCTAAACTAAGCGAAGTCCCTTATGAGGAATATCCAGATGTGTTGCATGTTAATGGTCCCAGCCCACCTCTGAGCTGAATGCTGGCTCCGACAGCCTCCAAGGTCTTTTGAAAAAAGTCTAGAAAGCATCCAGAGAAAAGCAATGGCAATATTATACTGATGTGCCATCACCTGTAATTAGATCTGAGTAATCCCCTGAGCAGCCAAACAACCCTTCACTGCAGCATTTTTGGGCCATACTAAAGCACTTGATATGCTACCACGTGTTCTGGCACAGTCGCTTCATTGAATGTCAAGCAGAAGGGGATTCTATATGGAATGTAATGTTTCCCATGAATAGGCATCATACGGGTGCATTTTAAACAACTGCAGGATCTCTCCTGCTTGAGAGGGAAGAAGCTAGAGGAGCACTTTCCCTGAGTGCTGGTTGATAGGACACTCTAGTTTTAAGCAACAAATCATCCGCTAAAAATACTTTTTTA
This sequence comes from Nothocercus julius, assembly GCA_013398735.1. NCBI lineage: Eukaryota > Metazoa > Chordata > Aves > Tinamiformes > Tinamidae > Nothocercus > Nothocercus julius. The sequence goes on from VZSV01000005.1 coordinate 12,678,687, forward strand.
TGCCTCTGCTGCAAGGAAGGAAACCTTGATTTTGTGTATTTTCTGAATACGCTGCCTTAGGACAGGGGTTGATTTTAGAAAAGCTTTAAAACTGAGGGAGCAGATCTTTCCAAATTGAAGCTAAGGTATTGACATACTCCCACTATAATAAGCCAGCTTTCCTCCCCACCTGTATTTCATGTTAATTCCCTGGAGGGGACACGTAGGTAAGAAATAATATGCTCTGTGATTCATTGTAGCTTGTGTGGAGGAGAAAATACCTCAGAGAAAGGCACTGCACAGCCCAGTGCACCTATTCCCAGAGCCAGCAAGTTAGCAGTGCCCTTAGGAGGGCTGCTTCTCCCCAAATTATCTGTGACAGGAAGGACAGACTGATATTTTTTCATTTGCTCCACAAAGACACTGTAATGACTCCTCACTGGCAAAAGAACATGCTTACCATGTCTTTAAAAGCTGCTCTGGGAGGTCAGTACATTTATCATGGGAGCAGCCAGGACGTGTAATTGCTTTTCGTGAAAAATAGCAGGAAAAGTTGGTAAAGAGAGACATGCGCCAAGGGAAAGCTGGAACATGATCCCTGAAGCTGGGGTGAGGAGAGACGAGGACTTTGAAGCCTTCTCAGGAGGTCTCAGGACGCAAAAACAAGAATGGCTGGAATTTTCCAACTTTCTAGTTCGTCACTTCGTATCCTGCTTTATTGCTCTTAATCTTTCTTTTAATCTTTCCTGGTCCTCTGCTACTGGCCATGGTTGGAGACAGGCCTTGGTCTGACTCAGCCTGCACTGAAGGGGAAGGACATTGATGGATGAAATCGTTCACTTTGCAGAGGGAGGGGAAGCTGTTCTCCATCTGATGGCAGTGCTCGACTTTTCCTCCACGTGAAAATATTTTCTGCTTGCCAAATGGAAATCAGGGCAACTGAATTATTTTCATTAAAAAGAAATCTTTTTGAAAGGATCAAGGGGAGAGCAGGAAAATTGTTAGATTACAGAATGAAAATAGCTGCAAAATGAAAATCCATGTCCCACTCTGAATATCCAAATATAATATCGCAGTAAATACAAAACCTTCTTTTATTGTTTTATTTAGAAAAGCTTCTTTACTGTAAGTTTTACTTTTGATTAGTCAATTGAAGAAATCCTGAGATGATTTAGTTGGTCTTTGTCCTGCTAATTTTAACAGGAAACTGAGTAACACTAGCCCTGGCTCTCCCTAATTGCTCCTTGTTTCAATGTAAAAGGCAACCTGTGTGTCTAGCGGATGGGGCAAAACACAAATGACAACCCCTTAGGCCTGGTTTGCGGAGGCAAGTCCCACGTTCTAACTTCAGAAAGGCAGAAATAGGTTTGTAACCTGAAATGTGAAATGCCTGCAGGAGACACCGTATTTTCAGTTGTGCCACAGAGCATCAAGTGCACGGGGATCTCAGCCCAGGGCAGTGGGGGATCATCCTGGAGCTCATCTTTGTGACTTTCAATACTATTAATAAGTAGTCCCTCTTCAGAAGCTGCATTAGCTCTAGATCCTCACCCTTGAAGGGCCAAGTGCTTCTACATAATGAAAATTACAGCACCACATGGGGCTTAATGAAAACACCTGGTGTCTGTATGCAACTGCTTTCAACTGTGCATCTTGAAGTGTATTTACAAAGATGAGTTCGCACCAGGATTTTCTTTCATGGGAAACTGTGATAGAGAGAAGATAAGTCGTATAAATCTAGGCTCTTTTCTCTGTTCTTTAAAGCCTACAGATGTTTCTCTAATCAAAGAGAGCCAGAGTACAGCCGTGCCTCTTGAGACATTCACCCAAAAAACAACCTATTCCAAAATGATTTAGGGATCGTCTGTCCCGCTGCCTTCCCTAGCGGCACATGGGAACCTTTCATGTGGGTGCCCCAGGGATCTCTAGACTTCAGTGTCAGTTTGTAAACATGAAATCTGCTCATATCAGCAGGGAGAGAAGCAGGAGGAGCAGCACTGTGAGGATGGCAGGGTGGGAGATGCCCATCGCTTTTCTGCCTGCAGCATCACCCAAGGAACAAGTGCCCAACGAAGCTGAAGGGCCCAGAGTTGCTCCTGGCAGGAGTCCCAGGAAGCTTTCATGGCAGAGAGATTGCTCCGAGGCAAGCACAGAGAAAACAACATTAATTTAAGCAGAGAATGAAATTAAACCTACAATTTGGAACGAGGGAGATTGTTGGCTGTCTCACCAGGAAATTACCGTCCTCTAACATGGTTAGGCGGGCTGGCTCTGAGGCCGTTGTGCAGCTCACCTAGTTGCCCAGAGCACTGGCAGGTTCACGATGGGAGAGGCCTCAAGATGAGCCCAAATGCTCCTGGAGAGGCAGCATACGCAGGTGCAGTGCATCTAACCCAAAGCTGCACTGCCTTCCCTCCACGGCTGAGGGTATCTCCAGCTCTTCAGCAGTTCTAGCTTTCAGAAAACAACTGCTGAAAAGGATGATGCTGCCCCTTGTTCTTTCCTGGGAAATCTGATAAAGTCATGGTGCTGAACAGCAATGAAGAGAGTGCAAGAAAAAGGCCCCTTGGTGGGAATAAGCATGAAGAGAAAGAAATTTGCAATAAAAAAGGAGAATCTCTGTTCATTGAAACACCCCAAGCTCTGAAATTCTCCAAGGACAGAGTAGATTCGTGATAACCCTCCCGAACAGAGAACAGTAATTGAAAACACGGTGTCATCATCACGGTTAGAGAAGAGAGAGGAGTTAACTCAGTAAAAATGTCAGCTAAAATATCTTCTCCCTTTCATCTGTAGGTGAATGCTTAACGTATATTTTGTATTAGAAATAATAGGAAAGTTGGAAAAGGTCTTTTGGCAGGTTCCAAGTCTTCTGTAATGTCAGAACATATTTCACTGACTCAGAGCAATGTTCATATGTATGCTAATAATCTCTCTTAAATACCAGTCTGAACACAAGCTCCTGAAGCCGAAATCCATTAGGTGTTTCTGTAGATGAGTGCTGCAGGCCTGAGAACTTGCACGGCACATACATGTGGCAGCAGCAACCTAATAACACCCGCTGCTCCGTAAACATAATGGAAATGAGCAGAGAGCCTTGAATACCTAATGCAGCTCCTTTGGAAGTGTTGAGGGTTGCCTTAAAACTGTGGGTAAGGAGGTGAGGGTTTGCCAGCTTCTTTGAAATGAGGTAAAACATAAGATGTTAAATTATGCATCTCAAGATCCAGAGAAGTCAGTGAAAACATCTTCAGAAGAAAGACCTAACTGTCAAGACTCCCCATTTGCTGCCTTCTGCCTACATACACGCAAATATGTATCTTCATCCCAGCCTTATGCTTGGTGGAAATGTGGATTTATCATACCTTTTGCTGAGTTCGTGTTGGAAGGCAATTAGTGAAAGAGCTCAAGCACAGGCCATCAATATTGCCCTGCTTGATTAAAAAACCCATCTGGAGCTGGCAGTAAGCTAGCCTGCTATTGGCAGGGGTTATTTAGTGCATCACTGTTCCTCCACAAAACTCTGTATTTCCTCCATTGCCACCGGGGGAGATGCCTGTGGGCAGAAACCTGGGAGATGGTTTACGAAGTGGCTATGAAATGGAGTGAGACTGTGTCACTTGTCAGAGATCAGCCCCAGAGGCTGCCAGCCCTCTGCTCTTGGGTACAACGGCTCAGGCTGAGGGGTGGCAGATGGATTTTCTTCCTGTGGCTGCATGAGTCATGTTGGCATGGAGTGAGAGAACCATTTCTGGTGGTCGGAGGACTCCCAGTTTAAATAACCCACTGCTATTCTGCCTGCCCAGAGTGCCAGTTGCAGCTCTGGACTTCACTCCAGAACCGATTGATGTGAATGGGAAAAGACACTTTTTAACTGCACACCTAAAGGGAAAAGGCCCTGGGACACATCCGAATGTAGCTCAAAGAAAACCGCCTGCTGCTATGATTCAGGCCTAGGAACCCAAGGGTACCTCCAATTGTTTTAGTCAGCTTGTTCCCAAAGCTGCTGTGCCTCAGCTGGAGGCTATGGGGACACAACACAGTCTCCGCTGGGAAAGTTTCAGGGAATGAGCCCCACAACAGACAAGCAAATATGTGTCTTTGCAAATTAGAGATGAAAGCAACAGGAATATGCAGCCCGTATTAAGGAATAGATTGGAAGCAGGAGTTTAATGATGATGCAGCATCATCACCTTTGTCTGCAGCATCCACTGGGTTTTCTTTCAGCTCCTTTGGTTGTCACAAATAACAAAGTGTCAAGTGACTGTAGCCCCAGTGGATCTAAGGACAAGATGAGACAAGACCTGTAGGAAGAGGTGATGTCTTCTATCAGACCATCTCTAATAGCGGGGAAAAGAGGCAACATGAGTTCTTTATCAGTTCTAAAGTCATACTGATGGTGGGCTGTGTGGGATGAGCAAGGAGAACAAAGCAAGGTAGAGATGAAACCTGCCTTAAATGAGCCCTTATTCCCACGTTGTTCCTATATTAGGTCTGGTTTTTCTTTGGAGCTAAATCTTCCATGCTGAAGGCAGGCTGTCTGTCTGAAGTCATGCCTCTGTATTCCCACTGTGTCAACTGCTCTCTTTAGGATATTTCCTTCCCCTACAGACCTTCTCTTGGTCACAGCATTGCTTGAATGCAGAAGTCAGTCTGAAATCAATTGTCCCACTCCTCTGACTGGGAATTTCATATCCAGAGGAAGAGAAGCCACCTTATGCATGAAGTGTATGGAAACCTGTTGCTTGTGTTGACAGAATCTGAGCACTTCAAACATGGGAGTCCAACATGTACCTCCCTAACACCCTCATGCCTATTCCCATAGGTGCCCCTGCTTGTCCCTGTCACAGCCGTGGGAGAAATGTCACAAGGAAACTTTCCAGGCTGCAATTTTTTTTCACCGGTTTGCTTTCATAACATAAGACTGGGGCATTGCTTCAGCTTTACATTTTCCAGCCGAAGGAGGTAACACGGAGATGCAAGTGGCCAGTGGTCAGCCAAGAGCAACAGGTCTATGCTCGCTGGCAGGGAGCTATGGTGATTGTGGAATTCTGCAGTGGAGAAGAAGGAAAAGGGAAAACATGGCGAAGTAACGAAATTGGACCTAGTGGATACAGTCTCCCTGGGACCAGTTTCCGTTGCACTGCCATTTTCACTCAAAACGATATATTCCAAAGAAAACTACTCCCAGGAGTGGAATCATTCAAAGATTAAATGCTTTCTTTTTGTTGGGTGAATCACCGAGTCATTAACAAAGGGAACCAGTTTGATTGCTTATTCTTAAACCTGTTCTTGTCAGATTCCTCTGGAAGTGGAATTTCACAGCTCTTGGCCGAGTCAATCTCCACTGCCTGCAGCCACCTGACTAAGGGAGTGGTGGAACAGCATCTCAATCACCTTTCCATGCCCAGGCACTCAGAGGGCTGCATTACCTTTCACTGCAATATATGGTCCTTGTTTCATCAGTGCCAGGGGGTTATTAAGTCCTTTCCAGCTCAAGGCTGGTACGTTTCCTTTCAAGGCTCAGAATCTGAAGACAAAGTATTAGGAAAAATCCTCTTTCAGTCATCCTGGGACAAAACTCTTATATTTGTTCGAACATTTGGAACCAAATTTAGCTCAGGCATAACAAGACGCGACTACTGTTAAGACCATTCAGTCTGAACACAGGATGTGATTCAATCCTAAGGACTTTAGGCTATACTCTGTCTCTTTGGCTTTTGAGGTGGGACCACGAGGACAGATGGAATTTCTGTATGTTATTAGTTGCCATGGTGCTTTGCGGTACTATTGCCTGTATTTTAATGTGATTTTAATGTGTATTTCAATGGGAAGCATTTTAATGCAGCTAATTCATCACAGTAGAGTTTAGACTGTCTTGCAAGTCTGTCTCAAGGCTGCAAGAGCTGAGATAGTGTGCCGTGAAGAAAAGAGACTGTTTACATCCCGGGGCATCCATAATTTACCACAGTCAGGTTGCTGCTCACTTTCAATGCTTGCCTTTAGCCATTTTAAAGCTCAAATACCTCAATAAGGGCTTGGGATTTCAGGGGGATGATTGCACAGAGCAGAAATGAAAGCCCTTGCTGTGCCCCGACGCAGACGGTGGTCCTGCCCCCGGCAGCAGGACCGTCTCGGTCTGTGCGCTCCCTTGCGAGCGTGGCAGACGTGGTGCTGCGCTTGTTCTTTCCAAGCTCAGGGGTTTCTCTCAGTTTCAGAATTTGGGATTACATGGGTCATGCTGCACGTTCCTCTGCTGTCCTCATTTTCCTGGGTGTTAGTTTTGCCTGCGTGGCACGGTGGAGGGAAGGGCAGTGCTACAGAGGAGCCTGCGCTACGGGAGGCCCTGGAGGACGGCAGACAGGAGAGCTGTGGAGCTGGACGCTCCATGGCTCTCTTTCTGCGTGGTTTTGGGTTGGACGTTGGGCTGCGCTGCGGAGGAGTGAAGGGTTCCCACCTTTGCAGCCTGGCCAAGGTGGGGTTGCTTAGCTGGACACGTGGTATGTAGACGGGAGGTCTGGACGTGGATGCCCTCTGCAAGGGGACCACGCGCACGCTCTCAAGGACGCATTGCGAGGGGCCCTTAGGCGCAGGTCTGACAGGACCGTGCAGGATGTCATGCAGAGGGATCTTCTGCACTAGCAAATGATGGAAAGAAAACTGGCTGAGTCTTTCCTCCACCATCTGTTATTGAAGTGTCTCAGTCCTGCCAAGAGCCTTCACTTATCTGCAGAAACCTCCCCCCAACATCGCTCTTCTCCCGGTGAGGGTCCCGAGGGTCCTGCAAGGCTTCAGGGCTGCCTGGGTCCTTCCTAAAGAGTGTCCAGACCTGTGTGCAATGTACCGAACTGGGGACGCCGTCCTGCTGCTCAAGGGTGCTGGAGACAAGTTGCGTGTGGTGGCACAGGGAAGGGCACGCAGTGACTGAGGGCTTGCAAAAAAATGGTTTAAAAATGGATTGGGGCTAACTCAGATTCTACCTGGAAAACAAATATGGAATGGAATAAGAGGATTCCCAGGGGATATCCCATCCCGGTTTGTAAATTCAGATGTCAAATAATTTCCTTGGTAACAAATTGGTTCAGATTTCACCTTAGCTGACAAGTCTAGGAATGGAATTTTTCAGCTGAAGGAAGGACACTTTTGGTGGGCAAATTCATATTATTTTTATTCCTAGGTGGAAATAATTCTGGTCTTCTACTTCACTTTTGGATGTCAAGCCACGTTCCTCCCACATGGAGAGAACACTAGAAACAGACGTATCAACGTGATTTTCACCTGAAGGTCAGCACTTTAAGACACAGGTAACCAACTTGTTAAACACTGGGAAAATTTGGGGATATTCTGTTAATAGAAATTGATACTCCTTCAGACTACTGGATGTGAAGTAAGTAATACTTGGGTAATTCTCCCCTGATACTTCTTATGCTCTCATCAACTTCCATGTTCATTTAGCACCCGATCACAGTAAAGGCTGAACAGCTGAATATGAAAAGAGGGAAATTATTTAAACTGTTTGCCAGAGTGGTATTACAGAGCTGGCAATGGAAACTGCTTCCCTGAGCTTAGTTAGGATGAAAACTCACCTGAAAGGCATGATTCACACTGGATTTTAATTAGCCTAATGGCCATGGCTAAGATGCAGTCAGGTTTATCAATTAAAATTCCCCTAAGCTGTCCATATTTTGTGAAGAATTAATGCTAGAAGACCATTTTGAAACAGAAAGCCATTATTCATGCACTGTATGATTTAAATAGTAATTATGGTATATATGATTTAAATAGAAATTACTTCAGCTCCTCAGGTACAAAGAAATTAGGGAGCTAATTTCAGAAGTATTAGCTGACTAATTTATTTTTATTAAAGATTTTTTTATTATTATTATTTAACAACCTGTTTAGGCAGGAAGTGCTAAGGCCCCTAGTGCCCTTCCAGCAGCAAGGTCACCTCCTGAAAGCCCCCAGGGACCATTCCCAGCAATTCGCAGGGAGTATCCCGGCTTTTTCCTTTTTGGGGTCATTGACTCTGGGTAGTTTCCTTTATTCACTTATTCTAAAAGTCACTGTACCTCTCCCTAGCTCCCTTTTTCTTCACTATTTTCAAGCAAACAGGGTATCCATACTATCCAAAACTTTTCTTCCTTAACACAACAAACCTTAATTGTATAATTAGTATGTTTTTTTTTTTTTGACACTGTTTCTCTCTACCAGTTTTTGTTTTTTCTCTTCCAAACTCTTTTGCTTATATGAAAATATATGAAGATCTTTTTAGCTGTTACGTTACATATTATGTGCTGTGTGCAGGTCATGCTGTTAGGAGATGAAACACAGAATGCCATAAATTCACGAAAGACACCAGCCACTTCCAGTTTGTTCCCTGGGTAAAGACCTCCAAAAGGCAGCTTTAGACACAGCTGTCAGAGTTTGGCAAGCTGTTCTACTCAGCAGCCCCCCAAAATCAGGATTTCCCTGGAAACGTAGATTTTGGTTTTATTTGGTTTGGGAAAGCAGGAGTATTTCTTTCCACTAATACAGGTTCATGTAGTTCTGAGATACCTATAGTCCCCAGTACTTACCTGTTATTACAGCTATTATTTTAATATATCAAAGCCCAGGTGAAACAGCTTGAAGCTGTTATAAAGCAAAATACTTTGACATTGTTGAGAAATGAATAAGTCAACATGACTCACTTCAGACTTCAAAAAAAGTCACCCACATCCACACTTCAAGTGGACTTCCAAAGTCTGTAATGTCTCCTTTGGAAATGCATTCACTCATTAGCCTAAAATCCCAGCCTGCTTGTGCAAGCTCAGCCTCAAGGAAGAGAGCCACATTTTTCCAAACTCCTTCCTCTCACACATCTGCAACAGCAAAACCTGCCCCGAAAACCTGGCTATGGGCAGGCTCTAGCACACACCATTTCCAGGAGAGCTGCGGGTGAAGGAGGTGAGACGACTTGGAAAATAATAATGAGGTTTAAGCTAATTGAAAAGACTTTCTTTGCCTTTGGAAAGGTTCAGGTCTCAGCTCAGCTGATGACCTTCAAGATCTATTGTGGAAATTTCAACAGCGCTGACATTCATTACATAAATTATCCTCCCTGAATAAAGAATAATCACCTCGGTTAATACAGTTCACTAGTTAAATTTACTTTATTGTATTTCACACAGTCCTATTTACACTTCAAGACCCAATTTGTTCCTGTCTATTGGAATATATATCGATTTTTTTTCAGCTTTAGCAGGGTGCAAAGCAGTACCGAGGAGAAATTCTTTGAATTTAGCTGTTTGCATGAGTGTTTAAGAGGGTAGGAGTTTTTTGGAAGAGATGAGAAATATGTGTGAAGACACTTAAGGGCCGGGACCCAAAGGATGGAAGCATCCAATCCCCATGGAGAGCCGATTTCATGGTTGTTAAATAAATAAATAAATAAAAATAACATGAAAAATGGCAAGCGAAGAGACAGCAGCCACCTGCCAGTCTGCAATACGACCTTGCTTTTTCTGAGTATTCTGGCAAGGAATTTTTTTTTTTTATATATATATATATATATAAAAATATATATATGTGGGGAAAGGGGAAGGGCTGGTTCCCAAAGGGTGACATGTGAACAGGGGTGCGCTAGGACACAGTGACGTTGCTGCTGCAACCCTGCCAGGCGCTGCCGGCCGCTGCCGCTGAGCTGACTCTAGAGGGAGACGCAAGACGCGGCGCGGGACCGCACTGCTCCAGCACGGAAATGCTCTGCAAGGTGCCTCTATCCGCCCGATTTTTTTCTTTTTTTTTTTCCCCTCTTTTCTCTTTTTTTTTCCTTTTTTTTCTTCCTTTTTTTTTTCTCCATAATGATTCTTAGGAAGAGCAAAGCGCAGAGACATGGCCATTAGAATTTATCGGACTGAACTGGGGCACAGCCTGCCTCCCTCCTGGCTCGTGTTGGCGTTTTGACATCATGCCCACGGCAGAGACTTTCACTCAGGAATTTACTCCCTGCAATGACTAACTGAGCCTCTACATCAGGGGCATTTCAGAGGGACGAGGCTCCTCCCATACATGAAATTTGTGGCTGAAAAGAACTGGAGGGAAACAAAATAGGGCAACACATTGCAGTTTTTTAAATGTAAAGATTTGAGAAATGTTAAGTATTTTGATTCAATATTTCCAAATTGACATTGGATTCTTCATTTGAAGAAGGAGCTTGTTTCTTTTAAAATCTGACCAGAATTTCTAACAGAAAAAGTTAAAGTACTTACGACAAATGCAAGATTTAATTCCACGTGGAATCAAAAGTTTCAGGTGTGCTCAAGCGATCTTTTTTTTTCTTTAATTATTTCCTCTCATGGTTTCCATTCTCATTTTGATTCAGCTGAGATTGCTTTGTTTGTCCTGGGAACAAAGAATGCATTAAACCACCCGCTTCCATCTGCAGGGCTTTAGACAGGGCCCATGGCAATTTTACTTGCTCTGCAATAGAAAAGAAAAAAAAATATGATGATGATTTAAAATTAGAGTTCTGCCTCAGAGCAGCAGAGACACCAGAGCGCATTGCAACATGCAGCATCACTAGTTCCTGCTCTTTTGAAACATATTCTCTGTCATGATTAGGGGTTGCACAGTGACATCCCTTTTTACTTGGTTTTAAGCAGCGCAGGGTCCTTGGGATGCCTGTGGGACCACAGCTGCACTGGATCCAAGTCTCATCCCTGGCAGCCCTTTAGCCCAGCTATGTCATTTGGAAGTTGCTGAGTCCCGTCCAGTCCCATGCAGGACATTCCTGTGCACATGTTGGTTTTATACATCGCTGGGCTATATACATCACCCACATAGATCACCAGGTTTTTCTTTAGGATATAGTAACACAGCCTCGCTTGAGCCATTTGCCTCCTGGAAGGCAACATTCGGCAAACGCTGCAGTTTCTATGGAAATAGTTGGGTTTGTTTGCTTGGTATATGAAGTAGGAGGGCAGGCACTCCAAAATCCCCCCCGAGGCTGGGTGCTATAAATGGTGCCTGCGTAATCCCATCTCACCGAAGGCTTTCTCGTGGGAAATAAGGGCTCGTTGGTGCTCCACAGTTAATTTGGCTCCAGGGAAGCCCCGAGGAAGTTTAAGGATCCCACGTAGAGCTGGGTGCACTCAGGTGCTGTTGCATGACTATTCCTTCCCCCATCGGCAAATCTTTACGTGGGTTTCCGATCCAAATTGGTTTGTGATGTAGCTAAGAGCCCAAGACAATCCTTGCCCCAGGTTATCTATAGCACTAACCCAAGATATTGAAAAGGAACAGAAAAAAAAAAAAGGACCAGAAAGAAGATAAGAGTGGACAATGTTTTATTTGCTGAAGGAAGTTTTTGGCCAAGTAATCCATGAACCTGATGCTTCAGATAAACCCTCGTTGTTGTGCATAGCTCAGATCTCCATGGAGGCCAATGCCTGGCAGCCAGCGAGGCAAACACCTTATTGAAATCACCAACACTAATATGGATTTAAGATAATCCCACTGAAATGCACAGAAGATGGCAATTCCTTTCCAGACTCAGTAAAGCAGCTCAGCTTTCTGGAGTATATAAAACTGTCTGAGCAAGGACAGCCCACAGAAGCTACTGAGCTAAAAGAAAATGGAATCGAAAAAAAGGAATATTATGAAGGATCATGGCCGTAAAAATAAATCCAGTGGCTGTAAAAATAAATCCAGAAACGGCACTGACAGAAAAAAAAGATGATCACTGATGACTCTCCTGCACTCTCAATGCTAAAAACGAGGCATTTAAAAGCAGGAAGCCTCCTCTCTGCAAATAGTGCTGACGGTAAATTTTAATCTCAGCTCTGATTGCAGGGGACAAAATGAAAATAAAAATCCCTTCCCAAGGCTGTTGCAAAGCCGGGAAAAGCAGCGAACTCCTCATATGGCCTCGGAGAGGCCGGGGAATGTGCTTCCCATGCTGGTCCCAATCCTCAAATATCCCCTAAGCGGGAGGTGCTCATGTGACAGGGACCATGCAAATAATGTGGAAACCAGTCCCCGTACTGTGCTGATAACCCCACGTATGTCTCGCACTGCGATACAACCACCACCTGCGACGCTTTTCCCTTCAAGCAGACACTTAAATCTTCCATTCATTTCAGTGGGACATAGGCAGCTGCTTAAACACTTTATTGAACAGGAATAGACTTTCGCAGGCGCTTGTCTGTCAAGATATAAACCAGCTCTGAAGCAAATCAATGAATTTTCCCTTTGTATCTGCACATGCATAAAATATGCAGCGGAGCTGGGCGCTAAATCAGGCTGGGGTGCCGGCTCCTATCTAAGCAAATTCTTGCTTGCTCCAGACCCAATATCCACCAGATACTTCTCAGTTTTGCTGCACAAATGGGCACAACAGGCTCAGCTGCCATATTTTATCCCTAATTCCTTGGATGGACCCAGTGGAACATATCCTGCATGTGGCATATAGAGAAATAGATCTGTAGGACACATTAGCAACACCAAAGCTGGTTTGCACAAGGGAGCATAATAAAATAGCACAGGCAGAGAAATTAAAAGCATTAATCTGCCTGTAGATCCAGATTTACCCCTCTGAGAAGGAAGCTCTCTAAGTTGCAATACTTTAAGAAATGCACCCAGCTAACAGCAATAAATTAGCTCTCACCATATCTGTTTTTCAGCATAGTTGTCTGCTAGGTATGTGCAGAGGCACCTGCTAACTTGACTGTGGCTGGGGCTTTGTCAGCATTACCGTTATTAAATCCTGTTTTCAGAGTTTTATAACTTGCCTGTAAAAATTTACTCCAGGCTCAGAGCTGACATTTAAAGTGTCAGCTAAGAAGAGATTAATTTTTGAAGTTTATTTTTAAATGTGTATGGCTGGGGGGTGGCTTTACTATTGCATGGAAGTAAAATGAATTGAAAGTTGACAGGCTGGGATGCTTTTCTGAGTATTGAATATTTCTAGACCCCAGCAGGGAACTTTCTACTTTGTTTTATTTAAGACAGAGACCTTGTTCTCCCTCCTGTGGGACTAAACACAAATCAGCTCCTTCAGGGCTTTTTCTGCCAGGGGTTTGTGCTCTTATAGGGGCCGAGGAGCAGAGAGCCCTTTGCACTTTCCGCGTAGGCGTCCTCAGCTCCAGCATGAGAACTAACCCTGCTTAGCACACTTGGGAAACCTTCCTGCCATGACTCCCTGTCTACACTGTGACAATCACCAAAGCAGAGCCAATATGAAATCGTTAAGCCTTTGAGGAGCTCAAATACAGCTGCTCATGAAGCCCCATCAACTAACACTTCCAGAGCATGAAGGAAGGTCCTTTAAACACCTGACCAGTCCTACGAGTGCAACAGAAATACTCCCTGTTCCTATACCTCCCTAATAAAGTCTCAGACTGTCAGATGCCGTCCTGCTCCTGCAAGTAGGATAGACCCCAGCAGAGCTAAATCCAGGTGGAGGATCCTCTGTGGGCTTCGGGAGGAGCCGTTGGGAACTCGTGGAGATGCAGGTGTCTGCAGTGGGATGCAGAAGGGCTTCCTTGGGTTTCAGGTTCAGCCTTTGGCCCGGGGCTGTTTTTGTGCAAGGCTCAGACACAAATTCATGACTTCTTTAGGCAGCTTCACAGGAGCCCAGTGCTGAGCAGCACCTTGGGGGAACTGCCAGCCAGGAATTGTCCCACCACCCTCCGCAGACCCGGCATTTCATCCCTCCCTTGTGCACTGACACCTTCTTTCATCTTCTGCTGCCCGTTGTCCTTGCAATTCAGCCTGGACTCTTGTGATGCACCTGCCGGGGCTGGATATTTATCTGCTTGGCTCTGTTGTCTTCCTGCCCATATTCTTCTTCGATGCTTTTCCCCAACATAAATTTAAATCCATCCCCCTCATACGGAGCCCCCTTCCACTGCTGATTACTGTACTTGTTTTGTGTCTTATGGTTGCTCAGGAATGAACTAATTTAGCCAAGGCCAATCTAAATGACAAACTAAGTTTTTCTCTAGTGGGCATTTAAACTTTTTAAAAAGCGGCATGATTGTAAAGGCAGTATAGAGCCAAGCGTCTGGCAGGCTTTGCATTTGTCACTAGGGAGACAAGGGCCATCAATCTAACTAAATTGCTGTGTCTATATGAAATACTTGGCAATTATCAGTCAGTGGAAAAAAACAGAAAGCAAGCACAAATTGTAGGCTTTGCACCCCAGCCGTGCAAGAGCAATTCTTTTTTTTTTTTTGCACCTCTGCCATTTTGTGTTGTGAGCCACAACAGGAACCTGCACCAAGCCATCTCTCCCACCCAGCCAGATGCTCATGAGTGGACAAAACCATGTGAGATGTTCTTTTTTGTTTGCAAAATGCAGCATCCTGGCCATATGTCAGGGAATGTCCTCCTGGAGCTGGGATGTCCAGACACCCATCAGCCAGCGTGGTAGCACCAGAGAGCATTAGATGTTTTGGCAAAGCATGCCTGCAACCACGTTTCCATTCCCGCCCCTCGGTAAGCCAATGCTAGACTATTTTGCAGCAGCAATATACTCTGTATTTACGGGTCAGCCTGCTCCCAGTAGGGTTGGAGCAGTCTTTTCCTTAATGCAAAATGGCTAGCAATTCCTGTGGGAATCTGTGATGATGAGTTGCCTTCCAAATTACGTTTTATTGTGGCCTTATAGAAGATGGTTCCTGATTGCTTTTGCCTCCTAGATGTATTGCCTTGCCATGTTGGATATTGGAATGCAATTTTATTTCAGGCAAGCTCACTCTGCTGCTGCACGTTTGCTTTTTATTTTTTTCCCTTGTCCTGAACACTCAATGTGATTGGGTTAGGGTTGCTTTGAGTATCATCCGGAGAAATCCAGCCTTTGTCCAGGCTTCCCTTTCCACAACATGTCCCAGCCCTATCCTCTCTCCCCAACTGCCAATTTGATTTGCAAGCAATATCAATAGTTTCCTTACACCATTTTTGTCTTACTTGGTAAATCATTCTCCCTTTGTGGCACAGTGTCAAACGCTTCCCTGAAATCATGATAGATGATGTCTTCTATTACATACTTATCTAGCAATGCCCTGATGTACTCGGAATCCAAACCCATTTGTCAGGCAGGAGCCTCCCCGCATGAGCGCAGCAGTCACTCGGCAAGCCCTGCTGGCATCTGCTCGGGGCTGCTCCAAGCGACAGTCGGGCTCCAGGTTTGCTTTACTCTCGGTGTCTACTGAGGACAGTTTCATGGGGTTCCATCTTGCAGAAAGTGAGAAAACAAACAGGGAGAGGTATGTGGAGGGCCAGAGCTAAAAAGAAGAATTGAGGACAAAGGGAGTAGGGAAGGCTTTGGGAGGTGTGAAGTTCACCACGCTGAAGGGTTGGCCCAAACAGCCCCGTGTGTGGACACTATCCATCCTATCCGGAGACAAGCTGCACATGGCGTGGGGAGAAAATTCATGAACCAAGTGAGTCTCTCCAGACCTCAGCCACGATTCCCTTTGGAAGGAGGACACAGCAGAGACATCACGAGTCTGACATGTCTCCTCTGGGACTGCTTCTAGGGGCGCGTGGCTTCCCCGGCACCTGCTGGGGAGACCAGTGCCTGCAGGCAGATTGACTTCCTGGATATTTATGGCTGATAAAAGATTGAGGGTTTGGTGCTTCGCCCGTCTGATCCAGTCCTGCTGCCTGCTGCGAGCACAAGGCAGAAGTGACATATGGTAGCGCAAACCACACCGACCGCCTGTCAAGCCCAGTATTATTTTTATTTGAAACAAATAAATGTGTGACAGGGCTTTGCATCCTCCCCAAGCAGGTATCTGCCAGTAGTCATGGCGCTTCCCAAAGCAGCTCTTAGCACTCAGCTCAGCATGCCTTGAAGAACAGCAGGCGCGTAGACCAGGCACATGCGGCACATATCAGACCCGCAAGCTCCATATTATTATTTTATGCATGCTTTCCCTGGAAATTTGCCAACCAAAAAGTAAAGAATAAAATAACACATGGAAGGGATTGGCTACATGAAAACTAAAGGCATGTTTCAACCAAACCTGAGTTTGATCTTGACAGCAATAGCTTGGACTGCCTGTTATTTAGAGCTGCAAGGGGTGAAGAAGGAAGATCCTTTGCTCCAGTGCTCCTGGGTGTGTGGCCTGAGGGGCACCCTTAGCTGCTGGACACACGGATGGGCCCTCTCGGTCACAGAAACATGGCCAGTCGCTGATTTCCCTGCTACATACAGCTCTGGCCACGCAGTTCCTAGACATCCAAGGTGGCACACAAATGAATTTATCGAACTGGTAGTTTCACGTAGCTTCTGGGAGCAGCTGGTTTGGGAACAGAAGGGTATTTTAATGACAGATTACAAATTGAATTTTAATGGGAAACAAATGGTGTGCTTTTTGTCTCTGTCTCAGTAGTTTCACAAACAGACTTTCGACCCTATAAATAAATACAGGGTGATCCTTTACAGTAAATGATTGAATCGCCAAGGTGCAATTCTGCGTATTATCCCTCCTCCCCATGCAACGCACTTTTGGCATCCCCACAGCTTCATCGTGCCATGTCAGAGAGGGGGCACCAGCAGCCCTTCGCCACACATGGGGCTTTCGCCTCCTTCGTTATCCTGCGGGTCCCTCCGGGAATACTGAGCCTCCCGTGTTGGCCAGGGCCACGTGCCACGGGCAGGCGGCTACGTGAGCTCCATGGCAGGGCCGGGTGGGCTCCTGCTTCTCTGACGGGCAGGTTATCTTGTAGCTCTCACTGAAGCGCTCTTCAAGTGACAGAAACAATGAAAAGCAATTAAACAGAGAGGTCTAAGGGGAATGTTCATCTTCTCTCTCTAAACGATGATGGATGTCAGCAAAGGATGCATGGGAGAGAATATTTGAACGAGCTCCCTGTGTTGCGTCTGTCATTGCTGATATTATTGCGTTCATGGGAAGTTTCTCTGCTAGGAATAAAACTCGTTGCTTGGCAGGACTAGCTAACAAGACCAAGCTTGTCTCAGACTTCTCCCTAGTTGCAGTGGAAAGGTTTTATCGCATCTTTCTGTGCTAGATTGGTGTCCTTTCCTCTGGTATCTGTCTCAGGTGTTTATAAGACAGGGAAAAGCAAAGTTAGGAAATGCTTTTGTTACCTGTGTCCAATGCCACGGGATGTTCAATTGCACCTGCAAACGCACAAGTTCTTACCAAAGTTGCTTGGGTGTGTAAGATTTTAAAACTGGAAAATGAATTTTCTATGTAGAAAGTTATTTACCTCCTTCTTGACAGAAGATATTCACTTCCATAAACTTGTTAATGCATACAAAGCATCTTTTAATTTTAAGTCAGCAAATTCTGGCATGGCAAAGTGATATACACGCTCCTTGGGATCAAGGCCTGCGGTCCCATCCTGGTGACATCCTAGTTACCTCGCTCCTCACCTATTCTAGGGACCTCTTGAAAATCAAATGCAAAACTACTTCTTTCCTCTAAAGAAAATTCCAGCTGATCATTCCCTGGTGGCCCAGTATCAACACATTAGTAAGGAAGACACTGCAGATATTGTTGTGGGAGAAAAACTAAGCTAAACAAGACACTTCAATAAAGCTAAAGTTCAGGTACAAAGTTAATTTCAGAGCTGATTATTTACAGAGAAAATCTATGCAGGAACTTGCAAGCAATTAAAATAAATTCAGAACATGAAACGTAGACTGTCTTTTCCTAAAGTGGCCTAAGAATATTATATTAAAAGTGACAGAATAAAGGCAATACAGTTCCACAACCAAATAGAAAGAAAATAGCAGAAATGGCTCTATTTCAAAGAAAAGCAAAGAAGAGAACAAAATAATTGACTCTATCAAAAGAAAACAATGTAAAATGACTGCCAAAGAGTTTGACAGAACTGCAGCCCATACCAGAAAGCTCCTTACATGAGGAATTAGCCCATTTAAAGCCAGCCTGTTTGAAGAATCCTCAAATTGCTAGCTCTGGATTTGGGAGCAGGGTAGTTTGATGGGTTTGTGAGGCTACGTATTACCGTAACAACCTTATGTCTTCTGCAGAAATCACAGAGACCTTGGCAAGGACAGCTAAGTCATTGCACCAAGATACGTATAATGTTGCCACGTTTGTGTCAGATCAGAACAAACTGCAGCCTGGTTTTATTTGCACAGATCAGGAAATCTTCACTTTTCAATGATTCATCAAAAACTCTCTAGACAGCTACAAAATATTAAACTTGAAACAATTTTTGCTTTAACTGCTGCCATCAGTACAGAAAGCTTAAAGCAAAGGTTGGCCTTTCACTCGGAGGAGCCTTCCTGGTGCATGGTGGGGAAGACAGAACACCATCGGGAGGGATTTCCTGAGCCAAGACCTGTCCCCTGGGTCGTGACTTCAGCAAAATCCCAAAGAAGTGCTCAAGTATAGGGATTAGAATAGCAAAGGAGTTTAGGTGTCTAAAATGCCACCTAAGACTGTGGCCTGGCATGCTGGTATGGGCTTGAGCTTACACGAGCAGGGACAAGGACAGGGAAGAGTGACTTATTCCATGTGAAATACCATTGAATACTGGTGACATACTCTAATAATTTTGTGCACACCAAGTTTAATAACCAACCAAAGGACCAACACCGAAGTAATTTTAATAGGGATACGACTAATCATTTGCTAATCACTAATATTTTGGCAAACTCCCAGTGACACAGCAAGAGTTACACATGCACCCCAAGAACAGTGGTACTAAATAAGTGTTGTAAAGGATTAGATTCCCTTTTTCCAAACATATTATATAAAATTTCAATAGAGGAAAGAAAACACATCCCTAACAGTCTGTGAAGTGAGTCAATTAGCTTGCAAATGTGCCACATCAAACAGGATGCGGGGAAGACGGGGAGGAAGGGAGGAATTGCTCCAGGAGTTTTGCCTACTTCTTTTCAAGCCTGTGGTACAGAAATAGACCAGGAGCCTGATCCAAAACTGACTCTGGCTTGATGGCAAGATATATAATGGCAAATATTTGGATGCTTAAATGGCTCTGATTTCAGAGAGATTTGAGGGTTGACACTCACACATCTGTGCCCACAGTTTGCTGGTGATGCTGATGATGTTTCTGCAGGGCTTGATGCAGAATCTGGTGTAGATGGACTTTCTTTTTTCTTTTTTCTTTTTTCTTTTTTCTTTTTTTCTTTTTTCTTTTTTCTTTTTTCTTTTTTCTTTTTTCTTTTTTCTTTTTTCTTTTTTCTTTTTTCTTTTTTCTTTTTTTTGAAGAGCATTAATTCCCTCAGGAAGATACGCAGCAGGAACACCAACAAAAAACAGAGATGTGCTCAGTTGTTGATTTGGTAGATTTTGTGTAGGGTGGTTGTGATAAACAAAATGTGTTCTTTGGCATCTCTTCTCCTTTTACGCTAAATAATGGCTTAGCAGCACCACGTTCTTCCCAGAAAAGCACTATTGACAGTTCTATTTTGAACATTTGAACAAAAGGATGGTAGCCTACTATGAACTATGTATACCCTCACGGGGAAATCAAACCACTGAGACGTACACACTGCTACCTAAATGTGTTAGCTGTGTTCAGAGAAGCCCAAGATTTTAGAAGGATATTAGCTAGACAGTCAATAAAATCCTTACGATTTTTTAAAAAATGCTATTTCATTCCAACCTCGCAACTGTGATCTCCTTTGCATCATGGTATGTCAGGAAAAGAGTGGCAGAGGGCAAGCAGAAATTACTTTTAATTTATGATGAATCAGAGAGGGAGGAGTAGGGAGCTCTTTAAGTACTGTATGCAACTGGCAGAAACCCCTGCTCTTCGCAAGCCAACTTTTGTGTCTTGGGACAAAAGGGGGTTCCTTTCATTCATGGGAGAAGGAACCTTGCAGACAATTGCTGGGCAATTCCATTTACAGAGATGCTGTAAATGCTTAGTTTTATTTGTCAAGGTAGGCTGGTAGCATTTGCATGTCATACTCCACATTTCTTTAAATCAGACCATGCAAGAGGATGCTTGTTGTAGTTAATGTCTTTGCTTCCAACATAGCCAGAGCATTATTAAACAAAATTGTTTCAAAAATTGTTAGTTTAAATTTACAATAAATTACCAGAGCTGAAAAGATCACTGAAAAGACAGGCAGGTGCTTTTTGCCAAGGAAAATCTTAGGAAGGGCAATGTTAGCAAGGAGGCAGAGAAGAAATCAGGCCTTGCAGGCAAAGTTGCCGCTAAAGCCCACTCAAATTCAATCTTTAGCTTCATGGCACCAGCATTAACCCAGGGCAGCAATTGCTCGAGCCCAGGACACCAACCACTGTGGTCGGTTTGTCACTGCCCGATCAATCACCATATTGCCCATTAAGAAAACAGCCCATTATGGCAATCTGTCATTGTGCTGCCTGGTATTTCTGCGTTTTGCTAGCCGAAGCTGCACTGGGCACTACGTCCCTGGGAATATGATGTTGGCTGAGTCATTCCCCAAGTTATTGAAGGAAAGGTCAGCTGTGCTCCGGCTCTGCCCCAACAGCATCTTGGGGACTATTGATCAAGCAATATCCACTGCACACCATAGAGAGCAGCCAGTCCCTTTTGGGTTATTTGCTGTAAAATGGCCCTGGTCTTGCAACTCAATTTAAAATAGGTTAAAAATTCATGTGTCCGCAGATGCTCAATGGGACAAGTAATGCAGATTTGACAGGTTCCTGGCAGGAGTCTTTTCACTGTCAGACAGTGTTGGGGGGTGTCACCCTCCATAAACCCTTTTGGCACTTGCAAAAACATTGGCAACAGAATCCCTACCCCCTATTTGCTTACAGTCCAAGAAGATGATGCTTAAAGAGTGAGGATAAATAGGAGGTAAGTGCATCTTCTTCATTTTAAATACCTAAATATACATGTAATTTTAAATATATTAAATATAAAAAACTTGCTATATAAGTAAGGTTTTAAATATGACCTTGCTTCTCGCTTCGTATTTTGATAGGTAGCAGGTCACAACTGAAGAGACGGCCCAGGCCAAAATTTCTTCTCTACTGGAACAAGTGTGTTGCAGCTTGGCTCGAGGCCCAGAGCATCCAGACTTTCTCGGAAATCATTTTTTCCCCATTTTCCTGCCTAACTCAGAATGATTTTGCATTTCCTCCATTACTGGTTAATAGCGTAAGTTCAAAGGTGCCTTGTCTTGGCAACATAATACAAAAAGTTTGGAACGCTTAGGGAAGTGAGCAGCTGTTTAAGTAAATAAAGACAGGTGTCTCCTAAAATTAAGTTTTAGAACCGTATGTTGGAAGCACATCACAGCCTTTTGTGGCCAACCTAATTCCCACTGCTGTCGGTGAAAGTTTCTTGGCTGAGTTAAATGGGATGTGGGTGAGAACACCCTGGGGCTGTCTGCCCCACAGAGGAGCAACTCTGGGCAACTTCCAGTTCGGTTTTAAGTGACTCCTTTGGAGCTTCATGCCCCAAGTTATTAAGAAACGCTTCTTGCCTGCAATTGTGGCAGAGGAGACCATCGCTTGCCTCGTTCCGTTGCAATCTCATCCTGCTCGGGAAAAAGATGGACAGAGAAATGGAGTTCGGGAAGTGCAAGCCTTGCCAAGTCATTCTGCTGCCTCTTGCTAGCAGTATTTTTTAAAGGGGGGTGGATTACGGGATAATGTGATGGGATAATTCAAAAAATTACAGAAGCGCACATCAAGACAAGTCAGTGATCCAAGTGAAACAAGTGCTCTTGTGTAAAGGAAATGTCTAAATGCAATATGATGAGGGCACTTATCCTCGACCTATTTAAATGTTTCTGGCCTTGGGCAGCAAAGATTCAGATTAAATTAAATGCATAACAATATCCAAGTCAAATTCACCTCTGAAATGCTCCATATGCTTCAGAGACAGCATTATATGTACCTTAACTCTGATAGAATCACATAATCTTAAGGGCATGGTTTATTTAAAGAAGACCAACACTTTTATTATACAAATCAGTAACACAATACGTTAGAAGAATCCACATATGCATACACAAAAGAACCTTTGCATTACTGATGTTTCTCTGAACTTTATCTTTTCTCACCTTATTCCTGAGGCACAGCATCTTGGGATTATATTGTATTTCCTGAGTAATACTAAAGATAAACGATTGGTTTAACACCGAAGGAAAAAAATAAATTCCAAGACAGCATGCAGTCGGGCCCACCAGCACAAGATGCTATTGACCTGAAAATCTGCAAGTGGGGCTTCTGCCTCCCCCAGCCACTGCAGCACCCTCAGCACGGCTAAATCAGCAAGCAGTGTGACCACTGCTCCATGCGGACAGTGAGAAGAATAATTTTAAAAACTGACAGCTAGACTTTGGCTCCTCAGCTGAGGGCCAGGCATCAGGCTAGGGCTTTCAGCAGGAATTAGTGTGTGCATCGCAGTGCAGCCTTTTCAATCTTGGACTCATTCTGCAGCCGATTCTGCTGTTCTTAAATCAGGGCGCTCGTAGCCCGTGCGCGGCGGGTGCAGCTGCTCTCCCTTGCAGGGATCCTGGGCTGTGCTGAATCCGACGGGCCGTTTTATCCACCAGGATCCTGCACGGCTCCAGCAGCACGGCCTCAGGGACATCTCAAAGCCCAAATAGTAAATAATAATCGAGGATGCAAGTCGCACTAAACAGAGCAGGTTTTCCCCAGCAGACTGATTGCAGGCTCATTAGTCAAGGTCCTTAAACTTGAGGTGCTTCAAATATATATTTGATATAAATTAAAGGGTGAAT
The DNA here is from genome assembly GCA_013398735.1 of Nothocercus julius. Lineage (NCBI taxonomy): Eukaryota > Metazoa > Chordata > Aves > Tinamiformes > Tinamidae > Nothocercus > Nothocercus julius. The sequence goes on from VZSV01000005.1 coordinate 12,701,359, forward strand.
CATTGTGTGCTACTCCCGCAGTGCTCAGGACCTCGACCGGCTGTATGTTAAGCCACAGCTTCAGAGCCACAGTAACTGCCTATGTGCTCTTAGCTCGGAGAAAAAGTGAGATAAAAGGCATTTCCTCAACCTCCATGAAAGAGGTCTAATATTGCCTTGCAGAGGAGGGTGCTTTAGACTGCACGTGTTTTAAAGTCTTGTAGTGCTTCATCTCAGTGCCACAAAGCAAAGCGGGGGCCGAGGCAGGCAGGATAAACTTGGATTTGGGGATGTTTTCTCACTGTCCTTGTTCTGGATGATGAAGAGAAAATCTCCTGCATCAGAATAACTTCTGCTCCAAGCCTTCCATTTCTGATCCCATTACTCAACTCTGCAGGGCATGAGTCAGCTTTTGTTTCAGTGTCAGAATGTGCATTTCTTTATGCACCAATGATGTTCAGAAAATTACATTTATTTATTCACATTATCACTCCTGGGTCAGGACATCCAGTGAGAAAACCTTTTTCTTAGTAGATTCCCTGCTGGCAAGTGCAGGAGAAATCTTGGTTGAAGTTAAACTCAGATTAGCATTAGAGCTGAGCATTAGGGTTTGGTCAACTGTCAGATTAGTGTTAGAACTGAGCATTATGTTTGTGTTTTGGTTAAGCATATATTCCCTGGAAATAGTATGTCTTCTTCACAGGAAAAGACTGTGTTTACTAGATTCCTTAGCTCAAAAATAGAGGAAAAAATCTTTGAAACTGTCCAAATGTTTTGGCACTCAAGCTTATAAAGCGGAAATCTTCATTTTTCTAACAATGTTAACAGACATACTGGTTATAGAAGCAGAAATTTTAAAATGATTGCTATTGAGATTTAGTGCTTTCAGTAATCTGAATTAATAACCAAAACAATCTGGCTACCTTTGTCCATAACCATTTCCAGCTTTTGACATTTTTCCCAAAGTCTGCAAGCAGATTTTGTACAAATACCTTATACACAGATATGTGCTCCAAAATGCGGTCTCCTGCAGAAAGCCAGGATGTAAATCTGGGTGCTGACCCCATGGACCCAGGCTGCTGCTGCCCCTAGCTGGGACCTTGCTTCCAGGTCTGGACTAGCATATCCATTTGGGGGACTTCTAACTCGGAGTATATGGTCTACCAAGGCTGTGTCACTAGAGCATATACAGGAAATAAAACGGTATTGAAACAACACATTTCTGTTAAGTAAAAGTGCTAGCACTTAATGAGCCTGATCTTATTCTGCAAGCTAGGAGTGGAGGAGCCAGAGCAGTATGTTTATCATGCTGAAGGCATTACAGTCTTTGACAGGAATGGAAATGAGAGGAAGAAGGAAGGAAGGAAGGAAGGAAGGAAGGAAGGAAGGAAATGATGGCGGGAACACTATTTGGAGTAGGGACCAGCTTGGCAGCTTCCTCAGAGGGGTAGTAAGGGAAGAGAGAGATTCTCATTAATAGATAACTGGCATTCCTCTACTTTTCAATTTTAACAAACCTTCTAATGATAATTACAGACTTTCTGTATTTATAGCGACCCGGCGTGTGTGTAGACAATAGCATCATCTACGAAATCCTTTCTTCTGCCGCTATACAAATTCAGCCATTATCTTTTGTGCTCTTCATTAAAATACAAAAAGAGATAACCACCATATAGCTCTGTCATTTCCTGGTAGGAGGGGAGGATCAGAATTAGCTCTGGCTAAGGAGACCCAGAAGAAAATGAGAAGAAATAGCTAGAAAGAAGGGTAGGCAGAGCTGTGCTCATTCACATTCCTGCTATGAGCACTGGCTAATGCTTATGGGAATGATCAAAGGTAAAAGAAATCAAAGAAGTCTATAAAACTACCATGTTAATGCTTCAGAGTTGAGGATACAACAGCCCCAGTTGTCATGGAGGTCTCCCCTGCACATGCAATGCCCAGCCGGGCAAAACTTCTGTGTTATCCTTTTCTTTGATTTCCTGACTATTTCCTCTCCATTCATTACCATGAATAACTTTTATTAAATTTTCCTGTCCTATTTAGAAGGCAACTTTCTAGAGGCCACAAACCTGCCCGCTTCTGGCAACATAACGGTGTGCTTTAATAGACATGAATGATAATACTTAGCAGCCGCCTTCTCAAGGAATTTGTGGGATCTCACAGTCTGAAAATCAAAGTACGATGATAGGATAAAAAGCAGGAAATTTCATACTGGAATTAATCAAGTACTTTCTGCTTGGATTTATAGAGGAGAAGGGATGTAAATTCCAGATTTCAGCCCAAAGGACTGTGTTGGGTGCATGGTAGAGCACAGGACATCAGCCTCTTGCACACATGGGCCAGAATAGAAAAGGCTTTGGTTGGGTGCACATTTTTCCTTGTAGATGAGTGAAACACTATCTTTTTTTCCATTTTGTTATTGAATCCTTCATTAATTTTCCTAGGTGCTTTGGTATTGGAGCGATTAAAGAAAAAAAAAAAGTGATCCTAAGGAATTTCTCCCAACAACATGAATCTTAATGGTTTTGAGATTCACAGACTCATGAGCCCATCAGGATTCAGAAGTAGCTTAGGTCTTATTCCTGAAGCATTTTTCAATCTTGAATCTCTACTTGCACCCCTGAAATTTTTCTGTGGAGCCCAGAAACACTCCAGCTCTGGCTCCTGGCTGTCTCCAAGCTGTAAACCAGAGCAGTCATCATTAAAAGGCACTTTAATCTTGGCTGTAATTTTATACGGCAAAAAGCACTTGGATGATCACTTTGCATTAAAACAAGCTAGCCCAAATACAGCACCTGCAGCCTCTGGGCAACATGGGCAATTCACTGCAGCAGAAGAGCATGATGAGGTGTTCCTCACGTCTGCGTCTCCCTATCCCCTGCTGTCATAAGAGCCTACGGGCATTTTTCTTATGCTTTAATTCTTTTATTATCCCTTTACAAAACCATAATCCTTATTTTTGTTCCAGCGAGCTCTGCAAGTCCTCCTCCAATAGCCTCCTTCTCATTGCCTATAACCAATTTTCAATCACCTTTTCCTGAAGGGCAGCTTTTGTGATTTGAAATCATCGTTCCAGGCCAAATCATCATTCACACTCCCAGAAAAGATCACCATAATGTTTGAATCATCAATACCTCCCCTGTTTAGTAAAGTCTCTGAAAATAAAGGAAAATAGTTTACTCTCAACTTTCTATGTGCTTTTGGCCAAGCTATAGTGTTTTTCAGGAGCAGGCAAGGCCCAGGGACATTTCTCTCCCTGGGAAGCAATAGTATGAATAAATTCATACAGATGATGTCCTACGGCATGGAAACTGCTTCTTTGGCTCTGACTTGTGAATATTTTGTGTTCCCTGAGTGATCCTGGCCAAGGGAGAATGTTGCTTTTGGAGTGCTGCATGTTTAATGCCGATACGCTGGGAAGAGCATGGAGTGACAAGGAGAATTCCCCTCCTTTTTGCAGGAGAGGCAATTGCCCTTGATGATGATAGCGGCGGCAATGAGGCCAAACCTCCTGTTCCTCCCAGCTTTGCAACCAGCCACCGTGTCCCTCGTCCCGGTGACGTCATTTGTCACCTGCAGAACCCGTCTGCAAGGTCATCTAATGAGAGTGCTCCTAACAGTTGCAGAAGAAGGACGTTTTTGTGGCAATTCTTCAAGAATCTGTTAAAAATAGCAGCAGCTCTGCCGGGCTGTGAGGGAAGGCTGCAGGAACTGCACAGAGAATTGCTAACCCACGGCTGCAAAGAGTTTTATTTCTTGGGCCTTGGCTGCTGAAGGGTCATTCACTTTTCATGCCTTTATAAGCTCCGCCATGGCAAAAAGCATGATTTTTAACTTTACAACCAAGTCTTTGGAAATCACCATATATTTTCTACATATTACTTTCTGTGACCAATCTTATAAGCATTTCCATTTTTTTTTAATTTAAGTTTCTCTTTCTTGACAGCTTTCAATTCTTGCAAGAGAAGCAGCACTCCCATTTTTATTTTGCAGTTGTCCACATCGCCATTCCTCACTCTGCATTTTAATACTCTTACCAGTGGAGGCTATTTAAGATGAAAAGTAACTCCCGTTCTTTCCTCGCCAAGACTAAAACATTAAAGGAACCCGAGCACGGAAAGGGAATGCAGCATTAGGAGATGAGACAGCGAGCAATAATCATTGTGTCAGTGGCTTATTGCGGTTGCTGGGTCCAACAGGAGGAAAGCTTTGTTTGCCAGTGTAGTTGCTGTAATCCAAAATTTCATGGCCACGTGGCATGGGGAGAGAAGAGCTGGTTTTGAGGGCAGAATCTGGGGTTGCAGTGAAATCACTGCTGCAAGGGGCTGGCGGTGGCAGCAGGGGTCATTTCCCTCCCCGTGTGCTCAGCACCCACCAGGAAACCTCAGGCAGGAGATTTGGGCCCTGGCTTTCTTTTGTTGATAAACGATTTGGTTCCTTTCCTATGCATTGGGCTTGCTTTGCTTCCTTTGCCTGCGCTGATTTGACAGACCAGAGCCGGCCGCCTGCCTGGGGACGTCTCGCCGTATCCCAGATGTGTCACACGAAAGGGTGAAGCGGCGCCCATGACAGCTGGAAATGCTCTTGCCAACATCCTAAAAACCCTTCCCAGCCACATCTCTGTAGCAGAGCTCAGAGAATGGGCTCCGCCGGCCCCGTGCTCCGAGCTGGGAAATGGAGTGAACTCTCCAGGCTGTTTCATGTCCTTTTTCAAATGTATTTGGGTAATTAAAGAAATAGATGGAAAACGGGAGGCTTCAAAAGGCAAATTCGTCACCTCCCAGCGGCAATCGGCAGAACTTTGGCTGTTAAATTGTTCAGAGTCATTGATCTAAGCTGTTTTTGGCCTCTCCCTATCAAAATACTCCTGGGGCTCAATTCATCTTTTCCCATACAAGGGAAGACCCTGCTCATACCACCGAGAACACAACCCATTCCCACGTCTAAAGCAAACTAGAAATACTACTAAGAAAATATTGCACAACGATATTGTCCTTCTGACACGTATATCTCAAGGCACATTGCAATTTAGGCATCAAATATTACAGTGAATGATCTGGAGTAGATATAATCCTTGCAGTATGATGCAGAAGCAAAAGAGATATTGGAACAAATTGCCATCCGAGTCCATAAAATTAAAAGGCAGAGCCAAACTTATTTGAAATCGATTAGTCTTCTCACTGATTCACTGAACAGCCTTTGAATCAGACCATGAACAAGACTCCGTAGCCATCCTGATGGATATCAGAATAAATCTGCTAATGAGAATATTAGAAGAAAAATAAAGCCAGCTTGAAAACATCATCCTGTGATTAACTCACCCGTGCCACTTGTTTGCCACACAGCAAACAAGTCCTTTTGCTGTTAGCAAGTCTCTGGTATGGTTAAAGATACAAGATGACCTTTAAGAAAATTATGTTATCACCAGTTCCTCGCTCTCATTGTAAGCTATTTCTCATCCGAAAAAATGACTTACAACACTGTTAGCCTACAAGTCAAACAGACAGCCCATACCCTTAGGATAGATTGCCTTTAAGAATAAATAAACACATAAATAAAATCTGGGTCTGCTATATGGAAGGGAAATTCATGCATGCATAACAAAAACTTTCTGTCTGGACATTGTACCAGAATTTGGATCCTATTCTCCTATTCCAGTTTGGAACGGTGGCACTCTCAGTGCAGAAGAGAGTGACTGGCAATTATTGCTTTCGCATGTCTGGATTACTATCCAATATATTTTTTCAGCTTCTTGTTTTCTCATAGCACAACAAATGATGTCACTGTAAATCTGCATGCACAGAAACACTTTTAACTGTTCAGTTGCTTGAACAGAAAACAAAACAAAACAAAACCCTCGAGCTTCTTAAGCTGTCTGTAAATGGGAAATGTTTGGGCATGGCCTCCTACTTTATACCCTATACAAAATAGGTCACAGCACTAAGGCTCCCAGCGAGGGGATTCCCAGCTGACCGTGGCAAGGAAAGCTCTGGCGCTCCCCAGACCAAGGCGACACGCGGCTTGTGCCATTAGCCTGGCATTTTGCAAGCGTCTGTCGTTCTGTCCGGTGCGAAATTCCTCCAGTTTCATCCTCTCTCAGGACAGGGACAGGGCGCACATGGCAGATATAAACGGGTCCCTGCTTTCTACCGGGGATCGGCGCTGCCGCAGCAGCCCTGCACCCCTGCGGGCTTAAAAACTAGTTTGGAGGGATGAGAGGAGCCTCCTTGGAGCTTTTCAGCCTCCAGCTTGTTGCTTGGCTACTCAGCAAGAGAAAGGAAAAATAGCGAGTGCATGAAAAGTATCTCTCAATAATATTTGTATTCCTAGAAGGGAATTTGTAAAAAAAAATTTTGAGTAGGTTGGCTGGGATCACCTCCAAAAACACAGGTTGGGTTAGACTTCGGGCACAGAAAGGTACTGCATGTGGTGGCAGGATGACCGTGAGCACCACCAGCAGCTCCCAAACCTCTGCACCAAGCTGAGGAGCAGCCCAGGAACTTGAGGAACCTGAAAATTAGCCAGAGGGTTTTGCAAAATTTTGTCCCTGGAAATGACTCTGTTGCATCCTTTCCGCTCTGCACCATCAGTTCTGAAGGCCTCTTTGCTCTGTTTTTTTTTTTTTCATTAAAACCTAGAAAACTGTGTTTCATCATGTCACTGGGGAGTTCACGGAAACCTGGTGTATTAATTAGACTTCCTTGCAGTTTAATCAATCATTGCTCCAGGCTTGGGATGGAAATACAGCAATTAATCTTTTTCCCCTTGTTTTCCCATCAGAAGATAGCCATCCGAGTATCCCTCATTAGCAGGAGAGTAATCTTGCATTCAATTACCAAAATTATTGCGATTGTTTATCATTTTGCAATGCGCCCTGCAAGTGGCTGGCAAGCCCTGACAACAAGACAAGGCAGTGTGATTAGGCCAACAAAGGAACGGCCGGGATGAAATATCAGCTTTAATTGTAGTTTTACAACCAGAGTGAGGTGCAAGTGAGGTGAGAAGATAGTGTTGTTTGACTCCTCAAGTGAGAAAATTCATGATGTGCTGCAGTCTCACAGTATCTACATTTTTTTAGCTAGACTAGCTATAAACAAAAACCTTGCTCTGGTAAAGAACATGTGAAGAGCCCAAGGTTTAGTGTGAGATACTGCCTGCAGCATAGACTTAATCTCTGTGACTTCCACCCCATGAGGAGCCCTTCATTTCCACATCGATTTCTTGAAAAAAATCTGGGTTTTTTTGTTTGTTTTGTTTTGTTTTGTTTTTTTTTAAAAAAACTTCTTCCACATTTTCCCTGAGTTCCTGCTGGGCATATTCTTTTCCAAATTGGCCCTAAGGACTGTTGAGTCGGAAATGCTTTGGGAATAGATGAGGACTATGGTGAAATTTTACACTTTTCCTTATAATATGAAAGTGCTGCATCCCTGATGGATCTGCAGCCACATGCAAAAGCCAGTAAGTACCTTATTCATGCCACTACGCTAATGTGTTGTCTTGACACCAGCACAATGTGCTTTAAATTGCTTCTATGGGAGAGGCTGAGTGACTGATAAATCCAAGAAGGAATTAGTTAAACTTTGAAACCTTCCATCCCTGCAATTTCCAGCTGCTCAGCAGATTAATATTTTGCATTTTAACCTTTTCATCCATCTCAGATGCCATCATAGACCAAAGAAAATGCTTTGAAAGAAATTGCAAACCTAAGCTGGCTGAAAGATCTTAAATAATGTAGAGATCTTAAAGAACAAAGAGTTCATTATCTAGGTTTAAAACTGTTCATTTATTTGCAGCCGGGCCTGTAAGGGAAAATCTGTCAAGTTGCACCCTAATATATCACTGCCCGAGTAGCCCTAGCAAGAAGGTCTTGTTCCGTTTCAATATTACGTCAAGAGGGTCATCGTCAGCAACAAAGCATTTTTGCACCAAGATGCCTGAATATCCTCAACACACTGAAACTGCAAATGAAAATCACTGATGAAAATGAATATAGGTATTGTAATCTATAATTCCTATTTGTTTTAAATTTTTTGAGGGCCTTGCTTGTGTTTGGGATTACCAGCATATTTCAGCTATTTAATAGCAATGTAACAATTTATGAACTGGAAGCTTGTGAACTGGGCTGATGTTATTGCTCCATCTTTAACATTCACTTGTTTGGAGAGCTGTGACCAAGTTAGCTAAATTGCTGAAGACAGAAGTCATTCCCTGCAGGGAGGTGCTACCTGTTCCCACCTGATCTGGAAATGTGGTGGCCAGGGATATGTGTTAATATGTGAATATTTACCTGGAGGGCCCAGGGCTCACCTCCACATACTGCATGTTTCATTTGCGGCCACATCTCTCTCATTTGTGCTAACAGATTAATGACGTATTTGTTCAATGGAAGTTAAACACGAAACATTTCAGAATTTAAATTATAGCTTGATGACACCATTGCTGCAAGTGTCCTTCAGGCTGTACTCACTATCACAATGGGCAGGTCCCCTCTGCCTTCCCCACTGCGGCTTTGATGAAGAGCAGCCACAAACCCGCAGGAATTAGATTTTCTGTTGGGTTTAGCCAGTATCACACTGAAAAAAAAAAAAAAAAAAGGCAGATCCAAGAGTAGATTCTTATCTTCTTTAGTCTAAGATAGATTTTTTTCTTCTGTAATTCCGGTATTCCCCAGCACGAAAAGTCTTGACAGACAGCAAAGCTTTGAAAAATAACAGATGCTGAGAATTGAGTACGGTTAATAAATTCAGTGATCTTACCACAGTGTGCACAACTGGGACATGATTGAAACTGGGGTAATTCAGCTGGTGCAGCAGCCCCACAGTCTCTGAGGGGCCAGCCCGCATTGGGCTTTAGAAGGTTATAATTTTATTACCATCAGAAGCTATTAGTTGTGCATTAGGTTACTCAATACTTTTGCAATTCTGTCATTTGGTAGGTACTGCTCTGGATTAATATTTATTGTTACTGCTGTTCTTATTAGCATGGTAATGGCTATTGATGCTGTCGTGTTTGCTCTGTGGGCTCTGAACTCCAGTATATCAGCGTCCGTGGCAGGACTGGGCAGGGGGCAGTGTGAAATGGACTGCAGGTTGCAGAGTTTCACCATTTTGGTGATGGAACCTCAGCAAGGGTTTTATTATGCAGAGTCGGCTGCATTGCCACCCGTGAGCGTCTGAGCTGCAACGCGTCGCATCCGGATTGCTGATCAATTAGCAGCCCATAACTGACCGCTGGCTCCTCTGCTCGTTGCTGTTTCAGCCCAACCTGCCGCAGAGCCCGGGCGGCTGAGCTAAATGAACTCTGGATGCCGGCGCGGTGGCACTTAGCGTCCGCCACACTGCAGCTGGGAGCAGAGCCAGCTGAATGGGAATTTTATTTTGCAATTACTTTTTGAAGCTCAATCTTAATCCACACTGCAATCACATCTGGGCCCCATTTTTCAGAGGAGTTTCTGAGCATCTCAGGCTCACCTCAAGTAGCATGTGCAGACCCCAGGCCTTGCCACTGGTCACACAGCTGTCCAGGGCACCGGGAGGAGTGAGCACGATGGAGAACACATTGGAAAACACGGAAATATTCAATGCATTATTTTATCTCTTTGGCTGCAAAGCCCCAAACTTACACATGCCTTTCCTATATTTAAAGTCTTCTGAAAGTATTTATCCGTTTTTGAGCTTGACACTTCCATCTAACTTTTTATTGCATGGGTTCATTTGTTCTCCCTATGAAAAGCAACACCAGCATGTAATTCTTCATTATGGAGTACAGATTATTTGCTCTGGCCTTCAGTTTGAGCTAACTTGAAAAACAAAGTAAGCCATGAGCCCATCAGACTAATATCTCACCTAAGTGTCAATCTTCCTTGAAGCTTGAGTTATTTTTTCTTATTTGCAATATATAAACAAGAAATAGGAAAACACAAGAAAAGAGAAATAGGAAGCCTATTTTCTGAGGTGGGTGTTAATAACTCCATAAAAGCACCTTTCTGATTTAAGTGTTCACTAATGTGGAAAGCTTGTTTTGTTTGATCTATCCTTCTGTAAAATATCAAGGCAACACCATAAAGATAATTCTTATTACCTGTCTGTGTTTGCTAAAAATTCAGAAATATGTGCATTCATAATGGTCCTAAAGGAAAAGTTGACAGGGAGATATTCTGATAAATACTAAGTTCTTATTACAATCCATCAATGCCAAGGAAAGTTCTGCTTGGAAGAGGAAGGAATGAAATAGCTCCCTATTTTTAAATTACAAAGAAGGTGTTTGATAACTTTCGACCATAATGATTTTCCGGTCTTCACTGCTATAAATGAACTTGACAGTGTCACTCAAACTTACTGAAGGCTAGGTCAAGCAAAACATATTAAACCTGCAAATTAAATTTCCTTATGAAGAGACGAACAGAATTAAGCTCTGCCATTTATCCTCCTTTTCCCACCTTCATTATCCAACACTGGGAGTTGGCTTTTTGTGCTTGGCCGGGGTGGTCACAGTGTGTTACCTGAGCGAGCAGTCACTGGGCGCCTCAGTGGGTTTCCCGTCTTGCATTTTTTCTCAGTGGATGTTGTCTAAGGTTAAAAAATATCTTGAAAAACTTTAGGTCAGAACGTGAGGTCCTCAGACAGTCACCATTCAGGGCAAATGTTCTGTTTTGCTTGTTTTTATGAGTAAGCCAAGCAAAACCTCCACTATTCACATAACGGTCTATCACATCCCCAGCATGGACAAACTCATTAAGAAGTTTGTGGGCTTCCATGACCCTTGTGTTTCACAGGAGGCTTCAAATTCTTCCATGTGTATTTTAAAAGCTGTGGTTTAAAAACTTTGATGAATAAATTCCCCAGACACTGTAAGTGACCAAGTCACCCAAGTCTCCCACAACTCCAGCTCCATGCTGCGAAGGGGCAACTGGAGAAGACCGTGATGAGATGATCCAGGTCTTCACAATACCTGTACCTCACCTTTTCCATGGTCCAAATACACAAGAATATGTAGGTCTGTCAGTTAACTTTGCCATGGAAAATATTTTGTTTTCTTCCTTAAGGCTGTTGGACTAGTGATCCTATATTATTTTTATTCGATGCTTGAGGTTACAAGACAAGTTAATATAATGTTGTTTATATGATATATAATATTATACTAGATTAGGTTTCTTTCATTTGATTTCTTAGACTGGGACATGAAATTGAATTGACTGTTCATATATCTCACAGGGCAGTGAATTATTCAAAAGGAAGCTTGAACTGCAGTTGATTTAGTTTTGGAGAGCTGCAGCATGGGGACCTGTCTGGATGGGATGTGCGGGAAGTTTAGTGCCCAGGGCTGGACTTGGACTTGTTGCAGGAATGGGGACCTGGAGCAGAGCTGAGAACAGGGTATCCCATAGGGCAGGCCAGGTCCATCCTGCTCCCCATCTGACACATCCCAGCCTGCATTTCCCCTGTGCTATGGGCATGGTGCGACCCTCTGTTTTATTGTGTACATAAATCCTCAAAAAATAAAGCAGTTAATTTCTGCCACAGTAATTTTAGCAGGATTTTCACAGCTACAACTGTGCCAGAGCTTGGCGTGACACAAAGAGTCCTAGTGGGTCAGCAGTCTGAAAATAAAGTCTAATTTTATATTTAGGCAAGTTATATAAGCATTTGCTAATTAAGAAAAGTGCTTGCCTATATTCTCCCAGGAGAGAAAACACAGACAGTGCTTGAAATGTCCCTTAAAGTTATAACCAGAAATGCCCTCTGCATAAAAGATTTGTAAGAGATGCTTGCGGGCCTCATCAATATTTAAAAATAAAACCAAATGTCATGTTTGAAAACACAGTGAGAAATGTGTTGGATTTTAAGCAGCGCAAGAAGATAATGTTAGCGCCTCTGCTAACAAAATCTCTGAAGCACAAGAAAGGACCCAGTTAAATTAACAGGGACTTTTTGTTTTCTGTTTTTAGTGCTGTGAAAGTAATTTGGCTGTTTTTGGCTGGGGATTTCAATGGAGCTGAACCAGTAACCAATTCGCCAGCTAGAAAGAGGCAGTAAAAATTGTAAAGGCCTCCAGTTTTCACTCCACATGAGTAATTAGTGGAATTGCTTTTGGAAAATAAGGGTAAATTTTGTCATGCATCTGCAGTCAACAGGGAAAAACACAATTTGTGACAGCAACATAAGCGGCTTCTGGCTGTAGGGGAGACCACCAGACTTTGTGCTTTTCTGCACACAGCAGAAATCTTCTTTTCTTTGCAAAAGGTCAGTGCCAGGCATAGGCGCTGGGGCACGATGTCGGGATTACCCAGGGGAAGGGACTCGTCCCTTGTACACTTTGCTGTGAATGCTGTGGCAAACAGTGTTTCCCAGGAGACTTAACAGTTAAGGTAAATTTATAGTTTATAAAGAACCAACAGCCACGTAAGAAATGATTAACTGATCAATTTTACAGATTTCTATAGTTTAGCATCTCAAGAAAAGAAAAAGAAATCATTGTTAATGGCCCTAGCATGTATTGCAAGGTGAGTAAAGTGGCAAGTGAGCCAGCTTGTGTCTGGAATTGGTGTCGTCTTTGACTGGAGATCTTCATTAGCTGTCTGCTCATCACAAAATATTGGCAGAGGTTGTTGAATGTTTTCTTTCAAAATGGATAACCCTGTTGGATCAGCACAGGTTGTCTTTCCAGTTCAATTATTTTTATTCCCTGTAGGCTTGGCTGAGCAAAAACATTGCTTCCTTCTTCTCTTTTCAAGATTGCTGTTGTGAGGGACTTCCAAACCTTTGTGCCACTACTCACAAATCTGGCCATCTTTGTATGTTTTCTAGGTTTCTTTCTCTCCTCAAGGTTTCTGGGTTCATTTAATTAATCATCTTTGTTCCAGTTCATTCTGCTTGATAATTAACTTCATTTATTCTAACCAGCTTTATTCAAACACCGAGAATTCATATACATGAAGGATATCTCTCAGCAGCTAAGAAAACCAGCTGCTAAGCACTTCGGCCAGCAGTGAAAAATACCATTTTAGATCGGCTTGCAAATATCCTTCAGGAGTCATCGATTAGGTGAAATTCCACAGGAAACAGGGAACAAAATCCTCCTCCGTCCTTCATTTTGACTCTTTCAAGTCTTTTGTTTAGATGATTTTGATAGAAATAGCTGACAGAATTAAGCCTTCACTATTTTCAAGACAGCAAAACTGCCTTTGCTGGAACATCCTGAATTTTCTCTTCTTTTTTGGGCTGGATTTTCTTATCCCTATGGTCTATTTGTCCTTTCCCTCTTCGAGAGCTCCCCAGTCGCTGTCCCTGCATGTCCACGGACCTGATCGCGCCCCGTGTGCACTGTGGTGCCCAGAGCTCCAGCTCTGCTCATCTGAATGCGCCCCACGCAGAGCAGCTAATTTCCTAAGCAGATGAAGCACGAGGCTTTCTGGCCCGCCTGGCTCCACAGCTCTCATTACAATAGCAGCCCGGGTATTAAAAAAAGACAAATACCTCTGAGATCCTTGTCAGTCTAATACATTCCCACTAGAACTCATAAAACACACGTAGTTTAATAGATGAAGACTTACTCATTCTCTGAAAAATATCTTGGTGGGAGTGATGATAGAGCTATTCACATTCTTTCATTTTATGCTTGGTTTTATTTGTATGCCTGTGAATCACTGGCGCCGATGAGCACCAGAGGAAATCCAGCAAGGCTCCTGAAGGGAAAGACTTGAGCTGAATTTGTAGAAGGTTCTCCGTGTTTTATGGCTTTCTGGGAAGCATTTGTGTTGCTGTCGTTTTTACCAATGCTGAGCACATGGGCAACCTGAGAGATGAGAGAATTTCAATCAGTGCCTCTCTCAGACGACAAAAAATATGTATTTATAAAGAAGACCTCTGGTTTATAGTTAAAAGTCCTGGGCAATTCTGTCCTTGGGAAAGTGAAGAAATAATTCCCAAAGAAATCCTGCTATACTGATACATATATCACCACTGGTGATGTATATCAGTAGACACACTGCCTGTTCTGCCTGCAGTGCTGAAGAGGGAGAGACCTGGAGCAGAAAAGCAGCTCGGCCGGCTGCGGAAGGAATCCCGCTAGCAGCCACGGCGAAATCCAGAGGGGCTGGAGAACGAGAGCTGGCTTGGGACTTCCTGTGGGAATATCCCTCGAGGTTGCTGGGATCTGCATTCCTGATCTCTCCTAAAGAATATCGGGTTGGCCTAAAATCAAGACGTGATACCAGGCCTTGCCAAGGAAAGTAAACATGCTGGGAAGTAGCTCCTTTATGTCCTTCCTCAAATCATCTCTCTTCTCTTTCTTTTTCCTTCTTGATTTTTCTCTTTCTGCCTTCCTTTTCCCTGCTTTAATATTGCACTTCATTAATAGATGTAAATTCCTGCTCTTTGAAATAAAAAGGACTCACCATCTCTGCTTACTACCCATGCAACGCTTTTATCCCCGAAGATGAAAAGCTCCCGCTCTGTGCTGGGTGATGCTTTGGAATGGTAACCTGGCTTTATGAATCTGAGGGCCACAGGGTAAAAACGAAGCAAAAATATCCTGAGATTAGGAAATTACACCTGGTGCACATATTCTTCCTTCACAGGCTTTCAGGAGGCTGCTGCTCATAGTGTGTATTTTTTGGTCTGACCCATCAGCATGAGCATCCACATGCACAGAGGCACACAGCACCATGCAGGACCCAGTGCTGATGCAGAAGCATCAGTCCCTTTCCTCCTTTCTGTAATTGAAGCTTTCCTCTCACATCCCTCTGGGAAGTGTTTTATGTGTTTTTTTTTTCTTAAATAGGAAAACCTCTTTAAAAAGAATCCTGCCTTCCTTGACTCTTACCTGTATATGATATAAATAGAGGCTTAATTACACATTAAAAAGTCAACACATTAAGCTTCTTAATTAATTATGATTTGCCTATTGAGTTAATGTTCTTGTAAATTATTCTGCAGTAGATGTGATTGTCTTTCCCAGACATAATTGCATTGTTTATCCTATAGAGGCTTTCCATAGAGTTCTTTAAAGCTGAAAGCTACTTAATTGTAACAACAACCCGAATACAAAGCACACTTGCACTGTCCTTTCTTGCACAAAACTGGAAATCTACGTGATGTGCAAAACGCCACAAATTGCCCACCTACATCTCAGGCACTTTTTTTTTTTTCTCTAATCTTAAATTTAGGTATGCAGAGTTTAAGTACCCCAAACTGTAATTAATACCCTTTGCATCTCACATTTTTGGACCCAGTATTTGAGTTTTCATACATCAGGGCTCAAGGACAGAAAGCTACATTGCAGCTGCCAGTAAAAGCAGCACCTCTGGATTTCAAGCTCTCTCCCAAGGGCATGGGAAATAGAGAGGCCCAATTACACAGCTACAGATTCAAGCTACCCGTTCACCATTGACACCTGATGCTGCACAGATGTTTACAACTAGTGATTGATTTTAAATGGCTTGACAAATGTGCAAATTAGGAAGGGTGGAACCGGGAGGTTGGAACCAATAAAAGATGAGGTCACCTTTATTTTTCTTCTTTTTTCCCCCAAAAGATGGGAGAGGGGCTTAGGCAGGGTGGCTGCGGTTTTGAAGGCAGCGAGGAGTTGAGATTGGCCCTTTTGGCTCTGTGCTTTGCACGTACACTGGTGCTTCCTTTCCTTGCAGAAGAAGCTGGTGCCCTGCAGGTGAGGGTGCCAAGTCTCTGCTGGCTGCTCATGTGCTGACTTTGGTAAGAGCATCATCAGCAATCAGCTAATCTGTGGATGAATATCAGAAGGTTGTAGGCTTTTGTTAATAGCTACCAGGAAAAAAATACATATATAGCTAGCCTGTCCATCTGCTATCCAGTTGTGTGGCAGGGGAAGGTGATGGGTGGCCATGAGCTGCCTCTGAGTGGATCTGGTGCTTCTGAGGGGTCTTCCTATGCAATGCCACTGTGGTGCTGATCTGGAAGGGATTGTAGGAAGTGGCTGCTCATGGGTTCATGAACAAGAGTTATTACTGGGTTCTTGCAACTATGGCTTGACACAGTTTATAGTTTGGCTTTCCCCTGCACTTGTTTTTGGTGGATAGCTATAAAGGATGGACCTGTGCACCTCTGAGAGCAGGAGGTGGGGTGATCTGTACAAAGAGAAATCCCTTCAGTGTTGTTAGGGCTTTTTCAGGTTTTGACCTTGTTTTTATGACTTTATCAGTTAATAGATACCATTTTATTTAAGAGTGTGGCCTCTGCTCCATGTTCTTGTTCAAAAGCAACCTCCTTTTAGCAGTGATGTTACCAACAGACTTCTTTCATGTGCTATCAGAGCTCCCCAGCAGGGCAATTATTCAGTGAGTAGGAAGTTCTCTGAACTCACAAAATATGTTATGTTTTCTCTTCTTCCTGAGCAACCAATAAAAAACAAGCCTTGAAGACTTACATACAAGTCAATGTACAGCTGATAAGCTGCCTGTAAGATGGCACTGCCACTTCTGCTCTTAACCACTAGAAGCTTTAAGGAAAAGGGCTAAAATTCCCCCCCATGCCCATTCAAGCACTTGGCAGTAAAGTTGACTTGAGCACTGGTCACAGTAAGCAGACTTGCAGATCTTCATGGTATCTTATCAGATATGAACTCCAGAGTAGGTGATGACTCCAAATTATAGGAGTCACTCCAAAGAAAAACTTATGTCTCATGCTGGACTCCTTAGGCTAAAAAATAAAATATTTAAAGCAGAGCAGCTGTTGATGAGCTTTAAAGTGCATCTGAAATTGAACTTTTTGCTGTTAGTTATGTGAGCTTGTAGCAGCTTAGCTCTCTTTAAGGCTCTTCCTAAGTATGCAGTGGAGATACATACTGTCCTTGGACAGTCGCTCCTTGCGTTAGTTGCTATGTACGAGATTGAGGTATTAGGAATTACAACTGCATAAATATTAGTGTTAGCATGTGGATCTCATGCAGAGTACTCGAGGGACTTGCTCTAACCCAGGTGTTTGGAAGTCTTGGGCAGGTCTTCAGGTATCTCCTGGGGGAGGGAAGCTCCCACCTGTGCTGGATTGACCCATGTGGTGCTGTGTATCTGTGATGGCCTTCCCATAAATTAGATCTCACCTCAAAGGTAGGGTGTGATGTTAGACCCATGGCATTCTTCTGGAGAGGGGGTGAGGAGTGTGGCTTAATGTTTGTTAGGCTTCCTGTGCTTTTCCTTTCTCTTAAGAGCTAGTTTGTGTTGTCCAGTGATGAGAAATTTTAGAAAATTTCTTGTGCACCATCTCTTTTCTCCTCAGACTGGGCATTCAAGCACTGGTAACTGTTCCTCGGTGTTTTGGGGGGGGGGCCTCTATTTAGACTGGCGCTTTGCTTGGCCCTGGTGTTGTCTCGGATTGCTGTGCAAGATGTGAAAATGTTATTTTCCTTTTTGCTGTCAACTTGCTTCTCCACATTTACTTTAAGCAACCCTTTGAAAAGGGAACTTACATGTCTACTTTCAGATGGGAAAATGACAATTCCCGAGTAACCTGTTCAAGTGCATCGGCAAGAAAACTGTAATTTCAGGATGACATCTTTTC
Source organism: Nothocercus julius (assembly GCA_013398735.1). NCBI lineage: Eukaryota > Metazoa > Chordata > Aves > Tinamiformes > Tinamidae > Nothocercus > Nothocercus julius. Next base: position 12,718,872 of record VZSV01000005.1, read on the forward strand.
TTTTACAGTCATGAGATTTATGGCAGATGAGTGGAACAACTTAGAAATAATTTCTTAGTCACAAGTTTCAACAGATATGTGAGGAAAAGCCCTGGCAGTCCATGGAGGAGCTGCATTACATGTAATTTGTGGAAGTGCTTTCCTAGCAGTGTGCCTACCTCCCTCCTAGTGTGAAGAAATGCCTTTGCAAGCATATTTTTCTGGGAAACATCAAAGGATTTTTGATTGCTTAGGTTTGTAGAATTTTATCATTTCATTTTTTTCTTCTAGGTTAAACTATTATGTTTAGAACCAGATTTTTTTTTCAGCCTGTATATACAGTATATGTGTATAACTATGGATACTTGTGTAAAGCAGAAATTGCAATTTTTGCTGTATTTCTATTGCAGGGCATTTGAGGAAGAGAGAAAAGTGGAAATAAAGCCCAAATGTGGCATGAGGGAAGGGAAGGCTGTCAGAAAACAGGCTGATTTCTTGGGAGGCTCCAGCTAACAGCTCAAACTTTAAGGATTTCCCTCATTTTACAGCTGGTCCTGCATCCTTTCCACTAAGTGGAAACCAGCCTTTGGCAAAGAATTGAAACCCCAAATTTATGTGGCTTTTTGCCCACATTTTTATGTGCGTGTGTGTGTGTGTATATATATATATATATATGTTTGTGTATGTACTTTGAAATATAAATTACCCGTTTCTTAAGAGGTTGTGCTCGGCTGACTGTCAGAGGGATGCAAAATGCCACTGTGCACACAGGACATACAGTGGAAGTGCTGTCCACGCCCGAACGTGGTGCTGATTATGCCAGAGTTACGATAAATGCCCTGAAAAGCACTTCCAGTTATTTTAAATTGCTTTATTCTCTGCATCCCCGAACTCTGATCACTTGCAAATTGAAGTGCTCTTAAAAACTTTAAGTACTCCATTAATTTTAAATTGCTCTAAACTGTACAAGCCCAGAAATCCAAAGTACTCTTGAAAATCTGAAGCGCTACAATTACTTTGAATCATTCTGAAAATGTGGGTTCAAAATCCATTTTGTCTGTGTTTATTTTCATGTTTTCCCTTGCAGCACAATAAACAAAGAGGAGATGTAACACCTTTGGCCCATGGGAAAGGAGGAGCATATTCTCTACCCCAGCTGCTAAAGGAAAGGATCAACTTTGAAAATGATTGATAGTTCTCCAAGATCACTAGAAAAAGTTTACACCTTCACTCTGTACACCCCAAATTTTGGACACAGGCTGTTGCTGCATGAGAGCATGGAAGAATTTCCAGGTTCAGCCTGGACTCATAATGTGTTTCATCCTTTAGAAACAGGACAGAGGTCCTGATAAGTACTTTAATAAATTCTGCATTAGAAGATAGGCAGGGTTCATAAGGACCTGAAGATAGTGTCAGGCTGTGTTCATGGAGCACAATGGTAAGGGAAGAAAAAACTGTGTGTTTCCCACTATTGTTTTTCAAATTTCATGGACTTTTGACCCTGGAAAAGTCACTGCCTTTTCTTTCTGCCATCCTGGCAATAATGAATGTCTCCAGCTGGAGATGTTTGACTACTTAAAACAATTCCTGAAATCAATTTGTAAAGCAGGGGACACTCTGAAATAACTTTCCACGGATATTTTCCTGAACCCCTTCTATTCCTTAAGTGGGTTACAGTGCTATGGTGTCACAGAAGCAGGTTTAATCAGCACCTAAACTACTGAGATGTAAGTACTTAATTTGCCTCATTGACTGTATGGTGTTATTCCCATGCTGATGTGCCTGCCTAGGAGTTTGTGTGCTGGAATTATGAGCTTAACCCCATTACACACAGAATCCACTGCCAGCTACCACCCACCCTGAATTGCTCGGAGTTAATATTGCCATACCTCCAATTAAATCCTGGCTCTTGGGCTCTACTGGAGACAGAGAGCCCAAGCACTTGGGCTGATCCCCATGAGCCATTCAAACTCAGCTGAGTATGTGTATTTCTACATGCTACAAGCCTTTTATACTTTTCTGCCAAATATGTAAATTATGCCCTCTCTTGTAGACATTTCTAGCTCAGCTCTTGCTTAGAGGATGTAACAAAACTTGCTGGGTCCTGCCTGGCTTCTGAGTGTGGGTTTTTTGGGTTTTTTTTTTTTGAGTTTAAAAAGTGATTTTGTATCAAGTGAAACAACAGTGAAGTCAAGCTGGAAGGTGGAAATGATGTCTTGTGCTCACTGGTTTCCAACTTGCTCCATCCTTACCCTGCCCGGGGAGCAGGGCAGCCCTGTGCCAGGGCACACGGTGCTGGCAGAGGCTCCGAGCCCAACTGTCCTAGGAAGTCAGCAGAGCAACTCATTGAGAGCAGTGAAAATTAAACCAAGATAAAAGCCTTGGGGTAAAAATTGTCTCTGACTCAGGCATGATTTCCTGCTTCTTTCTTTAAAGAAAGGTTGCATATGATCTGCTCCCAGCTGATGGTTTAATTTCAGGCCACTGTGTAGCTGCTGGCAAACTGGATTCATTATTGTTAGCGTGCAGAACTGCTGCATGCAGGAGAGAAGAGCAGGGTGGCAGGTGTGTGTGAAGATGTGTTTGTGGCACAAGCTTTCCCTGCTCAAACAAGGGATGGAATTTCTTGTTGCTTTTTGGGAACTGAAGTCTGATCCCAAGTTCACCTGACTGTTGTTTTTCCATTGAGCAGCTCTGGAGCAAAGGCTTGGAGCTTTGGGCTTGTGCTGCATCAACCGCAGGTGCCTTTGCACAGGTGAGCTCCTCCACAGAGTCACCGCTGTTTCCATCCAGCACCATGGAAGATGAAGTGAGACCTGTTCACATAGAAATGCTCAACATCAGAAACATTTAAGCAGAAGAGCAACATTGAGAGAAGACAACCAGCATCTTAAGCAACAGTTTGGGATCCCAACAGGGGAAGGAAGAATAAGAACCCACCACCAAAGAACAACCACATTGCTGGAGGAGCTGTTAGATCCTGCAGATTCCTGCTCCATCACCCTGCGAGGACAACATCCAAGGAGATCGCACAGGTGAGTTGCTTTTAGTCAGTGTTCATCAGTGTCTGAAGAAAAGGGAAATGCTCTTTGGAAAGTTCTGAGAGGAGCAGTACACGGCTGACCCATGCTAAGGACACGTCGTGCTGTCATTGTGAACATCTAGAGGAGAATTAGAGGTGACTCGTACATAATACTGTGGCATAAGTCTGGCCCCTGGTAAAGACTTTGATATCGGTGGCAACCATTGACAGGAGAAACTAAGGAACATTTCCTGTGTTCCGAAAAAGCTGCTTGAATACTATCATAAATGGAAACTTTAAAATAGACCTTCTTCTGTAAAGAGGATGAAAAATAACATCTCTGAGAAAGCTTTTGGGGAGCTTGGTCTGCTAAGTCATTTGTTTGGCGTTTGTTTTCCCAGTATTTTTAAAGCAATATTTTTTTTGCAAAATGAATAATTCAGCATCTTTAAAAAACATAAACAAAATCTCTGGTCTTGACTTTCAAGCAACAATATCAAATATTTAGGTTTTCCTCTCTTCAAGTAACTGCTTCTATCACAGGATTGTGGCCTCCTCTGTGATTCGGCAATGCAATGCTTTCATCTTCAGTCAAAACAACCATCAAACACTCCTGCAACCCTCTCTGTCATCAGGAAATCTGCTATTTAAAGGCTCTCTATACCTTTAGGCTCTGATCTCTCTGCTACGTTTGGCCATGGAATAAAAATTAAAATGAAATGTGATTTTTTTCATCTCTCCAGGGAGATTATCACTTTGGGAGCTGGCATCTTCCTTTTTCTACCGTATGGCACTAAACCTACAAATGTGTGGGAGCTGGACTCCTGGAGCATCTGTGCTTGGCGTCCCTGGCTCTGTCTCGGTTGCAATGAACTGCTGTGCGGTGGGATGTCCCCTCCAAGGGCTTCTCTCTGCATCCTCATGGAACATCCCACCCAGGATATGCTGAGGGTTTTGCTTCCAGGAACAGGACCTCAGTGGCAGGGCAAGAATGCAGCAGCCCTGGCTTTTCATCACCACTCCCTCTTTATTAATGCCATGTAATCAGCTGTCCTGCAAGTGATTAGTAAAGGTTCTAGTTGCCTTTCTTCATCTCTGCCCTCCAGCTGGCAGACAGATCTGTGCAGAGCTGCCTTTGCCGAAATCTTTGCTCCCAGATGGTGTGTGCGTCACCCCTTCATGGTCACATCCCCTTGCTGCCTTTGCACGTCGCGTGCCATGGAGAAGGCACGTGAGCACCCTGTTTTCTTTCAGGTTAATTTATTTGTCAGGGTCAGTGCAGGTTGATTTATTCTTTACCAGGCCCCCATCCCCCAAAATGTTTTTGTTGGTGTTAAGGCAGTGTGTGTGCACTAGGAATGCAGTAATGGCTGTGCTTGAGTGTTTTTGCTGCTGAACGATGCAACCAAGGAGCCTGGTTGATAAGTTCCCTGTGCAGCAAGAGGAGTAGAGAGCATCAGCAGTGCAGCTGGAGTCCCACCTTGCACATGCTCTGCCAGGCTCCACATGGCCACAAGAAAACATTCTGGGCTTGGCAAATCTGAAAAGATTGAAAACCATTGAACTGGAGCCTTCCTGCAGGAGACCTTCAGTTTTTCTCTATCTAAATACTTGCCATCTCTTTCAGAGAGGCTGAATCTCTAGTCATTCTCACCACATCCTCCTCCTTGCAAGCTAAAGTGCCACACTCTGCTTCAGCACATAACTTATAGCTGGAAGGATGTTCTCTGTTTCATCATCGCATGTGTGCACTTGTGTTCAGCTAAGCAAGGCAACCACCTCTTACCCTGCATTGGGAACCTCTCCTCTTCCCTACTCAATGCTCACCCCTGTCATGGTTCAGCCACAAGCTGGATCCGCTTGGATTTTAGGTCTTTTTTTTTTTTTTTCTCTCCTAGGTGGCCAATAATATATTGACTGGCTTGGGTCCAAGGAGTCATTTCTGTAGAGACACCACTTGAAACATACCCATGTCATCTGGTCTTTGAAGGCTAATGCTTTTAGCTGGTATGTAATCCACTTTGTGTGCTGTGTTGATTTTGTACTGATCTGGCTCCTTGAATATTCCAGTGTGGGATACCAAGTCAAATATTTTACAGAAGCTTAAGTCAACACTATTTCCTTTATTAAGCAGAATTTTAATCTCATTATAAAAAATCCAGTTAGCTTTAGAAGACCTATTTCTCATCAGCCCTTGTTGATAGGCATTAATGATATTATGCCTTACTATTTTTTAATTTCTGAAGTTGTTTCTCACTGCTAGGGATCCATTATCTCCCCAGGACCAAAACTCAGCAGGCCTATCACTATTCAGATCATTCAGCTTACCCTTAGAGGCTTTTCTTCTGCTCTAATTTTGCCTGTGCTCCACAATTTATTCAAAACCATTAGCTGTCCACAAGACTGCAAGTTCTCTTAAAAATGATTGTATGCAAATTATTTAGGATGCTGATGTAGAACTGTGTTCCTGTTATAACTATTGCTCACTAGCCTCCCAAAATTCTGCTGTTATGCAAATTGTTGTATCATCGTCCTCTGATGTGAATGCATCACTTGTAGTTGTTTTTCTCCCCAGGTTCAGAACAGGAATATTAGTTTATTAAAAACATTTGCCTTTCTGCATAATTATTGTCATTTCTATAATTTCAATTTGGTACTAGTCCAAAGACATTGTTTGGTTTCTCTTCTTTTCTAATATGTTTAAAGACTTTTTCTTATTGCTCTTTTTCTCTGAAGCCATAGCCTGTCTCTTGTATTCTTTTGCTTCCCTTATCTAATTTATCCAATCTCTACTTTCCAAGTTACATTAATTGCAGCTTTCTCCTTTTGTGTTTGATGTCTATTTGAATGCAAACCTTGCTCCTTTCACTGTTCCTCTGAGACACGTCAGATTTTTGTAACTGTTTTAACCATCCTCTGCCAACGGAGGGATTGGGGCTTTCAAAGACATCAGTGCAATGTTCTGTAAACGTATTGTCCGTATTTTCTGAGTTCTGCTTCACAGTTTGCTCTGGGACATAATTGTTTTGCATTGTGAAAGTGGCTTTTTCAAGGCACCAAATGGATGTACAACTAGATGAGCTGATTTTTTTTTTTTCTATTTTCCCTGAGTTATCATGATTTGATGCGCTGTTCCTGGAAGAACAGGTGGCTACATCTTTGTCCTGGAATTAGTTCCATTCTTGTCAAGGTGGGTTCCAAGAACAAATACCACCTTGCTGGACGCCACTTGTTTTTGCATAAAGTGACTGAAAAAAGAGCTTCTGTGGTGTGCTGGTGTGCACATGGAGATAGGAAATGCTCTAGCACTGGTAATGGCAGCCCAGAAACAGCCATGCTTTACATGGCAGACCTAGGGCCCATGGTCATCTATGCCAACCATATGCAAAGCTTACAGGTTTGCTCCAGAGAACCTCCTGGGTCACCAAGCCTTGTTGCTGCTGACTTGCTGAGAACACTTTATAATAACAATATCTGGTGAATTTAATGAGTATTGAATTTAATACTGCATCAGTATAATATATTTCACTTAAAATGTTTCTGACTGCGCTCAAACCAATTTTGCCTACCCTGTGCTGGGAATGATGACACTTCAAGGCTGAGAACATTTCCTATCAAGCCATTTCACACAAATGCAGGGCTGGTCCAGGCTGCCAGGTGTTTTGACTCATCTCTCTCTGGTTGGACCTGTCTGCAGGTTGCTGACAGGCCTGAGCTATTGGAGACCACAGCTGCTGGAAGTGCTACATGGTGAAATTCCTGGCAGCATCCTGAGCTTGCTGAAAATGTGTTAGAAAGACGGCAAGGTCAGAAGTGCCCCTGTCCTAGGATGGTGAGAGCAGAGATGGCCATAAGGGCAGTGGCTGCCCAGGACACCCCTGCTGCCTCATCCCCCAGCAAGGTGTGCGTCCTTCCACTCCAGCAGTGGGACAAATCAGTCATCCACAAGGCCCGAGGATGCCCCAAATTCCTCTGTTTTTCGTCCACATGTGGCCTTAACCTCTTCTCAAGATGCGGAAGGAGCAGTTTTTGCCTGCATCTCCCATTAACTTCCTATAAACTCCCACTAAAGCAAATTAGATTAATCACTTGTAGCTATTAGCAACTGGTGATAATCCACTTGTCCAATAATCCAAGTTTTCTCTTTGTGCAACTGCTGCTTTACCCCCTCCCAGGCAGACCTTGCCCATGGCTGCTTGCTTTAGGGCAGCCCCCAGAGCTGTTGCTTCCTTACGTTTGTATCTCCAGCTTTTGCCTCCTTTAGAGAAGTGCCCAGAGTTGCATGGATCTTCTGGGCTGAGAGAATAAGGGCATGCATGTGAGCAGCAGCTTATTTAAGAAAAGATGAATCTCCCAAAATGCAGAGAGTGTTTCTCGCTGCTGGAAGAGTCAGGTCTGGTCTTTCTGACTGTGGCTTCTCCTGCATGGGGTTAATTTGCCATTTGATGAACTTTCTTTGCTGGATAGGTAGCATGTTTCCTCATTTCTGTCTCTGCATTCCAGTAACAGCCTGGCCATCAGGGGTCATCTTATGGGCATTTATCAGGATGTGACACTTGCCCTGCTGTTGTCAAGACCATACTGTTGAGTGTTCAATTTAACTGTAGTATTTTGGGGAAAAAAAGTTGATGGGAACCTTTTGATGTAGAGGACAATTTACTGGTGTGCTGCTTGGCACATCTCCCCAGTGGGACACCAGGTTCCCTGCTGCATCTCAGCCAGACCCCAGGGCTATGTGTTAACGTGCACCACCAGCCTCATGGAAAAAGGCTCCTTAACACCTCCTAAAAAAATCAGTACTCCAAGTTGTCTGGGTATTTCTAAAGTAAGGAGAGATCCCACTGCAAATCTGAGCATGCCTGGACAGTGTGTGAGTTGGTCACACACCCTGCAAGTGATTTCATCAATAAATGAAGGCTGGCAAACTGAAAACTGCACTCCTGTCTGATGGAGATCCTTCTCTTTGTACTTTGCTCGGATTGTTTAAAACAAATTGCATCAATTTCCTTCACACTGGGCAATCTAAAATCTTGAAGAATAGTGCCTCACTGTATGAATAAAAGGAGAATAAAATGTTATGTTTCTGAGAAGCTTTAGCCTTCTAGGATCTGGCTACCCACTTTGATAACTGCGTGTTCCATAAAGGAGCCAAATATGTAGTTCTCCACTAATTTACATTACTAGGTTGTAATTAGTTTCTAGCAGCTCTCTTGTACAAGGCTTTATATAAATATAGAAGACAAAAATAGCCCCTGTGTTAGGAGCTTACAGCTCAAGTGACAAAGCAAGCAGTGCTGTATGAATGAATATAGGACAAGGATGGGTGGAGCTATCCATAATTAGCCCTCAGATCGGGCTGATATTAGATAAAGATTAATCATTCATTATTTGGTACCTTTGCAATTTTCAACTCTGGTGGCTTGCGCTAAAACTAATGTAGAATGGCACATGTTTACTTCAGTAGAAACTCAGTGTCCATACTGACTTTGTCATTGCTAAATGAATACATGTATATATTAAAAAAGGTTTCTGTTAAAGCAAAACCTTGCTAGTTTCTTCCTCTTATTTTATGCCAAGTCATGTATTTCCTAACCATGGTGCTTCTCAGGAACCCTCATATTCTCTACCTGTGTCACAGCCTTTGATAGGGGCACCATAGCTTTTTCTTTTTTGCACCCAGTAGTGTTAAGTGGGCTCTTTCCGTTTACCGTCTGCTACATGAAAGGATGCTGCTCATATCCAGAAAGAAGGGAAGCAGCCCCAGTCCCAAAGCTCCAGCACTGTGTGCAGGATCAAGCCTCTTCCAGCTTTTCAAAGTACATCTCACCCCTTGACTGAGCCTTCCTGGCACTTCAAGGCTGTAATCGTTGCAGCAAATGAGATTGTTGTCAGCCTAATCCATCTGGGAATATTTTTTCCCATTGTCTTTGACTGCCCTCTTCCCTGTTCAGGGCAGACTCCTGCTGTCCTCTCTCATGTCACAGAGGACAATTTCACTTTTGGGATGTTTTGGGATCTTCATGTTTTGGGATCTGAAATCTGCTCTTTTACATAGAGAAGTAACTATGAGTAGCATCTCCTGGAGTCCACTCACAGCGATGACCTCTAAACCAGCAGTGGGATTGATTAAGTGCACATTTACTTCCCTGCAGCTTCAGCAAGGCCAGTGGGTCAATCACATTAATATCAGATACTCTATTTTATTGGACATTTCTCCCAGAAATGAATGTCAGCATGGCTGCAGTCCAGAAATGTAGATTCACTGGAGAAGTTGCACAAAAATGGAACATACCTTGCTGTTTGACAAAGCAGTTTCTATTGACGTCTCTCCCTAGACACCCAGAGCATCGTATAGCATGTGCTCTATGACCAGGAGGAATGTTTTGTCACATAAAACACTTTAGCACAAGAGAAGCAAGTGAGATGCAGCAGCCTTTGGGATGCAATCCATTTCCCTTAATGTTAGACAGATTATGAACATCTCCATCTGTGACAGGGGCACAGGCTCCTTTTATACCCAAGGAGAGAAGTCAATGCTCCAAGGCATGAGCTAGCGGGCACATTTTAGATGCCCACCATAAAATATGAGGGACCATAACATGAACATGCCTGTTGTGCTGAGTTCTCTGTAAAAAGATGGTCCTTGTCCTTAAGGATTCAACATCTTAGATGATAGATGGCCCCGAGGGTGCTTGCTGCAGTGCCAACAGGATGGGTCTGGTTCCATAGGCTCCTTTTCTCCTCTCGCAGGCACCTGGCTGCATCACAGACAGAAACGTCTCTGCAATCCACCCAAAATAGCTGAAACCAGTGACATTACTGAGACATGAAGCTGCTAGCACAAGAGCATTCATGTGACCAGGCAAAGGCTCGCTAAATTTCCTTTTTAACCCATATTCATCCCTACCAGATTAAATTATGTATGGCTTAAAAATTCTTTTAAAAGGTTGGACAAATCCATTATGTCATTAAGGGCAGATTTATTATGTGTGTAGCATTATTAAACTTATATCTTACACATTTCCTAGCATCGGTGTTTCGGAAGTTAATTAGTACAAGCTTTTCTGTACCAAGAACATTAATGAAACCTCTAATAGGCTGCAATCATGCACAAGGGAAGACTTTTCTTAATGCAGAGAAGTGCTTGGATTTATATGTTTGCAGAAAAAAATGACAAATAATGCCAGGTTTGAAGAATATGCATTGTGTTTGCATTTGCAGAGGTTGGCCCATGCCTTGATTGCTATGTCCCTTGATTACTTTTGCAGATTGGGTGAATGTGCCCACAGGAAGAGCGCAGCTTATGAAGGCCCCCTCGACACCTGTAAATCAAGGTCAGCAACAATTGCTTCTTCCCTCTGTGGCTCACAAAAATGCTTGTGGGCTCAGCTGTTTCCATGATTTGTTAAGTGCCTGTTGCCATTTCGATGTCCTGTGCCCAGTCCCGAGCAGCTGAGCCAGTGGTCTTGGTCACAGCAAGGCAAAGCAAGCAGCCTCCATTAGGATTTGTGGGCTGAAAACAAATAAATGAAAAAAAAAACAAACCCACAAGCCAAAAATGATCAAATGCAATGAATTAGCAGCTACAGGGACCTTAGGGCTTATGCACTTCAGGCTGCTGGAGACAGTCTGCTAGTGGATGCCGTGACCTGGACGCTGAGAGCGCTTGCACAACCGGAGCAGCCACCCAACTGGTCACCCAACTTCTGCTGCAGACAGCTACCTTACAGGTAACTGTAAGGAAGAAAACCGCAATGAAATAAGAGCGGAACACAGACAAAAGTTTGAAAAGCAAGGCGCAAAATGTTTAGTAGAGAAAATACCTAATTATCTGTGCAGGGGCACCAGCTTTTCCCTGACCTGTGAGTATTTGGGACAGGACTGGGGATCCTGAACTGAGGAAATGCTGGTGTGGCAGTGGGTTGAATCAGGAAATGCTGGGTGAAATTCAGGATGATGCATCCTAGATAATCCATATCCATTGCCAGGGGGCAAAAATACTCGATCTTGGTTTCATATTTGAAACTTGGTTTCACCCCCGGCAGTATTAGCACGGAGTGGGGAAGGTTCTATGTCCTGCTGACCCTACCCAGTAAGGTGTCCAGCCCCTCTGCCCGAGCTTTTCCGAGGGCTGTGAGGAAGTGTGGAGCAGCTCCGTGTGGTTCCCTGCTGTTGTCTGGGGTGACGGACACGTTAATGTGCTCGGGAGGCAGCTGAAGGTTGGTGGGAAGATGTACAGGGCAACGTCTGCTCCCAGAGGGCTCGCTGGGGTAGAGCGGAGCGCTGGCTCCTTCCGTGACGACATGGCTCCTTGACATAATTCCATAGTTACAGTAATTCCCAATAAAGTGCCGTTTACCTCCCTCTGTGCTCCCAGCCACAGGACTTTAGTTGATATTAACATTTTTCCAGCCATCTAAACTCCAGCAGGCAATGCCACATTTCTTCTGCCATTGCCAGACTATTCCAGCACATTTTGCCTGTTTCTCTATCTGAAGATGGTTTTGGACATTCGGAAAGGTCAGGGAGCAAATTCTCTCCTTCATCCTCATGATAAACATTATAAGAGTCATTGGGCTTTGTGTAGTTATTTCAGTCACCATGTAGTAGTTGCAAAACACGGCTCTGCCCTCACCACCGGCTATGACCATCTCTCATTTGGATGAGCTGTTGATTCACCTGTGAGTCTCTCTCCTGAACTCAGTTTTGATGAAGGCAACTCCCTCATGCCCAGCTCTTCCTCGCTATCGGTAAATGATATTGAAAAGATATTTTGCAGCAGAGACTTGTCTACACTCTGCAGATTAAAGATTTCTTGTCTTGTCTCTCCAGGGTCAGAGAATCACCAGGGTAGGAAAGAGAAGAGGGGAAGTTTTGCCCTTAAAGATCCTGTCCTTCCAGGGAACTCAAAGCACTTTGCACATGTAATTAATTAAGGTTGGTGTTTTTCCAGTTTTACTAATGAGAGGAAGGGCAGAATTCACAGCAGAGGCTGCTGACTGTGCTGGGGACTATTGTTGCTTGTAAGGTGTCCCCTCCTGCCACAGGCGCTGTGCTGCCAACACTTGGTCACTATGATTCCTGTGCCACAAATATTTTGCCTCAAATCTCTTAAAATCCAGGAGCCACTGCAGCTACACTAACATAAAACTGATGCACTGGAGAACAGCTATCAGGTAAGTACCAAGAAAACCCCAACTAATGTTGTAAGCACAAAAATCTCAGAGGGATTTGCATGAATAATTTCTGCCTTGTGTGTTCCACACATTTCGCTCTTATTTGTCCTGAATATGTTTGGACAGCGGCTGCTGCAAGGGAGTTGAGCCATTACTGTCTGCCGCATTCGATATCTTTCCTTCCAGCAACCTAGAAATCATGTTGTGCCAAAGTGAATATTTAAATGTTTTTTCTCCAACTCCAGTTTCTTCAGCAGCACATCTTTGTAGACCTTGACAGCACAGAAAAAAATAATTACAAATTGAGAACTGCACAGAAAGTATCTTTCTACACAAATGTATTCTCTTCTGCATAGCTTTTAATTGACAGCTGTTCCTTATTGTCAGGAAAACCAGCCAAAGCAGCTGAGATGTATCTGCAGGAGACAGTTGGTACCATTGCTGTGGGACTGGCAAAGAGCTATTGATTGCACTTGCCTTTTGTCCTTGATTCAGAACATATTTTCTGTCTACATTGTTTTAGAAAAGCAGACAGACAGCAAGAGAAAAAAAAGAAAAAAGCCCTGTTTGGGATGGATGCTGCAAGGACACATGTACTCTGTGCCAGCTCCCCAGGTCTGGGACTACAGACTAGGCTGCAAAGTCTGTTTGGGATCGACTTGCAAGAAGGAAAACTTTAGTGCTTCTCCCTGATGTGGCCTTTGCATAAATCTCAGCATGGTCCAAAATTCAGACTGTTTATCTCTGATTGCAGAGGCAGCTGGGGTGTGTTCAGAAGCAAAAAAAAATTGGGAAGAAATCACATTAAAACACTCTCTGCCATTACCGAGCAAGTACAACACATAGGCAGTCTGGGACAAGAGGGTGCATTTTGGTATCTGCTTGCAGGACGGCTCTGATGGGAGGAGCCAGGGCAGGGGTAGCAAGGGATGAGAATTGGCCCAGCCCACAGGGACATCGCCTTGCCCAGGCAGAGGGTTCCAGTAGCACTACTGCTTCCCCAGCTCCAGGCACACGCTTATGGGCTGCTTTTCCAGTAAAATCCTGTGCACGGAGGCTCCAGGCATGCCGACATAAAGCCTCATCCGTGGATCTTCCTCCGAGGAGGCTGGAGGTGCAGCGACAATGAACACACAGGGAAGCATTTCTCCAGGCTTGAGACGTCAGCATCTCTTCCAGCTCCATCTCTACACTTTCCAGGCTTTTTGGAGCCCAGCCTTTTCCTGGTCAGGCTCTAGCTCTCCTGAGCGCACGCGTTTGGTGCTGCCCTCCTGCCCGGACACCACGCAGGGACCCTGTGCGAGCACCAGCAGCACCGGTGCTGCCCCAGCGGGCAGGGCAGGCAGCCGGCCATGCGGGCGCATCGCACCGAGGCAAGCGAGTTAATCTCCCCGCTAGCCTGCTGGCCCTGTCAGGAGGCTCAGCCCTGCAAACCACCCACCAAAATGGGGTTTTCTGCAGGACAAGCCATGCCCCCGCTGAGGGCAGTGACAATGACAACGCAGCCAGTCTGAACCCTGAGAAACTGCCCGCTTTGATGCTGCCTACCTGTTGCAGCTGTTAAACGGGAGCTTTTCTGCTCCTGCATGATAAATTTGCAAGCCATGTTCGACACAGAGGACCCCCAGGATGGAGGCAGGGAGGTGCTGGGGCAAAGTACAGGCGCTACTGTGAGGGAGAGTGGCTCTTGTCAAGCCATCTGGTCATTGAAATTATTTAAAAGCAGGATGTAAGTTATTTAAAACTCTCAGTGTCCTGGGATCATGGCAAAGAACACAAGCTTTTTAATAGGTTGAGACAGACCTGTTACAATTTTATTGCTATTAATATCCTCTTAACAACTAATCATATGTAGAAATGCTCATTCATGTGTATGTAAATAATGTACATATATAGTTCTTATTAATGGAAAATTCAGGAGTTCCAAGTGTTAGACAATTACAGTGCTTGGTATCACTGCATCAAGGGTTTTACTGAAGGAGAAAATGTTGCATCTAACCACAAAGGTACTGCTAGAAAGAAAAATATTTGGGAAGCGCTAACACTGCACAAAGGCTTGGAATTGCTCCAAACCAATGCTTTTAAAACCTGCATCAAAACTCCCAGTTCTGTTGCTGCTGCTCGGTGATACCGTGTGCAGAGATGTCAAATTATTTAGAAGGCTGAAATCTGTGCAGCTCAGCACCTTTCCTGCCAGTAAATTAGAGAATCAAAGTTGAATCAAACTGTTAAAGGAGGTTTCCAGGGGGTAGAGGAAAGATGAGTATTTTCTTGCATTAATGTGCTTTACATGGATAGATTCCCTCATCTTTACCAGCTCCTAAAATATGCAGAGTGAGCACAGTGAGTGCACATGAAACACAGCCCTGTGCTTCCCTCTGCGCAGCAAAATCCCTTTCTCTGTGCAAACCTCAGCAGCTCTACGAGTGCTTGGTTTCCCGGGGGCTGCCCGCTGTACGCGTGAGCTTTGCTCCTTGCATCTCCTCCCGGCACGGGGGGCTGCCCAGGGGTGTTTGATAACCCTGAGCTTCCCCATAGCCCTTGCTGAGCTGAGGGCTGCACCAGGAGGGGCGAAACCTCAGAAGAGAGTCAGGGTGTAGGAAAAGTCCGACTGAAGGGTTGTGCTTGCAGGGACAAGCTGGTTCCCCCATTGCATCCAAGCAGATGCTGCACAAGCGCCGCTGAAACATCTCGGCAATTCACAGTGAAGGGCAGGGAGCTGAACCGTGTTTTTGTCAGGCTGGAGCCTCCCTTTTTTGGCAGAATTGGAAGAGGATTGGTTAAAAGCAGCTTTCCACCTCTCTGAAGCTGTCGGAGCCTAAACATTTTTGGGGGGATGTCCCCAGAAAGGTTCCCCAGGCCTTTGCAGACACATTGATGGGCATTGCAGGGGCAACCAGCAGCCCCGGGCTGCGCTGCCGCAGTCCCAGTGACAAGGATAACGCTCAGGGGACCCGTTCTCATTTCAAGCAAATCCTCTCTTGAAAAGAAGCATTTGAACAGAGAAGTGAGGCAGGCGCTTTGCTTCCCCTCCCATGTTCGTGTGGTAATAACCGAAAAATCATCCTCTGGAGCTGCCAGAGAGGAGCATCTTTGAGAAAACTCAACCAAATCCTTAGTCACCCCATCAGGCAATACCCAAACTGCTCCGGAGGAGAGCGAAGTACTCTCCTCCAAAAGAACCTTGGGGTATCAAGGTATTCTTCAGCATTTCCAAAATATCCGTAGGAGAAACAGCCCCTCTCCAGGTGCGCGAGCCTTTAGTAAGAGCAAATCCACTATCCCTCACCTCTGCAGACCCTTTTGCTCTTGCAAAAGCACAAGCTCCTCGACGGGGCATGCAATGAGCTGGATCTTACTTGAGTCCTGCCCAACAGCAACAGCGAAGTCCTTGCAAGGCGAGTCCAAGGCGAGATCACGGTGGACCAAGTCCTTTGCTGAATTACAAGCGGAGAAACTTCCAAGAGCTGCAAGCTCCCGACGTGTCCCCAACACGCGTCCTCCCCGGCACCGCATCTCCGGGAAGCGCCCAGCAGCCGACTGGTGTTTGTATCGGTTTCTTGATGTGTAAGAGCAGAGCATGCTGCGCATTTAAATCATTTTCACACTAAATTTGGAACAGGAAGCATTAAATATTTATTCTGTGCCTAAAATACAGCTCAAGTGTCCTACTTACTGATATTACATATTAATTCGCGTAGATTTTGCAGTACTGATAATGTGTTTGTTTAAAAAAGTGACGCTGCAGTTTTCATTGCAATGGAGCTGCTCAATAAGAAGGTGAGATCCACATCCCCGGAGAAATCCCACCTAGTCTGTCCTCTAAACCTGAGGAAGCATCTGGTGCAAAGAGCTGTTTGAGGGTTGATAATCGCTGGGGAAAAAAGCACTGGGTGGAAGGTTTTCTTGTGATCTGTTGAAGTTCAGTAGACTTAGATGAGCCAGGATAGAGGCAATTCAAGCCTAGCAAAAATTGGTGGTTATTTCCTTAGCAGTGGGAGTACTCTGCTTTCCTAGAAGCAATCATACAGCCGGAGCATAATTGCTGCAAACTGATTACTACCTTCTCCAGGTGCTTCCCTGAAATGTGAGGAGCAGCAGAAAAACTACTCCAAGTGACTTAAAAATAAGTAAATTGGAACACCTTGACAGCCACGACCCCAGGGATTGCATTGCAGCAGCAATCCAGCCCAGCTTTTATGTGAGACTGGACTAGATCAGCTGCAATTACTTCCAGGCTTTGGGCTGGCAGAGTTGGGTGCACTTAATTCAGCTCCGTGTTCCTGCTATCTGCAATAAACCTTGGTCATTTTTAATTACAGACGCCTTGAAAGCCGGGAGGCAGCGCCAATCGGGGAGCAAAATATTGCTTCGATCCTCTCTCTCACCTTTGGAAGAGGATTTTGGGCTGAGCCTGGCACGGATGCGGTGCTGCCTGTCCGGCCAGGAAGCGGGAATGAGCAGCTCATTTTTGCAGAAGAAAAGAAACTTTATTGCTTCGGTTGTAGCTCAGGGAGCCCTTTGCAATTAATACCCTACAGGCAGGGCAGGCGGGACACGGAGCAGCGCTGCCGAACGGCGGCATCGCCGGCTCCAGCCCCGTGCGGAGCAGCGGCCTTGGCCCCTGCGGGCGCCGCGGTGCCGAGCACGGGCAGCTGCCCCCGTCACTGCCGCAGGGATCCCGGCTGGAGCATCAGCCCAGGGCGCGGGGAAGGGCGGAAAGAGCCCTGGGAGGTGCAGCAATCTGTACACTGCTGTTAGCAATAAACCAGGAGTGTTTTCCGTTCTATTTTCGGCAATACAAACTGAGCCTGGGATGCACCAGGATTTCATTTCCCCCCTGGAAATTGGTGTCGTTACAGAGGGGCAATGTCCCTCAGTGGCAGTGCTCTCCTGTGCCTGGAAGAAATGACACGTTGCTTGAGCCTACCCAGCCCGGGCTCCTGCAATTCGCTCACTAACTGCTGGGTTTTCATCTATGCAGCTGCAAGAGCAACCTGTCCTCGGGAGCAGGTACCGTGTGCTGAGACTCCCTATTGCACAGCCAGAGCCAGGCTGGCCCTCAGCAGCTCTCCCTGCTGCTTCTTTCAGCTTGCTGCTGAAAGGTCCTTCTGCGTCTCATTTTTATGAACCAGAAGATATTAAGTGAACTGTTTGCCACTTATTTCAGATTTCATCTCTTTTTTTTTAATTTTTTTTTTCTTTCCTTCCCATGTCGCCTGTTGCTGCACGAATGCCAGACTTCTATGGCAAAACTCCATTTGGAGAGCGGGAAGCACAGCTGAGCAAACACTTCACGTCACGGTTTGCGAAGGGCAGGGGTTGCGGGGCATCCCAGCGAGCCGAGCAAACGCTCCTGGCTGCAGGACCAGGGACTGCCGTGGGTGCTCCTCTGCCTGTGCAAATCAGGACCTGCTCCTCCAGTTCATGTCCCAAAGGGTGACACCAAGAGCACCCAGCCCTGCACACTCCTCCAGCACTCCCAGTGTACACCTAGGCACAAGGCAAGTCCTCCCCGGAAGTTTCTAGCTAGAAAACACTTGAGCTGGGTTAAGGACTGAATAAGTTGGTGCATATCACGATGCAGCTGGGATGAGCGTGAGCACATCCAACATGGGCAGCCTAAAGGCCCCCTTTGGTCTTCAAACCTCACTTATGTTTAGTGCTTGTGGCTTTACATGGCCAAATGGGACCTCAGGTGAGATGGAGTGGCACAAGAGACACCCCTGCATGGCTCTTTTCCCTCCCAGATCATCTGCGATTAGCAAAAAGGTGTTAATCACTGCCAGCTTTCATAAATACTCTGTTTTGGGCCTTTAACCAGGATTAAAACAAAGAACCCAAGTCTATTTGTTTTTCATGCAAATTGGAACGATTCAGCTAAGCTCTCCCAAATGGCTACTTTAAGTGAAGTTTCCTCTTTCGGAGGGTTTTTCCTGCTTGCAAGGGACCCGCTCCTCAGCACAGCAGCTCCTGGTGCCTCGGATCTTGACGCTTCCCTTCCCAAACAAGGGGTCCAGCCCTAGTTTCACTTTTCCTTACAGTCATTCCCACAAATCATTATCCACACCGATTTCCTACATCCAGTGGCAACAAACGGGCAGGGCCACAAACCTTACGGCACTGTTGTTGTTTTTTTCCTCTTTCAGCAGGTTCTTCCGTTTCAGAGCTTGCAAGGCAGAAACAAGTCTGAACCATTTCTGAAAATCTTTTTCCTACCCTTCAACCTCCTCTACTTACAAGACCCCGCTCAGCTCCTGCCACGAGCGGCGAGGAGCGTTGCCTTCCATGGGGACAGCGCGGGCTCCCCGCACGTCACACACTCCCTGCCGCTTGTTTGCCATGTAAATACAGCCGGGCGCCGAGGTCGAGTGTTCCCACAGCCCGTGCGGCTGTACTGCAGCAAGTCATGGAGCTGGGAATGCAAATCCTTTGCCTCTCGTTAGGCACAGTCGTTCTGGAAAATGCTTTGGAAGAGGCAATTAATTTTCGGTGCTAGGAACAAATAGTTAGGGCCAGGTTTTTGGGAAACTCCTGGAGCCTGCTCCCAAGTGATATGCTGGAAAGGGCCATGGACCTCGCACTTACATTTTATCTTGAAAATGGACTGCCCGACTTTACGCATCGTTTTAACCTAAACAGCCTCCATTTCAGCATCCTGGGCAAACAGGAATATACACTGATATAATATCAAAAAATGGCTCAGCTAATGCTCTCATTTGTCTACATTTACCCAGTCATAATGGGTAATTACACAATTACCCACCAGGATATATTACCACTGGAAGTTGCACACGCGTAATTGCCATGATCGCTCCTCGCGCCGCTCCCGTTCCCTTCCTGCCCAATGCAGGATGGGGGCCTCTTGCTCTGCTGCCTCACACATCCCTATTTCAGACCACATTTCTTGGTGGAAATCGGAAGCAAGAGAGCTGAGAGTCCTTTTCTTTTCTTTTCTTTTCTTTTCTTTTCTTTTCTTTTCTTTTCTTTTCTTTTCTTTTCTTTTCTTTNTTTCTTTTCTTTTCTTTTCTTTTCTTTTCTTTTCTTTTCTTTTCTTTTCTTTTCTTTTCTTTTCTTTTCTTTTCTTTTCTTTTCTCATATTCATGAATTAATGTTGCAGCTGTGCATTGGGACATAGGAGGAAAGCACGACTGCAAGCTAAGGGAAGGGAAAGTCGTGCAGCCCCCAAGGGTGACGGGTTCCTGCTTTTCTGCACCAGCAGATATTCCACATGAGCCTTGGTTGACCCTGGATGCCTGGGCAGGTCCTTTCAAGCATATCCAATTTTGCAACTCTTCAGTGAGCAAAATCTCACCCGCTAAAGGATAAATATAATTCTGAACGGTTTTAAAGAAGAACATGCTTTTCTGCTGCTTGTCCGTGTCTATTTTGCATCAATTAATTAAAGAACCCTTCTCTGACAAGAAGCCAATCTGCCTCTATAGACAGATACGTGATGTCTGTGATGTTCCTACCAGCCAAAGTTGTTCCTACCATCCCCAGCTGCCTTCTTGCAGCTAGTCCATGCAGGATTTCCATCCACAGAACCAGTGATAGCTACGGAAACAAAACCCTTCACAAAAAAAAAGAAAGAAAGAAGCCCAATTTCTCTCTCATTGCCTCAGTTTCACTGCTGTCATGGATGTGTGGGATACGAAAGCTGTGGCTTTAGAACTTCCTCCTCCTAAACCATGAGGGAGGACATATGCTGCCACACGTCATAGGAAGAAATTTCTCTGTCTTCTAGTAAGATAAACAGCATTTCTTTCTAGCCCAGAAAACCCCAAAGACGGAGGCTCCTGCTTTTCTGTGTGATTATATAAATATATTACTCCATTACAGGCACTGTAATTAATTCCACTTTTTTTCTGCCTTCCCGGTTTGCACAGGGAGAAGCAATGCAGAGAGAGACGATGCCAAGGACACCTGAGAGGGCTCAAAACCCTTTCCCTGGCCTGGATCGAGCCCAGCAGCAGCTCCCGAGGAACCGGGCAGTAAAGGGCCATCTCTGGAGGTGATCCCAGGCCCCACACGAGACTCGGGAGACACTTGCACTGTGTCCTGCACCACCACAGGGCTGTAGCCGGCCACAGCAAAAGCCCCCGTGCCATTTGGCACCGTTCGGCAGGGAAAAGGGCTCCCAGGGCTGCATGAGGAGGGGGACACCCAGCAAGGGCTGCACCGCCGAGCTCCGGTGGATAAGGCTAATGAGAAAAATGGAAACCCGCTCTCCATCTCCACCAGTTTTTCAACCTCATCTCACGGCTTTCCGAAAAGCAGAGCCCTCGGACGGCTTGCAGAAGTTTCTTCCAAACTCATCTGTTACATCGAGCTTTTAATTAGAAGCCGGGAAGGCGCTTAGGAAGCGCAGCTGATGTGAAAATCCCCCTGCGCTCCGCCAGCACGTGGCCTGAAGCAGCACCAGCTCCCCCTCCCGTGACCTAATCTAATATCCCCATCACCAGGAGCCGATGTTTACCCAGGCTGTTAAAAGTGAAACAAACAATTATTACTGTGTATCACGGGTGACAGGTATTTTGACATTTACAAAAGAAGCACTGCTCATTAGGCAGAGAAAAGTAAACCTTGAAAAACACCCACCCACCACAAATACACACAGCCGCTTGCAAACGAAACCTCACTTAGACCTGGAAAATCACAGAAAATTAAAATACTTAGCATAAACAATGTCTCCACTGATTCATCTCTAAGAGCTGCTCCTGAAACCCTTGTCTCGCTCCAGGTAACGTTCAAAGCAAAACATCATGATATCATTAGGCATGCAATAATTAGTGACTAAGGTGAGACGTTTATTATCGGTAGCTTTTCAGTTAGGAGTCCTCGCTGCTCCCTGGGAAGGGGCTGAGCGGTTCTCTTGGCGCGCTCCCTGTGCAAGCTCATGCACAGCACCCTCGTGACGGGGCAGGGTGCCACGGAGGGGTGCACAGAGCCTGCAGTGTCACCCTCAGAGGGGACAAATGTCCAGGGCTGGATGTGCGCCTCCCAGCCTGCTGGCAGCAGGGAGCCCCCTCGCACGCAGCCCATTTCGGGGCCCAGCTCCCGGGAGAGGGGCTCCCAAGGTGTCCCCTGCTGCGGGCGTGACGACTGGCCCCATGTCGGGCCCGTGGTCACCCCGTGTGGGGCCAGGGTTGCTCCTGTGGCTGTCCCAGAACCCGCTGCTGCCGGGGGGCTTGTGGACACTGGCGTGGGGCACAGCGTGGGGACACTGGAGAATGAGAGGGGCACTGCAGCAGGGCATGGGGATGCTGCAGGAAGGTGTGGGGACATCACAGCAGCATGTGGGACATCACAACGTGTGTGGGACACCACAGGAAGATGTGGGGACACCACAACACGCGTGGGGACACCACAGGAAGGTGTGAGGACATCACCGAAGGCTGGGGGACACCACAGCAGTGCACGCGGGTACCACAGTAGCGCTTGGGGACACCACGGCAGGGCACAGGGACACCACAGCAGCGCACGGGAGTGCTTGGGGACACCACAGCAGCGCGTAGGGATAGCACGGCAGGGCATGGGGACACCACAGCCCGCGGCAGCAGCTCCGCGCCGCGGGGACCCTGCGCCGCCTCCGCGTCCCCAGCAGGACGGGGACCCCGGCCCGGCGCGCAGCGCGCGC
>VZSV01000005.1:12741173-12793898 GCA_013398735.1 Nothocercus julius
GGCCCGCCAGCCCCAGCCCCTCGGTGGCGAGCGAGAAGGAGAAGGACGAGCTGGAGCGGCTGCAGCGCGAGGAGGAGGAGAGGAAGAGGAAGCTGCAGCTCTACGTCTTCGTCATGCGCTGCATCGCCTACCCCTTCAACGCCAAGCAGCCCACCGACATGGCCCGCCGGCAGCAGAAGGTACCGCGCGGCGCGGCCCCGCCTGCCCCTCTCCTGCCTGCCCCGGCACTTGCTGCCTCCCCCATCCTTTTGCTTCTCCATCTACCGGCTCCCCTATTGCCCCTCCAGTCCCCTGTCTGCTCCTCTACGTGTCCCCGCTGTCCTCCATCCCCTCGCTCCTCCATTTACTCCCTCCGTGTCCGTCCCCATCGTGCCCTTCCATCCGGGCACCCCAAGGGCGACGCCGGCGCAGGGCACCTTGGCCCGTCCAGTGCCTTCCCGCCCCTCCGCGCGCTCCCCGCGGTGCTGCTGGCCGGGCGCTTGCCAGGCATAGCCAGTGCTGGCACAGGGCACGCGCTTAGTTACCCGGCATCGTAATGCGGGCATTCAGGTAACTTGGGCGTTCGGGCTGTCTAAAGGTTGTCCGAAGGAGGAAAATAGGTCATGTTGCTGGAAACGGCTAGCTCTGTGCTCGTGCCTTCCTCGCACTCGCTGCAAAGTCGGCGTCGTGGGGAGCACAAGCGCCAGCCTGGGGAGTTGCAAACTCAGGTTCCAACTTCTCGCCATGTCTGTGCGCGCTGCGCCAGCGACGCCAGCGCGCGAGCCAGGCGGGGCAACGGAGGGGCGCGCTGAGGTCGCCTGCGCGGTCCTGCCGATTCCTCCCCAAATGCGTCACCGCAGCATGGCAGGAACGGCCCAGGTGGCCGCCAGGGAGAAGAACCTCTCCCGGTGTCCATGGCTGGAGCAGGATGCACCTGCGAGTGGGAACAGGTGATGCTGGCTGCACCATCAGTCAGTTTTCTTTCCTCCTAGGTACTAGATCGTCCTAGGCCAGAGCGGAAATTAAGTTCCTCCGGGATGTGGATGCGGCTACGCTTGAGCCAAAAACATCCGACTTCCCATGGCTGGCTGAGTAGTTCCGTAATGGGACACGGCTTTCAGGCACAGCTAGCTGCTCATTCACATTTCCGGTTAAGTTTCCTAGCCTGCAGTTTTAATCCAGACACCATTCTGTTTGCACAAATGACCTTTATAAATCGGGAAGACTCCTGGATGGATTGATGCAAATGACGTTCATTCAGTTCTGTTACACTACAGAACTATTATTAGTCATTGGAACATAAGGAGGTAGGGAAGTGTATCAGTACTGCACATAATCTAAAAGCAATATAGGACAAGCTGTAGTTGCTTGGAGGTTGAGTGATCTGCTTTTGTTTGCTGAGTGAAATGCACAGTTGAAGGTTTGGTCTTTTTTTTTTTTTTTTTTATGTTGCCTTTTCTGCAAATTGTGGACTTTCAAAGACTTCTTGGCTTTTGCTTCCTGCATAACGTCTTCAGATCAGAAAAAGAAAATAAAATTCAAGTCATTGCTAGTGTTGCAGCAGTTATAACAAGCAGAACAAACGTAGCAAATGTTTCTCATGTAAAAGTGAACTGAGAATGGAAAGGAGTTTTTACATGGGAGCAGGCAGTCTTAGTTGTCTGGAGATAAGTCACTGGAAAGGGCAAATCGTGGCTGGTGAAGTCAAAATACAAAGAGCAAAGAGTGCTGCAAAGAGTTGGGGAAGGTAGAGAAAGAGAAAAGGGGGCAATGAAGTGCAGGTGAAACAAAAACAAGGAATAATGAGAAAAATGGTAAACCAGAAGGAATACATGAGGGAATGAGGAGGTTAAATGGGATATTGGGAGAAAATAGTCTGTTTTCTGAGAAATGATCACGGTAGGGAAATAAGTATTGCTTATACATACAAAGAACCAAAATAGGTGCCTTTCAGGGACTTACCATCTCCCCTCAAACTTAGCAAGGAAGGGGAATTTGGGAAGCTAAATTTAACTTGACAATGCATGTCTAGTTGAATTCTCCCTTTAAAAGCTGAATTCATTTTGTGTTTTCTTCTTCTGTATATTCCTATATGCATTTGTCTGGTGTTTCCTGGGAGTGAATCTTTGTCCATTTTCCTTAGCTCAGGCTCCTATTAAGGTCAATTAAAGCCTTGCTGGAGCAAAGGCGGCTGGACTCCATGAGATCTACTGCTCGCCCAGAGATTACTATGGGGAAAAACTTACCCTTCCTTTCCTAGCTTGCCCAGCCATGGCATATTTTCAGTAGGAGACCAAAATGACGTGAAGTGTGTTGGACTGCTTCCCTTTTGGGCATAGTTTTTTTTTTTTTTTTTTTTTTTCTTCGCAGTTCTGCTGGTTTAATGATCTCTGTGGGGACTGTGTCTTTGTAGGCCTTCCCTAATGTCTAAAACAACAGATGCTTGAAGGCTCAGTGGGGTAGAGCCAACACATTTTGAGGGTGGAAAAGGAGGAGGGAAAGGGGATTTGGTCCCACACTGGTGGGACCTGTTGCCTCAGTTTCCCCATCACCAAGGGGTTGGGATGTTGCTTCCTTCTCTGCATGTGAGTTGCTCCTCCTGCCCCTCGGAGCCTCCCTGTGGGTTGCAGTCTCGCAGGGGGTTGCTGTGCCCAGCCCCAGGGTGGCAATGCCCCAAGGTAACGCGCTGGCCCCGCTGGCACTGCTTGTGCAGCAACCTGCCTGGGCGAAGCCTTCTGGGGCTGGAAAACACAGCCTGGT
This sequence comes from Nothocercus julius, assembly GCA_013398735.1. Classification (NCBI taxonomy): domain Eukaryota; kingdom Metazoa; phylum Chordata; class Aves; order Tinamiformes; family Tinamidae; genus Nothocercus; species Nothocercus julius. The sequence goes on from VZSV01000005.1 coordinate 12,743,913, forward strand.
GTTTTGCATCGCTTGCGAATCGCTTTGGCTTCCCCCTCAATGCAGGCAAGTGTATATTTAAGGTGCCTTTACAATAGAAAGATAATTACATGCAATTCTATTAAATTATAACATATGTAGGACGAAGAGAACGGTAGCAGCGTGTGAACGGACAGCTTAGCTGAGTATCTACTGCATGTGGGCGCAATATCATTGCTTATTTATACCCGTATCAAATTCCAAGCTGAATTCAAGCACCTGCTGCCCAGAGTTGGTGTTTTTCTTGATCTTAACACCCCAGAAATCTCAGAAACATGGTAAAAAGTGTTTGCAGATCAGCATGTTCAGACTAACACCTCTGCTTCATATATACCTTGATGTTTTTGTGCTGAGGCTTCACTTGAGTAAACACACACTTGTCATTTTATACCTGTAAATATATTTACATTTTACCAGCTTGACTTCCTAAGGAAAAAAAGGCTCATTAGGTACCTGTTTCTGCTGTCTTCCTTCATTCTTAGATTACTTTTTAAAGCCACTTATGAATTCCATGTACCTTTGGCAGGGAGACAGTGGCCTGCAAGATATCAGGTCCCTTAAAATTTCTGTGAAAATAGGGAATCAGTCAAGAAGTACCCCAGCCAAGAGGAAGGTGGCAGTGTGAGGGCAGCCCTTACTAGTCACTAGAGAATCTGAGGAAAAGCCCTTAGGAATACATGGCCCAGAAGGAAAAGCTCCAGTCAGAGTTTGCACCTTAGGAGACATCAAAGCCTCCAGGTGCAAATCATGAGGAAAGGGGGCTTTGAAAGCTCTGTTGCTCTCAGAACGATGTGTTTTCATGCCACAGATGGCACTTGGCTTGCTAATTGCTTGCTCGGGATGTATTTAGCCTTTTCTCTTGCTCATGCTGACTTGCTGGAAGTGGAGTTGAAGCAACCACCAGCGGCCTGTGTATTTCCCTGCTTGAGCCCAATTGCTTTTGAGAGGAGAGCTTTGCTGGCAGCCTGGGAAACTCGGGCAATGCGTATGTCTTCTTTTACTGAAGCAATTCTTGTGCCCCTTTTCCTCTGGTACTTATTTTCCTCCCTTTGAAAGCCCTGACTCTTGGTCTGCTGCAAAGCAGATGCAGGCTGCTGCTTGGATGCTGCTGGGAGGATGTGGGTTGCATCTCTTTCCAAATGCACTCACAGCTCCTTCTAAACACAGCAGACAAAATGCACAGCGCAGCATAGGAGTCGCAGTTTGTGCCTTCCAAACAGCATAAACAGGAAGATCTTCAGATGATCAACATCCCCTTGAAAACACGTGTTCGGAAAGGGGCAACACAAAGAACTGCTTAGAAAATAAAGTGTGGTGAGCACGTTAGGCCAGGCATTAAGGCAGTCTTGGTTGTATTGCCATTTTCCAGCAGTGCTTTTCTCCTCTGCATTGCTGGGGAACGCACGGTCGGTGCACGTGAGATTAATATCGGCTCCCAGCAGGGTAATGGAGGAATGAAGAAGTTCGGCTTGGGCAGCTGTGGTTTCCCAGGGCTACTCCTCGTGGAGACGGTTGTGTCTTTGATCCCTGTCTGAGCCTGTGCGATGACATAGGGTGTCTTAGCAAAATTTTCAGTGGAGTCTGTGCTTTGCTGAATTGCGATTGATCTAAGCACCGTGCTTAATGCTGAACAGGTGTGAGGGATCAGAAATGTTGTTAAATGAGTTCCAACTCATCTTAAAATACCAAATTGCTGCCATTTTGTCCTGCATGCAATGCTGTGACAGTTAGGAGCATAGTAAAGCTAGTACATCCTTCCAAATAATCGCATAGTCCTTCATGATCACTGGTTGGATAAACTTCCTCTTGTGCCATGCTTAAATGAGTTGTGTCTCAAAACTATTGGCACACGGAGCCCCTGGGACAGACTGTGCCTCGGGTGGTGTTGGGACTCGTCTTAGCAGTTTTCTGCCAAGGCAGTCGAGATTTATGGTTAGATTCTGTCCTGCTGGGCTCGAGAAACCCTTGGAAGAGTGATTTTTCTCAGTTCCCCAGGCCACAAGAGGCGAGGTACAACGGGCTGCATGTTGCTTGGTTTGTTTTTGTTTTCTTTTTTTCTGCTGTGCTTGGTTTCCTCCAGTGCTGTGCAAGGTCTGCAAGGTCCAGGCAGATCTGAAGTGTGACTTGGGCCCAATTCAAAGCTCTGCACTTGGAGGAGAGCTCGGCCTGACCTGCTAAGCTTGACAGGGCAGTTGTTAGTGCTGTGCCCGCAGAAATGCAGGAAGAAAAGTTGGGGCTGTGTCTTCAGTGCTTGGCTTGCTCAGTGTGGCCACCACCGGGGTCTTCCGAGAGCTGCTGTGCGTGGCTGGAGTCTCAGGGACGTTCCCAGGTCAGATCGGTGCTACCCCTGAAACGCCTGCCGCGTTTCACTGCCGCTCGGGAAGCGTTTACGTGGACAAGAAAGTCGGGCACGTTGCAGTAATGACGTTCTTTTGCAGTGTGGAAAAAAGCCTGGTCGCTGTACTCGACTAATTGCCTGGAATCTGCAGAAAATGGTTATTTTCAGTTAAACACTTATCATTCGTTTTGTCAGCGCCTTATCTTAATTTAATTCTAGCAGATATTAAATTTTTGTCATACTTTGGCTATTTATATACTTGCAGCTTATTGAATTGGGAGGCAGGTAATTAAATAGGCTGTAAGCTTGGTTTTTGGCTGTTGTAAAACTTTGCAATTGCCAATCTGTAGCCCAATGATTCAATTATTGTGGGTGGTACCTCTCCGGCCAAAGATGTTATGAACTGCCAGTGGAGAAGACTCATCAGATAATGCAGCTCCAACCCCTGCTGAAGCCCGTCATTTACCAAAAACATTATTTATGGTCCTGCTTTGCATAGTCTAGACACTCTCCCAGAAGCACTTTGCCTTTTGCATAACTTGTAATTCCTTTTGCTGAATTATGAGTCACTTGTTCTCAGTTCACCTAAGCGAGCAGTGGTCAGCAAGTCATTTCCCTATGTAATTTCTGTTAGCTGAAGCAGTCTTTTATTTTTTATAGGGTCATTTAGCAGCAGGATCCCTGGCATCACATTAGTGGTACTAGCAATGTGTACATGTACAAACCCTTTATAGCTACGGTGAATTTTTTGTCAAGAGGGGTGCCTGCTAAACATCATACTACTACTTCATTATGTAAGCCCAAGGAATATGCAATGTCCAATAGTATAATCAGTATATACTCGAGTACAGTATAGTCAATAAAACTGAGGAGCTGAATTTCAGTCTCAGGTGATGTCCATGTGAATTTTCTGCTAGTGGCTTCAGCAAAGCTAGGATTTTGCCCATAAAACTATCTCTGGGAACCATCTATGTTTTAGTATTGAAAATTAGTACTTACTAAGGTAGTAGAGAATCTTTAAAAACAGCAGAAGGGCCCCTGCCTTGGTGGTGAGCAAGTTTTTTCTGTTTGTGACCCAGAAGGATGGGCACCGCTTAAAGGTGGATTTGTTTCCAACTCTTTATCCTAATGCGTCCTTGGAAATAGAGCAGCACAAGGTGCCTCAGAAATTGATTTTTGAAGAATTGCCTTGTGTCACTGCTCTGTAGCTGCTGAAAAAAAATATATGGAGCAGCCTGATCTTGTGCTCCTTTAGAAAGAAGTTCCTTGTGGGTTTTGGATGCTTAGAGTGCTCTGGTGGGGTTTTCTTCTAGATCGAATGGCCCTAATTCTTAAAATTGGGGGTATGTGCAATCACTAAATGTTTGGTGTGAGCATGAGCAATTATTCTTTGAATATACTCTTTCAGTGATAATATTTTTGTGTCATTTGCCTGAGGTTCATGCTGATATAGAGGTTTTTTGTAGAATTTAAACACCAGAGTCAACATATAATTTACATGTTATGCAACTTCGGGTTGAGCTATATAGTGTTCATTATTACCAGCCATAGACTTTCATGGTCCTGTTGGCTGAACTGGGACATTTTTGGCCTGTAGTCACCTGCCTGGCATAGAGGAGGAAGGCAATAGGAGGGCAAGGCTGGTTTCCAGGTGTGTATGAGAAAGTTGAAATTAAATGGGCTTTATATGTTCTCTCCTGCCACTTTGTGAGAGGCTGTGCCGGTGTAGCTCACATTCCAGCAAACCACCCGTAGAAGCTACTTCTTAATAAGTGGTTTACTGGGATCTACCCGTTCCTTCACTTTCTGGACTGCGGCCTTGGGAATTGCATCAGTTGTGCAAGCGATAGCTGCTAAGTTGGATTCTGTGTGCCGAGCTGGAGAGGAGAGCACGATGAGTTTGCAGATACTCCAAGTTTGTGGTAATTGCAGATGTTTATTAGTTGTGGTGGGGTTTTTTTGCAATCGATTAGGTGCACGGGGCCTGCTGACCCATCTCAGCTCTGTGACTCATGGGGATGGATGAAGGCAAAGAGTGAAGGAAGCAGAGGCCGCAGGAGTGGGTGGACAGTGGGGCTCCATATGGGAGGGGGAAGAGACGAGAAAGTATCAACTCTGCTCGTAAATTTGGCACCTTGCTGACTGAAGTCATAGATGATGTTAAACACCTTAGCTCAAAAGGGAGGCAGATTTGGTGCCAAAACCTTTTTTATTCCAATAAAGTGATTGGATTTTTCTGCAAGTGTCCTCAGTGCTCCTTCCAGCACCCACCCCCTAAGCCAGACAGACCAGCGCTTCAAATCCCGAGGAGACGCTCGCAGATGGGCTGTCCAGCCAAGCGCAGCACAGCAATGCAGGAAAAAAAAAACCTAAAATCAGATTATTTGTGAACAATTAAATTAAGCTGTTTGGGATTGTTATTGGGCCTTCTATTAATATGACAGTGGAGCTAGCTTTTACAAGACAGACTCTACCAGAGGCGCCTGGTGTGCTGCGAAGAGGTGAGTGACAGGGAGGAATAGAGGCTCTTGCACCTCCATAGCAGAGGGTCGAGGCAGCTTGGAAGCGATAAGGGCATCACGCAGGCAGAGTATCAAGCAAAGGTAGATGTGCTCTACGAGGCTAATATCCCTTCCTCTTCCAGCAAAAGGGCTTTGCATGCTTTGCATAGAGCCAACATAGAGTTTGCTTTTATTACCTAGACGTATAGATTTACCTCCCACCCCAGCAGACGGCTCCCACCCTTGTAATCAGAGATTAAAGACTCATCGCTGCCTTAGCAGGAAGTTAATGGGGTGGCGCAGCAGGAGCCAGCTGCTCCCTCACCTGCATGGTGACAGTGCAAGGAGGAGGGAAGGACACAGCGAGCTCCTCCTTGGCCCCCGGCGAGGCTGCCTGGCCCGCGAGCAGTATTTACTCCCTGGTGCAAAAAACAGCATTGGTGCCCCCCCAGCACCACAGACCACCCTTTGCAAGTGAGACCTGCAGGCAGAAACCATCTGCTGCTGTTATCTGGGGACATGCAGCTGTCTGAGCTGCACGGATATATATATTTTTTTGATCTGTAGCCAAGAAATAGCCAGAGTTAGGGCTGCAGAGACTGTGTGTGCGCTCCCTCCTTCGGGAGGGCAAAGCAGCCCCCAAGTGCCAGTCTGCAGGAAGGAGAGCGCAGCTGTGGAGGGCACCCACCCCAGGGGGTGTTTGGAGCTGAGATGCTGCTGTTTTTCCCCCCCGCCCTTCCCTGCTGCTTTGCAGGTACCGACCTTTGGTGCTCAATTCTGTGAATGACTTTTCTGCTCAGGATGGTGACTCTGACGTTGTTGCCAGTTCTTAGGTAAAGCTTCTTTTCCCCTTTTTTTTATGCTTTGTAGCCTTCTTGGGTCATGACCCTGCATCCCAGGGCAGTGCTAGAGGGGGAAGACCTGTCTGTGTGTTTGTGGCTCCTGCAAAAGTCAAGCAGAGAAGCTGTTGATGCCTTCTTTGCCCCAAGATGCGAGGCTGCACAACTATTCTGCAAGGTCTGAGCCATGGAACCACGCTGTGGAAAGCAATTCCACAAAGGTAGCAGGGCTCATGAAATAATCTGGTGTCTCATTTATCAGCAGAACCAGTGCCTGGTTCTGCCTTTGACTCCAGGATGTTCTTTTTCTCTTCCACCTTCTAGCTGCCTCAGAAAGGGAGAAGGTTAAATGCTTCTCCCATCCCCAAAAGCACAAAGAGGTTGTTCTTTAAATAGTGAGCAGTCTGCTTGCACGAGCTGCAATGATCCTGTATGGGCTGTGCTGAAATGCAGGCACCTCCTAGGGGTTGCACCGGCCACCTCGGGGATGGAGTGGTGTGAGCCCTGCCTGCCTGTGCTCATGTGTGCTTGGGGTGGGATTTGCGTTCCACTTTTAAACCCCTCTCCTTGCTTGCAGTTCGATGCTGTTGCAGGTACCGGTGTGCGCACGCTCACGTGAACCAGGCAGGGCAGGATTCCTGGTCCTGCTCTGGTTAGCAGTGTGGTTGCAGGATCTCTCCATGAACCAGAACCATTAAACTGTCCAGATGCCGGCAAGGTACATGCTGTTGGCATAAAAAAGATGCGTTTTTTCTAAGGTTATTTTGCATGTCTGCTGCTGCTGAACTTTAGTTTTGCATTCCTCAAGCTAAGACCTCCAAAGCCTCCATGACCGAGCCTTTCCTTACTACATTTTTCATGCAGAAAGGCATGGGGTAGAAGTTCTTCCTGTAATCTCTCCTCTCTCGGCTGTATCACACCAGCCTATTCCTGTCTGTGTAGAAGTAGCCCCAAAAGTGAATCAGATCCTACTGAGCAGGACAGTCTTCCCACCACCTATTTATAGTGCATGCAATTATCTCCCATGCATCTCGGAACTCTAATTGCCTTTTTATTGCTGTTTAGCAGTGTGTTAAAGGTTTTTGAATACTCGTGAATACTTGTTTTCTCATTAGCTCTATTTATTCCTCCTTTGGCTCCCTTCCTCAACTTCATCAAATTTAGTATCTTTTCCTTGCCTGCAGGCCCTTTCACAACTCTGCCGCTTCTTTCTTATTCTCCCGTGTCCTTCCTCGTGTTGCCGCTCCAATGCTGCGTGTTCCCGGATCTCATTCCAGCCATCCGTGAGGGCCCATCCCTGGCTAGGGGCCCTGTGTCTGGTGTGATCTGGGGTCCCCTTGCTGGGTGGCTCATCTCGGGCAAGATGCCACTGTGGTTCCTCGGGGAGCTGCCTTGGATCACGCAGGGCTCGTTAGTGTGGCAAGGCTGCCCTAGCAATTAAGGGCAGGTACGTGATGCAGGAATGGGCAGGAGCCGCAGGGGCTAATCCAGGCAGAAATCCCTCTGCGGCCTCAGAGCCACGCAGTGAGGCTGCCTCTGCTCTGGTGGGAGACCACGTTGTTTCGGACTCCTTTGCACCGGCTCGTTGGGATTGAGGCTCTGCAGAGGCTGAACAGAGGTCGTGGCTTTATGGAGAAACAGAAGAGTCTTTGCAGGGCCGCTATGGCTCCGTAGCAGTGCTGAGGCTGTCCCGCGCCGTGCAGCTTGCTGCAGACTGCAGGACACGCTGGGCCTTATTCACTCGTGTTGCAGGCCCTGCAAAAGCAGCGGTGCTGCCCAGGGAGCCCGGGGGCTGTAGCTGCATGTCCCCAGTGCTGCCCCAGGACTGTCACCCCTGTGCAGCACCCTCTGTTCTAAGGCCACAGCGTGGGCTCTGCTGGCGTGGGGATGTGCACACCTGATGTGTCTGCAATACATTTTTATCACTTTGCATGGATCTGGTTGTTTTTTTTGTTTGTTTGTTTGTTTTTCCACCTACCTGTTCCCTCTGAAGGCTGCAGCAAAGTGGCTTTTGTGTTGGTGCTGCACCTGGCACCCTGCATGGACCTAATTAGGATTTCTCCTAGCTAGCCCCAAGTAGCCTAGATTTGTCTCATATAGGCATGGAGTGCAAAGTCCTTTTCAATGTTATTTGCTTTATGTCTTAGCCTTGTTGTGTGGCATTTCCATAGCTAGAATTAATTTAATTATCCCCTGAGGTGCCTGCTTGCTTGCAGTTGTCCAGGACTCTTTTGCCCTCCTCCTGTGTATTGAGGAGCCCACACAACTCTGAATCATCAGTAAATGTAATCATGAAGTGAGTTTGTTCTTCCAGATCCATGATATACACAATAAATGAAAAATTTCTTAATACCAATCTACATGCCTCCCTTTAAGGAAGTTGTCATATTGGGAAATGCTTCCTAATAGTGTTCATATTGACGAGAGGGATTAATATTTTATGTGAAATTGTACCACAAGCTTTCTCAGCCTGTAGGTAATTTACATCCAGAACTTGCCCCCGGCAGCCTCAGCACACCTATTAAACATGATGCCAAGTTTTCTGTGACGACTTGGTGCCTGGGCTTAGTTAAATGGCCTTGGCTTTCTCGGGATCACTGGTTCGGAGGTGGGCGAGTGCAGTGTCACCGCAGCCTTCCCGTGGCCTGGCCACAGTCACCACCTGGGCTGCGCCGGGGTTCTCTGGGCCGGGAGCCTCCTGAGGATGCTGCAGCCAAGTGCTGGGCTTAGTCAAAACTTCAAATTACTGAGTTGGAACAGAGACTGGAGCTCCCTTCTTGCAGGATTTTTGCCCCTTCAGCTCTCTCCTGCCTCTCTTGCTGCACGGCGCAGCGTTCCACATTTGCACTAGCAGAGGGCAAATGCAACGTGTGTTGGCTGGTACCTGCCTGGGAGCGTTTTGCACCAGCCGAACGCAGTCTAGGAGCCTGCGCAGCTAGGAGCCCCCCCGGCAGGCTTTAGGTGGACTTTCTAATAGCTGCTTCTCCATGTCTGCTGGATTTGGAGGGGGCTTTGGTGTTTCTGAGGTGCGTGTGGGCTCGGCGTGCTCCGAGGATGCTGCGCCGTAGCCTGAGGGGCTCTGCTCCAGCGCGCGGCGCAGCCGTCGAGAGCTTCGTAGTGTCGCTGAGTTATGGCAGGGTGAAAGCGGAGGCAGAGCTCAGCACTTTGCATAGTGGCCAGGGACTGACTGGTGGTTCAGCTGGGCTACAAGTTCAGCTCCCCGCCAGCTCTTTCATAAACTCGCACAACTCTGGGTATTTCTCAATCTGCCATCAATAAAAAAGTGATAAAAATAGAGTGCTGGAAGGTAGTGAGGGCTTACAGGATGCTCAGCCAGTTGCCTGGGGGGCATGTGCAGGCCCCCGAGCGCGCCGGCCCCGCGAGGAGAGCGGGGCTGTAGTTGAGAGATGCGGGGACACCGGACACCATGGGTCACCCCCGCTGTGACTTGCGGTGTCCTCCAAGCAGCCTCTGCAGCTGCTCCCTCTCCTGAGACAGTTAATAGCCTTGCATAATTCATGGTTACAAGTGGCATGCGCTTGATGATAAAAGGAGCCAGTGTTTAATTTACGCATATGGGGCTTCCTATAGATCTTACAACAGTAAAACCAATAGCCGAGATGAAAGGGAAGCAGCAGCAGGTTTGAAAGCCGGGGACCTGGGTGGCCTCCTCACTGCTCCCATGCGCTTCCCAGCCCCGAGGCTGCTCCCTGGGGAAGCAGGGAGGTGGTGTTGGAGCAGTAGGAGGAGGCAGTGGAAGCCCCCTGATCCCTGCGTTGTTTCCAGGGCGAGTGCTGGGAGCCACCAACTCGGCCACAGGAAGTTTGTCCCAAGTGCTTCCTAAACGTAGGGTGCCTTTCGGGTACGCAGCAAAGAGAATTCTGCTCTAATGCAGAAACGAGTGGGGAAGATCTCCAGCCTCATTGCTCAGCTTTGCTCTTTCCCTTAATATTCTCCAAACCCAACTCCTTTATGAAAGGAATTCAGCCCGGAGCCCCAGATGTGGTTTTGCATTGCTGGGAGCCTCGCAAGAGGCTTCTGCTCCAGCAGGGCGCTCGCTAGATCCATATGCATGTGCTCAGTCTGCGCTTGCATGCGGCAGCCTCGGTGCAAACTGCAGCCAACTCAGAGACCTCTAGGTGTTCGTCCGTGGTGCTGGTTGAGATCCCCTGGCTCTGGGACAGCCCAAATGGGAGCAGCAATAGGAGGGCTCTCCAACCCGTTTTCAGCTAGCTTAACAGCTCAGCTATGCTGGGTTTAACGTTGTGCGGGCAGGAGAGGGCTAAGGCCCCCTGCTCTTTTCCCTCAGCCAAGAGGACGAGCTTCGGTGGGCAGCACGAAGCAGATGGTTTGCTATTTCTGTGTCCTTTAGTTTTATTACTGCAGGTCTGGGAGGGACTTGAAGCTGCTCCAGTCGTGTGGCAAATCATCTTCATTTATCTTACGCTGTTCTGCCTCAGTGATGTCAGATGGTCTCTTTACATTTCATATATATTCAGACTAAGCAAATCACAGTGTTTTTTCCATGAAAATTTAATGATGAAACATGACACTATAAGTGATTTTTTTTTTTTCCTTAACTAATTGTTTCATTTGTTGTGTAACCCTTGCACTAATGGTAATGATCTTTCTGTGCTGTGGCTCAGGAGAACAGATCTGCTTTTTGGATACTTTTTACCTAGGTAGAACCTTTTATATATATATCTGTATCTGTGATGATTGCATTGCAATGCTGTGACCTACATTCAAGGTGAAATTTCTTATAAATATTGCTTCAGGGCAGGAAGCACCACGGTGTTTTTGAGAAGATTAAGGCCTGTCAGACAGCAGTGCCCATTTCAATTAGATGACAAAATGCAAATCATTCGGACTTTAGAGTATTTCAAGGTGAAAGTAAAAGGGACTTTAATCCATTTTGAGATTAAGCTAAAATCCTTGTGTGCTTTAATTATGCTCAGTTATGCTTGCTATGAATTGTCTAGCAGTAAGTCGAAGTTGTATAGGAGAATCCTTCAGCAATATGCATTATAAGGCTTGCTGCCTACATGTAGGATTTGTTCATGCAAAGGACTGGCATTCCTAAATGATGGAATAGTGACTCTTAAAAAAGAAAATTGCAACTGTAATGATAATTCCTCTGTTTTTAATGGCCTCTATTATTATTGCTCATTCATTTTCACACAGAGTATTAGCAGGTAGATAGTGCACGAGCCGGGCTGCAAACAAGATGTGCGGGAGAGATGCGCACCCAGACACAACCTGCCCTTAGCCCTGTGCTTGCATTGCTCTGGGGAGCCCCCTTTAACCAGAAACCAACTTTTTCCCGTTGAAACCGCGTGTACAAGGTCATAGGTGCTTGCGTAGCCAATCTCGTGGGATTTGAAAAACATCCTTGGTGTCATCTGCTGCAATTTGTCAGTGTGGTTTATGGGCTCACCGCACTATTTTGCACCAGAGCAACCGCACGTTACACTTATGCTTTGTGCCTCTTCATTTCCCAGCTGGGATGGCTAACTTTTGTAGACATGAGGCTGATGGGCCCAGTGAAAAAACAGAAAATGATCATCTTCTATAAATTTATGTGACTCTCTTTCATAGAAAACCTCTTAATTATGGTTACATAACTGTCGTGGCAGGCCTCCCCCTGCCCTAGGGGGACAGGGGATGTTATTGCAGGGGAGATCCGGGCACCGTAGGCTTTGGAGCTGTTGGAAGTGAGAAGCTTCTTCCCTTCCCTGAGCTGGGAAGGGCTGGAAAGGGAGGCAGAGGTGAGGGAACAACCTTCTCCCGCATCATGCGGCTGCTGCTGAATCACTGTTTACGCTCTCTCTGTACCTGCTGACTAGATGCATGAGAATAGGATACAGCTATATTTAGTTGTTACCTTGTGCATTCATGCACATACACCCTGAAATTAGGCTTTGTGTGATGGAGAGGGGACTTGCCTATGGGAGGAGGCTACAAAATGACGCCAAAAATAATGACTCCTGATTTCTTCGTTTCCTAACATGGCCCACACAACCAGGAGGAGCTGTTTGCGAGTGAAGCAACCTGCCCTTTTTCTTGCTGCCACCATCGAAGGAGTCTCTTTGAGAGACCCCCCTTAGCGGGGCTGCTCCTCAAATTGGCACCATCTGGCTGAGCTGCCCTCCTGCCTCTGTGGCACCACAACTGCAGTTTCCAGATTTGATTCTCTCTCCTGCTGGCTGCATTTAGCCTCTCCTTTAGAGCTGACTTGAAACCCAGCAATGAGCCTGTTAACCGCTACCGTTGCGGCACCGTTTTGTGTGTTAGTTTTGGTTTGTGCTGTAGTTTTTATTTGCCTGTGATTTCCTTTGCCCCTCCTGTTGCTCCTTGATGCAGGTGGAACAATATCAAGCTGCATCACTGGGGGACTTGGCCCTCAGATGAGGCCAGTATGTTTGTTTTGGCAGCAGTTGTGTGTTGACTGTTGCCTATTGCTGCAATTAATTGTGCTATAAAAATAGTAGTGGCTTTTGTATATGAGCTGGAAAATTAAAGGTGAGATAAAGTGGTGACTAGTTGGTGGAGAAATAATTTAATGGCAAAAAAAGGCATCGATTTCAGTAGGTCAAGATCTGGTTTACTCTGTTAGCGCTGTGTGGAGCAGGGGGCCGGAGGCGGTTGCTGGAATAGCACTAGGGAGCACAGCAAGCAAATCCTGCTGCGCTCTCCCTGTCACTGTCGCACTTAAACCAGGTAGGGGTCTTGAAACCAGGCTGGATCTTCAGATAGAAAATAAGAGCTGGAATCCTGTCACTGCTCTGCCAGGATATAACCAGCTCCAGATAAACAGATCGTGGTGCCTTAAGGTGCCTCTTCGCTTGGGGGTGGGTATCTCTTGGAAACGTCCCTGCATATGAGGAAGTGAGGGATAACTGGCAAGGTGATTCCATGCAGTAAACTCTAAATCTTGTACAGTTCATGGAGATTTCCCTGCTTAAGTTTTGTTTAGAAAAATAAGAGGGACTGGAGGCATCAAGATGAGACTGGGGGGGAATTGCTTTCTCATCATACTGTATTGGGACTAAAGGCAGCGGCCCTGCAGCGTGGGAGAGCTCTCTCCAGCTCCTACCCTTTGGCCTGTGCAGTGTAGGGCAGTCACATGCAGGTTTGCTGCTCCCGGGAGGCTGCTTCACCTTCCTGGGCTCGGCTGGGTGAAAGTCCCACGTAGCCCAAGTCGTCAGACCAAAATTTTGACCATTTGAAAGAATCTTCTGCGCAGAAGAACAAACCACACGGCCGCTGATCTCCAGCTCTGCACATATTCTCCTGGACAGCAGTTGTGCACAGAGCAAAATGTGGCTATGGAGAAGCTTCCATGCCATTCCTGTGTCGCGGAACCGGCTCGCGGGGATGGTGCTAACACAGGCACCTTCCCTGCTGTGCGCTGGTAAGAAATCCTCAGAGATGAAAGCCTCCTGTAGGCAGAAATCCTCTCGGAGCTCCCGCTGTGAACATGCAGGTTTGTGTCTAACAGGCGTGACTGAGCCCTGAGGAAGAGGTCCTGGTGTCTGCCTTGCTGTGTGCCTAGTGCTGGTGTCGGCCGCCCGAAGCGCTGAGCGGGGCTGCTGCTCAGTGAGTGAAATGGCCCGAGTGAAGGAGGAGGCTCGTGGAGAGTCCATGCAGGAGCCCTGTAGGGAGCTCTGCATCCCTTGTGATATGGTGAGCCTAAAGAAAGGCTCATAATAATTCCTACCTTAAAACTTACGGATCTAAAATGTTAATTCAATACTTGCATTCCTGCTTGCAATACATCTTGCAGCTCTTCTTTCTTTCCTCACCTTGCAATTCCCATTCTCAGCAACATTTGTGAACTTTCCTTGTACAGCTTTTTTGGAGAGTCAGTTTGGGGAAAGTAGCGCTGTCTCCAAGATCAAATCTGTTTCCCATTGCCCTGCTATTGCACTTCGGGCTGACCAGAGAGGATGACTTAAGCCATTAAGTCTGGTACATGTTTTGACCTAGCGATGCCTAGTATTTTTTTGGCTTCCTTTACTTACCTTGCTCCTTACAGTGCCTTGGCAGTTGCATCCAGGAGGGCACTGTGTCCATATGAGATCTTTGCTAGGTAAGTTCCTGCCTTCACCCTCGTGACAGGGACATCACAAAAGAGTCATTTGCACTGTTACGGGACACAGTTTTCTGAAGCTGGAGCTGCATACAGTGTTGGTGCCCATTCATTTCTAGGTGTGTGCATAGCCCTGGCTCTTAGTCTCATCTATGGTACAAAAAAAGCTTACTGAATTGTTTTGAATCTGCACAGTAGGAATGAGCTTTGTTTTTCATACTCTATCGTGTTTGTCAGCACAACTTGTGAGCTGCTGGCCAGAAATACGCACGTGGGATAAGTGCGGTAACTTCGCGTGGACGGAGGCTCCCCCGTGGCTTCGTGGCTGCCTTGCACAGAAGCGGTATTGCTGATCCAGGCTGCATGCATCCCTCAGGCTGCTCGCTGTCAGAATAAAGCAGGCAAGAAAGCAAACGGGATGGCTGAGGGATTGGAGGAGAGCGCTCGTGCTGAAGGTCAAAGGCTGTTTGCTTTCGCTTAACTGATCGGCAAACAAGTGTGGATGGTGCCTGGTATCTGGCAGGGCACTTCCCACAGCAGCTATGGATAAGGTAAAGCAAGGGATCGGTGTGTCCAGAGGGCAGGCAGAGATCATAGAATCATTCAGGTTGGAAGGGACCTTTAGGGATCATCTAGTCCAACCCCCCTGCACACGCAGGGTCACCTACAGCAGGTGGCTCAGGACTGTGTCCAAGCAGGTTTGGAAGATCTCCAGAGAAGGAGACTCCACAACCTCCCTGGGCAGCCTGTGCCAGGGCTCTGCCACCCTCACTGGCAAGAACCTTTTCCTTAAGTTCCTGTGGAACTTTTGGTGCTTCAGTTTTGTAGCCATTTCCTCTTGTCCTGTTGCTGGCCCCATCCTCCTCACTCCCTCCCTTAAGGTATTTGTATACACTGATGAGATCCCCTCTCAGCCTTCTCTTCTCTAGGCTGAACAGGCCCAGCTCTCTCAGCCTTTCCTCATAGGGCAGATGTTCCTTGTTCCTGATCATCCATGTAGCCCTGTGCTGGACTCTCTCCAGCAGCTCCACATCCCTTGAATGGGGATCAGATGGGGTAGTGCTGGGTGCCTGTGCTGACCGGTCCAGATGCTTGAGTTGCTGAGTAGTGTCTTGTACCTGGTGCCCTTGGTGCAGTGATGCTGGTGGGGAGGGGAGGTTGTTTTGGCCTTGTCTTGGCAGTCAGCCCGTCGCTCGGGACAGGGTGATGAGTGAGCCCCTCTGGTTGGGTCGGACCAGGCCTGTGAGCTGCCAGCGCCGTGAGGAGCTCGCAGGGCAGAGCGAGCCTCAGATGAGCCAGGGTGTCCATCTGGACATACGGACACACATTGTGGCTCTTCTCTGGGCCCCAAACCAAGGTGCAGATCTCATATCCATAACTCTTCAAAGCCAGGTATCCTGGCCTGACGCGGCATGCAGGGAGCCTCGGCTGTCCTTGAGGTCTTGCTCTGCAGGACGGTGCGGAGACTTCCACACGAGAAGGCTACTGAAGCAGTTGCCAGAGCTTCAGCGGAGAATAGTTTTCTTGGCTCGGGTGCGCGACACTGGGAATGTGACAGTTTGACACCTGCGCTGAGCGCTCTCAAGTCAGGGCCTCGTTAGAGCAGCTCCATGTGCCTGGCCTTCCTTTTTGCTCCCTAATTGCCACCTCCTTGCTTCCTATGCGCTTGCAGTAAGCAAGCTGCAGGGAGAGTTAATTACTCTTCTGGGCTGAGTGCTGTATTATACTGTGTTCTGTCAATACTAATTGTTTTATAGAAACATGAAGTACCCTTTTGCCTTCCCTCCGAAGACTTTGAGATGCAATGTGGGCTTTAATGATATCATTTGCCCTTCTGTCCAGTGTGAGCTGGAAAATGTTACCTCGCACTTAGAGTGGACACTCAGGGTTATCTTTTGGAGAGCTGCATGTGCTCTGTTCTGCTTTTGGGGCTGCTCCTGGACCTTTCCAGTAAAGCTGTTTCCTTTTACTGATACCTTGCCTGTGGGGGAGAGACGGTATTTATAGGTAATCAATCATAACCCAAGATCATAGTGACTGTTATTGCATGTACTAAAGGACTGTTATTGCACGTACTAAAGGATCCATCATAAGTCCTACTTTATGCCATTCCTGGGCAGGATTTCACTGAAGAAATGAAGAAAAGGTGGTATATGAGCATCTCCTGAGAGTTCATGCAGTATCCCATAAGGATAGAGGGGCGAACTCCCCTTCTCATGCAAAATAAATTCAGACTTCGGCTTTTAAAGGTCTCCCTGCTTAACTTAGTTGGCTCTCGTGGCTGCTGTCACAGCAGGCATCTGCAGATAATATTTCTTTGGGGTCATAATTTTGGATGTATGTTGATTGTTCTAGCATAAGGACCAGGTAAAAACATTCATTTATAGCTAGAGAAAGGCATGTTTCTATGCGCCACAAGTGTGCTCAACTACAGGTAACGTGACACCTTTGGAATGCCCAGTGTTTCGTGGTCGTCTTGTGAATCTGTTTGCCTTGCTGGAGGTTGTTAACTATGGTCATCACCAGTGTTGCACAGAGCAAAATAAAGTCCCAGTGACTACACCGTGGGCGCTGTTGCGATGCAGAGAAAAGCTGCTGAAGCAGGACATGGAGCAGTGGGTGGTTGGGGAAAGGTCCTGGAGGTGCTGCTGGGGCAGCTGGACAAGAGATGGGCTGGCAGAGGCATGAGCAAGGCCAGACAGGACTTCATAGCATCCCTCTCTCTTCCCAGCCATCACAGGGTAGTACAACCATATTGAATTCAACTTATTTCAGAAAATACCCGATTTATGTTGCCACTTTTTTTTTTTTTTTTTTTTTTCTTGGCCCTGTGCTAGTTGTGGGGGCTTTGGGAGCAGTCTGAGCCGTGCCGCAGCCTGCACCGTCCTTGCCTTCGGAGTGGAACTCTCAGCTTCCCACGGGCGAGTCTGGGCTTGGGCTGCCGAGAGCCGCAGAGCAGGGAGGGCAAGCGCTGGTGGAGCTATTGCAGACCCAGAAGGCCAGAAGTTAATTTGGAGACTGCAAGCTGGCACGTAGTAGTGCTGACCTGTGGATTCATGGTACCGGCGGTACTCGGTTATTCCAGTGTCTGCATCTCTGCAAATCTGGTGCATCCCCTTTGGGCTAAGAAGTCTTTCTGAAAAGCCTGGAATTGTTTGAATTGTATGCAGTGTGAAACTACATGACGATCAAACAAGTCATGGACTGGGAAATGGCCCAGCTTTTCTCTGGAGGAGGATTTTTTCTATAGTGTGTGGGATTTACAAACAAATCTTGCTCTGTTGTGGATTAAACTTTTTCTCTAGCCCATTTAAATATCAGAGAGAAAAGAGTAAGTGCCTTTCTTTAGCTAATGTTTATTCTCTTAATCCTTTGAGGACTGGATATTTTTGGTAGGTTTGAAGTGACCAGAGCTCTGTTGTTTGGGCTGAGTTGTTGTACAGGGACTTTCTCTCAAAGCTGACCGCTCGCAGTGACTTCTGTGCGAGCTTTCTGCAAAGCTGGAAGCACCGCTGCTATCACCTGTGGAAAATCCACTTAGTTTTTGTCTGAGACCTCGCAAATGCAACCCAGGTTCAAACCTGCTCAGGCGAGGACTTGAAATAGCCTGGTCCAGCGTCCCTTGTGTTGTACCACAGAGGCTTGTTGAAGACTGCATGTAAATTGGTGTCTGAAAACAATTCTCTGGTCTCAGCCATAAGTTTGATTATGATTACAATAGGGAACGGGAGGATGAGGAGCCAGTTCATTGCTTCAAATTTTAGCATTAAGGGTCCAGTTCAGCTGATTTTTAATTTTTTATAGGGGCAGCCATCTCCTACACTGCACGTTCTTGTGCTCTGTAACTTTGCGTGGAGCTACCAAGGAGGAGACGGGAGATTAGAATTCAGACACTGGCAAACGCAGGGCTGCTGCTGGGATTTTTCTGGGGGGAGAAGAGGGAGGAAAGTCTCAGTGCTCTTATGAAGAGAATTTATTTTAAGATGACAGTCTAGGTATCTCAGACCTGCAGGAGCTCTTGCCCAGAGGCACCCAGTGCTGTCCCATGTCACAGTCACCGAGCTGAGCACAGCTCTACCCTGCCTAGGAGCAATGGCACCTTGGGGGCAGTAGGTGCTTCCCGTTTGTGATCAGCACCTGGAAACCTATGGCAAAACAGCCACAAACATCAGTGGGAATGTGCTCGACCTCCAGGCTGCAGGTGCTCAGGGCCTGCAGTGCGAGGCCACGTTTGAGCCCTACGAAACAGCCAGCGACGCTGGTGCCTCCTGTTACAGCCGTTCATGCTGCGCCGGTGAAACGTCCTGGGAGGAGATGAGGGTACTGCTAAGAATACACTTAGCTTAATATTCAGCTCTTGTTTTCATAAATCTTGGCATGAATTATAAATTCTTCCATTAGTATTTTGGGGCTATTTTCTACAGTTCCTTATTGAAATGCATATGTTTTTCCTCATTTAAAAGAGATCATCTATATCGAAAAGCTAATGATCACAATACCTGGCTTCCTTTTCCCCAACAAAGATGACAGCCGTGATATAAATCATTATGCAGCTGATTGTAAAATTGCTACCTCCAGGCACGTCTTTATTTTAGGACTGGATTTTTTTGGCTGGATTTACGAGAGAGAGACAGTTGGGAATTTTCTTCTTTAATATGTAGTTTTCACAGCTCTTAAGTCTATTGAGTCAAGCTGCTTTGACTGTGAGTCTGGGAAGAGCAGATTAAAATACCTTTAAAAAAAAAAAAAAGAAAAGAAAAGAAAATGCAGCTGTGCATATAAGAGTATTGTGGCTTTCCCAGGGCAAGATAAAGTCATAAAGATTTCCTGGTGCGCTTTTGCCATGGCTCAGCTATTCTGGTCCTTGCTGTGAATAGCCTTCTTTGGGACTTCTTGCTTTCTTTCCTATGCCCATGTTCACTTTTCCGCAGTTGTGTGAGCGTGGGCCCCTAGTGCAGCAGCTCCAACAGGACAGGATCCTGCTGCGAATCCGGAGCTGCGGTGATTTTAGTTGCTGTTTTTCAGGCTAAAATCCCAGTGGGGTTATAATGCATCATAGGTATGGAAATACCGAGAACTGAGGGGTTTTTTTTCCTTTTGTCTATGTGAGGAGCCTGTCAAGGAAAATCAGCAGCTGCATTTTCAGCAATGACACCATCTGCACACCTGCCAGGCACCCAAGGTTGCACTCCGTGAATGATGACAGCAGCTCTGTCGGGGTATGGCTTGTGTTTAATTCTCTGTGCTGCAGTGCCTTTAATCTAGGATTATATCCAGTTGTTTTCTTCATGCAGGATATATAATGTTAGATAAGAGGAAAAGCAGCTGGGAGAAAGAAAAATGGCTTTGAACAGGGGCTGAGAACCTTGAGTATCTGTAGATGCCTTTGTCAGAGGCATGACCGTATCTCACAAAAAAAGTCCAGGCAAGCGCAGACTGACAGGACCCTCTATCCTTGATAGATGAAGACCCTGCACAGGCAACCAGTTGCAAATGAAATGGTAATTGCTTTCTCCTCACTGAATGAAATCTTCTCCGAGGCGATTACACAGATTAAAGCTTCCCACTGCAATGTACCAGAATAAATGTGGTCTGCGGCTCTGGAGGGGCCTGCTGCACTGTCCATGCTGCTGGGAAGAGGGTACCACGTTACCAGTTGTCCTGGTTGTGACGTACCTTGGAGGAAAGAAGCTGTGCGAGTGGCACGTTCAGTTGACCTCATGCGAGACGTTTGCCTGTGGTGTCTGGAGGTGGAGAGAAGGGGGCATCATCATGATATACGTCAGGAACTGTTTTACCCCATTTTGGCACCCCTTTCTGGAATATGCCCAACAATATAAATTTAGACAACAGTTTTCACTGGCACAGACTCTTTAAAAACTAGTTTTACCGCTCCTCAGCAGAAACGTGTACAACAGAGTTCATGACAGGCACCGCTTCTGGTCTGCTCAAGGGATATGCTTACAGGGAAGCTGATTGCAAAGTAGTTATCTGTTTGACTCACCTAGGGCAGAAACTGCCCTCAGCCTCACATGGAAAACGAAGGTGTTCTAAAGCTAAGGATACAGCATGGGCTGGACTTGGGTTGCTAATGGAACTGGAAGCAAGAATAGAAGTCAGATAAAAGTAGTGCTAGAAAGAGTTCAGGCCATCAGATTGCCCACCTGCCTCAAAGCAGGATCCACTGCACACCGGTTGTGCCTGGTGGATGTTTCTCTAGTCCATCTACCAGGTCTCCAATGGTGTGGTGGCACAGGCTCCTGGCCCATCTCTGCCTGGCCCCCCCTTAATGTTAAAGGCTTTTTCCGTGCCACAACACCCACCTTTAATTTCTTGTCCTGCGCACGGAAAATGAATTACTTCGTCTTGTGCGACAGACTGCCATTTACTTTGAAGCTGCGGGTGTTCTCAGCCTCCTCTTCCTGGGGGAGCTCTCCGCAGGATTTTGGTTTGGAAAACACAGTGGGGCTCTGCTGGTGCTCTGCCTGCAGCTGCTCTGCTGACAGCTCAATGATGCTGTGAAGTGGCTTAAAGCAACCCCAGCTCCGTACTTCAAGTGTTAAGTTAAGCCAGAGGAGCAGGTACTTTGTGCCAACTGGATAATTGGTAGCGGATGCCATTTTAACAAAGGTGAGACTTTGCCATCCTACATAAAAATCATTTTTCTTGCTTATCACAGCATGTTTTAACTACCTGGCATTATTAGTGCTGTTGATTGCCTTATGTGCTATATAATTCCAAGTACAGCGTGTGCATGGTAGGCACATAACACACATTAAAAATCTCTGAGAAGCTGCAGTCATGCGCTTAAGAGTCACTGAGAACCTTTTCCACTCTAATTAGCTCATTTCCTGAAAAAAAGGGGGAGAGTAAGAAAGCCCACTCAGGTGGAAGCATAGTAACAGGTAGTAAAGAAAGTGTAGTAAAAGCTAATATGCCTTGTTCACCTGATGGAGCATCATACTGAGTGGCACAAACCTGTGTCTTTTCTGTATTTTTCTCCCATTAAGGGTCAGGCTTTTCTAAAGCTAGTGGAAAACCCAGCGAGGGCAAGTGCAGGTACTCGGATGGATGCCCTCTCACCCCCCAGGGGTGGCCCAAGGAGAAGGCCACGATATTCCAGTTATGGACAGCAAAATCAGTTTACATCTGGCAAAGCCTGGAGCGTACTGGGCTGCAAGTGGGAGAATGCAGGTCCCCTGAAAAGCGCAGCTTGCTATGGGGTTGTTTTAAACCAAAGAGATTTGAGTGCACTCTAGGGAAGCATTCAGTAGTGCTTTGGATGGTGGAAACAGTTTTAACATTGTCAGCTTGCACCAAATGAATCAGCAGGAAGGAAAGTTTTTCAGTGGTGCAGGGCTAGTTTTAATTAAGGGGCTGTTGCTCTTGGTTGAAGTGGCAGCAGTTTGATCAGAATTTGATGTAGTCATCTAAGTTACTTCAGTGATGCAATGTTATGCCTATTTTTTCTATTTTTATGGCTGAAGTAACAGTATGGATTTGTTGCTGTCTGTGGAGAGCTGATTGGAAATGAGTGGTTGGAGATGGTGAGGAGACACTCAGAACTGGCAGGAAGGCTGTTCTAGGACCTGGTATCTCTGCTGCAAGTTGCAATGACCAAGAATATGCCAGTGATTTACTTGGCTAGTATGATATGCTTGATAAACAACCACTACAGGCTAAACACCTTTTGATTAAACCTTTTGAAGAAAATAACCTTGACATCAAGTTTTATCCGTTCTCACAGGACTGTTGTTTTGTGTCTAGCTCTTTCTCTAATATATAGAAATTCATATTTGTCTCTGAGCTGAATTTTATTTAGACTTTTGTATATCCAAAATTATACTTTTGATATGGGCAAGCCCAAACCTTAGAAAAATGACAAACAAGCTTCCATATGGGACTAACTCAATGAACTCTGAAAGGATGGAGAAGCTGGCGGATCTTGCGGTAAAACCCAGTGTTGCAGGAAGAGCAGTCTTTGCTATAAAGATGCTCAAAAGAAGATGCTGCTCTTTGAAGAGCAGAAGTCTGCGTTTGAAGGGGCCTAGCCTTGGAAAAGGAGATGTTTCACTGCGTTGCTGAGAACTGTGGTGTGCTCTGTCAGAAGGATGGAAAGTTGTCCCAGATCCCAGTTGGGGTCAGCTGATACCCTGAGACGTGAAACGGGGAGGTTATTTTAGCCTCCCGCACTCCTGTGTGGGGCATTAGTTTTGAATTTCCGGTCCCCACGCTCCAGTGGTGGCTCATGTGGTGTCATTGAGCTAAGAGAGACCAGCCTTCCCTTGAGCACTGACTATTTCATCTTTTAATTTTGAAAGGACAGCAGGAATGAATGTTGAAAGAAAATAAACCCAGCAAATGCCAAGGGTCAACAAGACCTACGAGTGCTTCGAGCTATAACCTTAACCTATGGTGTCAGGAGCAAAGCCAAGATTCCCTCCTGGCGTCCTCTGCAAACTAGATGCCTGCAGAGCCCAGCCTTTACTCCGTGCTCGCATCCAGCTCCTGGTACATCCCAATGGCCATAAGAGCGTTTTCATCACCGCTCTGGTCTCTCTCTACACTGAGAATAGCAGAGAATAGTTTAAAATGTGCTGGGGCCTGAGCCTGTTTCCCTCTGTGGACAAAAAGGATGGGCTGTAACTTGTTGGATGAGCATGAACCACGAGCCCTGTTGTCAAGCAAGGGTTTGAGGGAAGACGGGGCCTAGGTGGCCTTTGGCTATGGTTGCAATAGCAGACTCTGTTTCTGCTTGGACTCTTAGACCGTAATGGGGGACGTAAATCAGTATGTTTAAAGTGGGATTTGTCGCTGTGAAGGTGCAGTGATTGTGTAATTGCTGACTATTAAAATCCAGTGAAGACCAGCTATATTTCTCTTGATGTGATGAATTTAAAAGGTGAAGATAACAGTGAATTATCTCTCTGAAACAGAGGTGGCCCCAAGTTGAACCCCATGCCCTATGCCTGGTACTGTGAGCAAAGGGTTATTAGTTTTCAATCAAAATCACTGTTCAGGAGCTTCTAGGACTCCAGGAGCCTGAAAATGATAGGACTGGATGCAGAAGCCAAATATCTGAGCCCATAAGTTGCACAAAAAGGAATCTGCATATTATTCTCGAAAAATTGTTTGCATTCATTTAGCTGGGAAGCAGTAATAGTTCTGGGTTGCTTGTTGTGGTGATGAGAGGGAAGACTAGATAGAGACAAAACCCCCACTTCTGATGGGCTTCTCACTGGCCACCTTGTGATGTTTGTGTGGAGGACAGAAACGCGGCCTCCCTGCCCCGTCCAAAGGACCCGTCCACACTCTAGCAGTAGTTTTACTCTATTGTGTATTTTCTGTAGATGGTTCACTTTGCTCCTGGCCTGCCACGTGGCAAAGGCACCTCTCTTCCCGTTGTTTTTCCTGCTGCCATCTTCAGTTTCTTTGCCTCCCAGTTGTAGGGAAATTACCTGGGATTTGTTTGGCTCACTTAAATCACTTTTCTTCTGTGAGAATTAATCACAAAGCTCAGCTAAGTAGCGTATAGTCTGAAAGAAAATGGCCTGAAGGTGAAAGATTGAAGGAAATTAGAAATTCTATTTGCCTCCTAAATTTAAGGGCAGAAAATGTAGGAGAGTGAAGTGAAATTGCAAAGTTTAGAAGACATAGATTTCAACCAGAAGTGATTTGTGCCTGTTAATTCTGCATTCGGGCTTGGGGAGTCGTGCGCAGGCAGAGGAAGCAACCGGCTGGTGCTTCCTCTGCGATAAACACTCCGACTTCTGTGCCAGCGAGGAAAAAATTTCTTGGCAAAGTCTGGTGTTGGCCGTTTGCTTCCTAATTGGCAGTGAAACTTATGTTCTCAGGTGTCTCTTCTTTCCAGCTTCCCTGGCTTGTTCCTTCCAAGATTTCCTTTGTGGGAAAATTTGTTGCTAATTTCTATACATGCTCTGGCAAAGGATCTCTGGCTTTTTGCACACGCAGCCAGGGTTTTGTTTGGAAGCTGACAGCTTTCTCTCTCCTGCGTATGTCAAACAAAGCGCCGAAGAGTGATAGGAACTGAATCAGAGGTGGAACAAAGTTTCGCACGGATTTGTCCTTCTCTTGGCAGCGTGGGCGGGATACCTGCCCACTCAAGTAACCATCTTGTGCAGTTTTTTCAAGTTTGGAAAGTGCACACGAGGGGCTGAGCAGCAGAGTAATGCTGCTGTCCTTGAAAGAAGCTCATGCTTTTGGGGGCCAAACACAGGGTTTGCATGAGCTAGGAAAGCAGATGCTGTGTTTTCCATCTGGGCTTTTATGTGCTTCCCAAAGGCCGCCTGCTGACACCTGGTGAGCAGCAGCAGTGCTTGGTTCTGGCCTCTCTTCCATCTCCTCCCGCTGGCAGCTGCCAGGAAGGCTTGTTGCTGTTCTCCAAGACGGGTGAGAAGGACTTGTCTTCAAGACAACCGTCAATCAGCGACGCCTCTTCACGGAGCCTGTGTGGGCCACTTCTGCAATATGTCCTACTGCCACCTGCTAATGGAGAGCTGGTATCTGGCTGTGCCAACGCACGTGTAGCCGTTTAGCACAAGGACCAAAGCCTTGAATTCATCTCAGCCAAGTGTTCTGGGGCCCTGTCAGGTAAACAACTGGATTGCCAGCGCCTCAGTTCTGCAGCTCTTCTTCCAGCAGTTTTTAAGACTGGTATTTTTTCCTTTCAATTTACACAAGTTACAGTTATCTCTAATTCTACTGTGTAGGCTGCGGCCCCTAATAGGAGCGTTTAAGTAAAGAACACGCTGTAGGCTGAGGTGAAGCCGAGCTGCGGGGACTGTGTGTACGTGTATGGAGTGTAGTGTGGGCAGCTGTTTTGCCAGCAGCGCGATCGGAGCGCGCGCGGTCCCGCAGTCCGGCAGAGCTTCCCCTCTGCACCGGCACCAAGCTGCTCCCGAGGCGCAGCGCGATCCTTGTGCTTGCAGAGAGGAGGCAGCGTAGAGATTCCACGCATTGCATTTATTTTTAGGGCTTATTCCCCCACCCCACCCCCTTTTTTTTTCATGGTTTTTGTTTTTTATGGTTTCACTGACTGCTTGCAGGGAATTTGGGAGCAGAAGTGCAGCTCCAGGATGGAGAGCCCTGTAGGCAAATTCCAGCCCAGCTGCCTTTTACAAAGAATGACTTGGTTCTGTTTTTCCCTCCTTCTGTGGGCCCACGTGTTTTTTGCTGCTACAAACACTCCTCTGAAATTATATGCTTCAGATCCACAATTGCTATCCTGCTTTTTGTGGGGGTTTGGGCTCGTACTCTCAGTATGCAAACTCATTACCAGATGGAATAGCAGGCAGTTCTTCCCTCCTGCCCTTTAGGACTGGGCCCTGTTTGCTCTGCCCACTCTCATCCTTCCTTCTGCTCTTCTTTTGGCCAGCATTGAGAAGGATAAGAGCTCTGATTTTGGGGCTTGGGTGGTGTATGCTGGGGTATTTAGAAAGCTGTTTGCTTTGTTACTTTGGACTGGTTTCGCAGGATCGGCTTGCAGTTCTTTTTTATCTTGTGCTAAAATGAACTCTCTTTAATTTGGAAGATGTAGCAGCTGTGAACCACAGGGAGTGAAGAGGAGAGAAAGCCCCTATTTTACCTAGTAGTTACATGTCACCCTCCAGTGGGACAGGGAGAGCAGGGGACAGTAACCCTCCTAGCAGTGAGTTCCTTAGAAATAGCCCTTTTCCCTGCTTCTTCCTCCCTCCCAGTGTCTTCTGCCAGCATTCCCTGGCCAGAGCTCTGCACCTGATTTCATGCCAGTAGCGGCTTGTCCCGTCTGCAGAACGTGCACGCTCCTGCGCGGGTGTGCTCTGGTAAACGTGATCTGCCGTAGCTACGTTTCGTTTTTATTTGTGAATAATCCCCAGAACTCGGGGATCGCAGCGCTTGCTGCAGCCTCCCCTGCCGGGACAGGGTGCCCTGAGCCTGGGAACGTGTGTGACGTTAGGCTAGACTTGGGGACCATCTCCTTATGGGGCTCTGCCACCCCATCTCTTCATCTCAGAAAGTTCACAGGATGATCTGCCCCTTTCATCTTCTGTTATCTGTACCAAGGTACAGAAACTGCATCCAAAGACCAGGATACAATTCCAATTTGAGAAAATTGGCTATTTTTAACAATGCCTTTCCATTTAAAACAAAGGTATTGCAAGTAACGTTCCCTCATGAGACATTCTTCCTCAGTTATTTCAGATACACATAAGCCACCGTGCACAGGTACATTCCCGTGTCACTGAATTTCTGGCCAGGTATGGGGATGGAAGGTTGAAATGCTCTTTGCTAGCCACAGTTTGATGCCTCACAGAAAACTACCTTTTTTGCCAAACTTTCTTCTAACTCCAAACAACATGCCCTTGCAAAATAGGAGATTACTCATTTTAGCAGGAAATGTTGGGAGGAGGAGGAGGTGCACTACAGTTTCACACCTCTTCTTTCTCTTCTCTTCTCTCTCTCTTTTTTTTTTTTTTTTTCTTATTTAGAATCGAGTTCTGTTCTGGCTTGACAGAGTGATTGAACCTTTTTCAAGTGCTGTCTGAAGGAGACAGCTTATCTTTCACTGGATCAGGGACATGTTTGGCTCTTCATCCCAAATTTTAAGAAAATCTGTTTTTTTCATTCTCTCTTCCTGTTTGCTTCCTGGAAATCATGCAACATTCACAGCACGAGGGAAAGTTTCAAACCAGATAAGTTGTGCTTAGCCAGAACACCAGAGCATGGTATGTAAGTCTCTTGATGGGGTGATTTCAAAATAGGCCTAATTTGGGGAAAAAAATATTGCTCAGCCCCACATGTCTGGAAGCTTCTCTGTGCTTCTTGCTCTATTTTGCAGTCTAATCAAAAGTACTGCCTTCCCTGTCTGAAAACAGCACTTGCACAGCGACTAGGACACTCCAGGGGTCCTTTAGTCTCCATTCGTTTGTGCATCGCTCCTGCTCAGCAAGAACCGTTTCTAAAATAGCTTGTGACATAGAGGAGCGAGTCAGAGTTTAATGATCAAAATGGTACAAAAATAACTATCTAGTGATGGACGTATATTTTTATAAAAGACAAGACATTGTGTTTTCTGTTTGCAGATCTGAAGTGGTGGTAGGAAATCTTTAGCTCCATTTGTTTAACATTTCCGAGCCTTTATGTACTGCTGTGCATGTTAACCAGGCAGGAAGATTAGCATCTGCTGTATGCAAGGTCTGCTTGGAGTGGGAATATGAGATGGAAAATAGTTCAAATGGTGTTTTGAAAAGATGTCTCTAAAAATAGCTCGCTTTTCTTCTTGCATAGCCCACCATCCTAGTGTGTGAGAGGCTTTTGGTCTTTTCATGCATATAGCCACTTCTGGAGAGAAGTGCTGTTATCCTCCCTACACAAATGGGAAATGAGGCACAGAAGGAGCAGAGGGGGCTGTACAAAAGCAAGGACTTACATGGGTCTCAAGGTGCTGGCCCTCCTCTGGATGGCACCTGCTGGCACAGACCGATTTCTGTTCCTGCCCTGTCCCTCGCCTGCTTTTTGGACTCGATTTATGGAAATGCAGCTGGCCTTTGTGCCTGGGATCTCCGGATGGTTTTCCATCCGAACACCGGATAGCCCAAGCCTTGCTTAGCCTCTGAGGTAGCCCAAGACCTGGTTCCTGCTCTCCAGAGCACCTGGGATGCTGGGAAGAAGGCAGGCCTTGTTATCCGAAGAGGCTGGAGGGGTGTTCCTGGACACAGGGACTCTGGCTGCATGGCACCATTTATGAATGTAGATGTCAAGGCTTTGTGGAGCTCTTCGGGTGTTTCACACAGAGCTTTTTATTCTATAGTATCAACTGTCTATTGCAAATGCTTTAACTGGGGGATTAAGTGCATTTCTCAGTCAGTGGTGGAGCAACAGCCTTGGCGTTTTGTGGCTGCTCGGCCACGGAAGTGCAGCATCCATCCACAGTGCTGGCATTCTTACTTTCTTTTTCAGCAGGGCTGTAAAATACCAGAATTCTTGAATTTGCATTTGGAATATTCTGAAAGAAATAGGAATTCTAGTAGCTTAATAAGTCCAAGCCTGCCCTGGACTTTTCCCAAGAGATCCAGCATGAATGACTTGAGGGAGGTGGCCCGTGACATTCTGCAGCTTCAGAACGTACCCTTTTAATGTGCAGCTTGCTGTGGTCTGGAGGCACAAAAGGCTGCCGACTGGTGTCTTGGGAGCTCTGTCATGTCAACTCTTATAAGCTTCATGAGACTCTTGTTTTCCATCCAAAGGAAAAAGAGGAAGGATGAAAACATTACCTTGCCAAACTGCTCACAAGGCTCCAGAGGAGTTGGAAAACCTTCCCTTGATCCAATTTCTTCAGCTAAGTTTTCGTGGGGTGTCTCAGAGTGGTTGGGGGCCATAGCTACTGTGCTACTGGAGTAAATGTGCGGGCTAAGCTATCTCCATTGCCTTAGGAAAGAGCTCCTAACCGAGTCAAAGCAAACATGGCTTGACCTGCATATCTGGCCAGGGTCCTTTCTAGCAGGATTTTCCAAAGGAGGTCAGGCAAGAGCCTGCATCAGCAGCCACAAGCCTGGTGGTTAACCAGGGATTTACCGAGGATCAACTGAGACCACCTTGGTTTCGGAGGGAGAAAAGAAGGTGTTTGGGCAGGAAAGGGTGGGAGGAGAGGAAGAAAATGAGAACAGTTAGAAGAGAAAAGGAAGAGCCAGCTGCAGTACCCAGCCTGGGAGAGATGTTCTGGGAATAAAAGGGATTTGTCTTTTGCCTGTGAGGCTTCTGGTGTGTGGGGACTTTGCATATATCTCTGCCCACTCCTAGACAGCCACTCTTCTCTTTGCCTCCTGCTTTTATTCACGAGCTGTATTTCTTTTGGTGTTTTTATGGATTTGTTTTTTTTTTCTGTTTTATTAACAGAACGGCTGCATTTTACCACAGGCAGGATGAAACTGGACTTTCTGCTGAAAATTGACTAGTTGTGATGATGTGTTTTACTCAGCAGAGCCTCCTAGGAAAGGCTCCAGTCACAGCAGAAACCACTGGGGAAGTTTCATGGAGCAGCAATCAACTCTTTGTGTTTACTCAGTCACTGGCCTGGTATTTTATCACTTCTATTTCTTAATTGTACTTTTCGCAGGGTTTTTTTTCTCTCTTTTCTTTTTTTCTTTTTTTTTTTTTCTTTTGAGATCAAAGTCATATTTTTATTAATCAGTAGAAATAAGAGCACATAGCTGTTTGATCATAGACAGAAAAATACCCAGCAGGGCTAGCTGCCTGGTAGGTCTATTGCAAACTTACTCTGCTAATGGCTTACTCAGATAAAATAAAATCAAACTTGGGTGAAGTTCCCAGCTCTTAGTTGGGAAAAGACTCTTAGTCTGCTCTTTGTTCGTGTGCTGCAAATTGATCTCTGAGACCAAAGGCAGATCTGTTGAGCTGCTGCTTGCAAGTCCCAGGTGATTCTGATCTGCTGAGAGACTCTTGGTTCCTTGCGCAGAGTGTCTGTGGGGCAAAGGGCTCTCACTGGTGGGTAAAATCTGTCCGTGTAAGTGAATGAGCTGCTAATTGCATTTGAAGCTAATTCAGGGCCTGCTAGTGTTGTGTGAGTTAGGAGATCTGGCTTCACTGAGGTCTAGCCTGAGCGAGGGTGACGCGTGTGGCTTTGCTGGCTGGTTTGGGTGCAGCTGCAGTTGTGCATAGGATGCTCTATAGGCCCAGCACTGGCAAAGGAGCAGTTGAATAAAACATGCCTCGTTTTGGCAGCGCAGCCTGGACTGGCCTCTCCCTGCAAAGCTGCTGTTGGCTCCGTCATCGCAGCACGGTGAAGGTTGGAATGGGGTGTCTGGAGGTCTCTAGTCCAGTCCCCTGCTCAAAGCAGGGCCACCTCCCAAGGGAGATGAGGTTGCTCTGGGCCTTGTCCCGCCAAGTTTTCTGCAGTGCTGGGGATGCCCCAGGGGCCTGTCCAGCGCTGACCCACCCTCCCTGCACCGCTAAATGAGAACCCCATTACCTTCCAAGTGTTTTGTGGCTCTTTAATACTTTTGATGTGTATTGTACAAAGCTTGGAAGGGCCGCTGTCCTGTGAATGCAAGTCATCTTGTTTCCCTTGCACATGCAATTTTGAAATTGCTTTGTAAGTAAAGAGGAAAAAAAATTGCACAGCTTAAGCTAGTGCAGGGACCTTTCAAAGTTCAAAGACGTGTAAATCTGAGACAACGATTTGACTCATCCACAATAGAACCGGGAGGGGAAATACAAATATATATGTTTATCCACCACAGGTAACACTGTTATGTGATACAGACTTGCTGGTTTGAACAGCTCGGGAGACAGTGCCATGGCTCCATGCAGTAGGGTTTGCATTCAGTTCTGAGTCTGATGAAATAGGTGTAAAACAACGTGAGGCAAGAAAGCTTCTCCTGGTCATTTGTCCCAAGGAGGCTGGTGCACCATTTGCTACAGTCTGTCTCAGGCAAATTCAAGAATTTCCTCCCACTTTTACTAGCCACTACAGTACTCCTGTTTGGGGCTAACTCTTCACTTTTGTGAGTTTGCATGTCAATTTTTATTTGTATGCAGCTGCAGTGAGACTCTGCCCTCCGCACCCTACCAAGCTCCCCAAAGTGGAGGCTACAACCAAGAAGAGTTCTGCCTAATGCCGTGGATGGTGCAGAAGGATCGTGTATCGCATTGATGTGTTTTCAGGGGGAAGTAATTCTGTTTTATGCTATTTGTAAGCAGAGTGTGGAAGGTAACTAAGTGAGAAGGGCTTTGTTTTAGCTCCTTCAGAGGTCTTAGTGTGCTAAACAACAAGGCAGAAGCCTTGGGCTTTCTATATGAACACCTGGCTATTTAGCTGATCCCTAGTGAGTCTAGTAATGAGCGTTAAAATAGCACCCCTGACTTAAAAGCACTTAAGCTCCAAGGTGAGTGGTGAAGGCATGTGCTCTTTAAAGCCTATGGAGGGGTTGGTTGCACTGCTTGTGTTTCAAGCCCCTGCTTAAGTGCTTTGCAACAAGACGCCTGGGTTGAAGATGTGTCCTGCCAGCAGCGGGGCTGGCGGCAGGGAAACTCCCTTGAGCTGCAGCTCTTCCAACCGGATCCCTGGGCTCTGGGGAGGCTCTTCCTTACCGCTGCCAGGAGATGCATTTTGGAAATTGGGTTGTAGTGGTTGCAAGGCCTCTAGCAGCTGATGGGAGAAGCAGAGAGGAGGCCCTGGCCATCCTGAACACAAAGCTCCCAGCAGGAATTAAAAGCACAGCCCTGTCCAGCTCATTGCATTAAAGGGCTGCTGATGGAGGTCAGGAGCTCTCTAATTTGCAGCTAATTGGCTCTTACTGGAAAAAGCTGCTAGATGGGAGCGGGAGCAGGAGGTCACATCTTCCCTTTGCTCCCAGTAATTAATGCCCTGGTCAGACAGCTTTCTTGCAGGATCATGGCCATGGAAAAGGGATGGCTGTGTTAGCTGTGGATGGGCTGTATCACTCATCTGATGCGATCCAAGAGGCGTCCTCTTCCCCGGATGTGGAAAACATTCACATGGAGATCGGAGGAGGAGGCAGGTGACGCTGCGGGACAGAAAAACCTGATGATTCATTTCCACAGCCCCCAGGAGGCCACGGGCAGGATGAGCCCTGGGATTTTCTAGGAATTTCAAGAAGGATTTTTGCACATTTTGAAGGAAGCCCATTCAGTACTGAGGAAGGAGCAGAAAATACTGCAGCTAGGTAGGAGTACAGGCGTTAAACAAGCCAGGATTTCTGGAAGCTGTCTGTAAATAACCTGGAAAAAATAATTAAAATGCCATTCACGCTGTAAAAATCCTGAATGAAAAGTCAAGGTTTTTTTTTGTTTTTTTTTTTTTTTTTAAGAGCTCAAAATATCTTGTGCTTTTTGTATATCTTTCCCTGGGCCTCAATATGCAGATATCAATCTTAGGTGTAGTTTTGCTTTCTTTCTTTTCTTTTTTTTTTTTTTCTCCTCTTGGTTTCTTGTGGTGTCTCTTGTACCATCGTTCTGCCTGGCATCTGCAATGGCTGCTGTTATGAAATCATCAATACTTTTAATTAAATGTCCTGATTTTTCTCTTCACCCAGATAATTAAATGCTTAATAAAAAGAGTCCTAGCACCTTCACGCAGCTATTTCCCATTTGATCACTATATTCTCACTGTCTTATCTGATCTTGTTTTCTATTTTTTCCAGCACTTCCATCAAATCGAATAGGTTTTTTTTTTTAATGTCTGATGTTGTGTGCCTTGCTGAAGGACTCGTGATGTTGAGGGTTGCTATGGGTGAGCTCCCCAGAGGGTTTTAGGTGCTTGACATGACAGATGGACTCTTACATCCAAAAAAAAATGCACCCACGTTTAAAGTCAGGGGTTTTCAGCCCTGCCTTTTCCCTCAGCTCGTTGCAGACCGTGACCAATGCCGAGGGTCAGTTTGGAGGGCCTGTGTTTGCTTCGGCCCCGGTGACCCACGTGAGGCTGCGCACGGTTGCGAAGGTCAAAGCCCGAGCGCCTTCTGGGCTGCTCTTTTCAGGGAGGAATGGCCTTTTTCTCCAGCGGCTGCAGGGGTTACAAAGATTGTTCCATGTTTTTCTTAAGGAGAACACTTTGAATGTTGCTTTACGTCTGTTTGATGAACACCTCTCCATAAGCACCTGAATAAACTAACCCTGGATTATCCCGTCAAATTGCTGTCGCTCTCTGGCCCTTCTTAGCAGGGTGGTTCAGGATTAATTCCCGTCTCCGCGACGCTCGATACCGCAGTCCCTAAACGCATCAGCTAGATGCAGCGATACTTGCGTTGTGTTTTCCAGAATCCCCCTCCTGCTTTTTATCTCTAGCCGTGTTTACCAGGCTTCATTACGCTCCAGTTGTTTGGAGCTCTGTAGTTTTTGATATTTTATTCACAGCCATTTGGACACTTAGAGCCAACAATTTTATTTTGCTCTTCCATTCTAACGGGCAGGTTTCTTCAGCAGAAGTAGTGCCCAAGTGAAAATGCTCTTCTTACTCTCCTCCAGCTCTTTTAGCTATTAGTAAATAATTATCCTAATTTTAGTCCTTCCCCTTTCAGATGAAAATTGTTATACATACATCTTGTTTGATTCCCTTCTTTTCGTGTAAACTGATTCTTATTCGCAAACCTGATGTAGTCACATACCAAAACAGACACAATTACAGTTAGGGCCCTGCAACCTTTGCAGCACAAGTACTATCTGAATCCTAAGCTATTACGCTGGCATTGCGTGTTGTTTGGGTACTTGCTGTGGCTTTGTTTACATTAGAAGTTGAAGAGATGTTCTCTTATCTGTCTTTAAACTGACATATAAATTGGCAGAATAATGGTGTGTTATGTTGCAAGGTGAAAATAACCCCCTGTAAACTTTATATTGATGTTGGCATGCCAAAACTTAACTGTCTTGTAAGTTTGTTTGGCTGTAGGCTGGACAGAAAAGGATTTGGGCAGCAAAGAGAAGGTCCTTGCATGGAATAAGGAGAACAGTGTTCAAATGTTTTGCTTGGTATTTAATTCTTTCACTATTGGTCATGACTGGTGTTCCATATATGACAAGCAATAAGCAACCTAGACAACGCCTAAGAGAACCTGCCTTTCTCATGCAAAAGATAAATTGCCTTTCCTTTACTTTTCTGTAGCTAATATTAGAGTCCTGTTGTGCTTAACTACTTCTAGACAGGGAGGGAGCAGGGAAGGAGTTGTGGCAGGGCTGGCTGTGTGCCCCGCTCGCTAGCAAGGGAGGCCAGCTCAGGGATTTCATAGCAAAACTGGAAACAAGAGGAAATGCTAAGGCTCTGGACTGCTAATGAGTCCCATCTTCAACAGCCAGCTTGCAAAGCTTCTAGTCCTGTGATTAAATGTTTATCTGCCAACATGGAAAGGGGTCAAGGGCTAAAGGAGGAAGAAAATGCATTGAAAAGATTTCTTCCTCGCATATAAAAAAAAAAAAAAGACTTCTCAGGTAGGTCTACCTGAAGCAGTAAGTCCTGTGTGCATTTTGTGGTTATAGAGTTGTTTCAAAATGATGTTCAGGGAAGTTTTGGATACTCAAGACACCTAAAAGAGTATGCTGGGGTAAGAGCACACCTGGGCATGTACTTACACATGGCTTATTCCTCATCCACTGTTGCTGTCCCCAAGGGAGAGCAGAAATGTGTATAACAAGCACCCAAAAGAAGACGCTGCAGAAAAACTTGTGTTTGGCTTTTTTTGGTTCTTGCATAAGTTTCTCCTAACTAACCTTCTCCTTTTGACATTGTTTTGCAGATAAGTAAACAGCAGCTACAGACAATCAAAGATCGATTCCAGGCCTTTCTCAACGGAGAAACCCAGATTGTGGCGGATGAAGCATTTATAAACGCTGTCCAGAGCTACTATGAGGTAAGGAGAGATGGTGTCGATATCCAAATGAATCATTGCTCTTTTTCCAAGTCACGGTTCAGATTTTGAACACAGGGGTTCTTTGTCCTTTCTGAAAAAAGCACAAAAAGGCAAGCACAAGGCCCCTCCAGGGATTGTGTGTGTGATACAGGGTTCCTAAAGCTCAGGATTCGAAGATGCATCTCCCATAAGACAACCGTAGTGACCCACACTGTGGTGCATCCCGTAAGTTGGTTATGGAGATGACACATTACCCAATAGTTGAAGTACTTTTTCCATAAACCCTCTTGAAAGACAGTCCTGTTGAGCAAGGCAGCACACTGTGAAAATAACAGAGCCAAACAGCTCATTAAAGAGTCTCACCTTGAACAAGAATTTAAATTAAATGGAAATGTTAAGGAATAAAATACTGTGGAAAATCACAGTAATTCAACCCTTTTCCCTATTTGTGTGATAAAAGCTATCCCGCTGATTCCAGTGATTCAATACCAATTCCAGATTTTGTGTTGCCCTAGCAATTATTAACAAGCACCCACTCATTGCTGGTAAAAATAATAACCTGCAAAGGGAGCGGGCTATATCTTTACACCTTTATACCTAAATGTAGGTTAAGAATTTCTTCCTTACATCTTCAAGGAGAAGAATTTCTCCCTGATACATTTTAAGCAGTTTGCTTTAATACAGGGAAGCTGCCACAACGTAAATGAAATGTCCCATGTTTCCTGTGAAAAAGAGCAAGAAATGTCTGGCCAGCATTTACAGTTCTAGCTGAAGCTTCTGCCTTATGTCTAATTGGCTTTAGGATTTTCAGCCAAAATCTTCTCATTTTGCTCTTTGCATGCACTGATAAGGGAAAGCAAGGGGGAAGTACAACTAGATTGCACTGAAGAACATGAAGCATCATTCATAATTGTGCAAAAGAATAATTATTAATATCTGTCTTTTTGTACTTCTCTGTATGCAGCCTTTCATTTTTTTCTCAGAATGAAAGAGCTTCTGTTTTTGAAGCAAGTCTGTGCTTGTGATTTGTATGAGGAGTGTTGCCTTTTTGTTAGCCTTTCTGCAAACCATTTCTCTTTCTCCCTAGAGCTATTCTGTCATGAAAGGTGAAGATTTTGATTTGCTAACATAGACCATTTCTGTGGAAGTAGCATCTAAGAGGGAACAAAAATCAGATATTAAAACTATAGAGAATTTTAAATCTATAAAAAAACGGCAGCAGCTGGCTCTGTGCAAGGAAAACACAAATTATCCCTGGATTAACTCTATTAAACAGGCCTAATAGTTACTGCTCCATCATTCTTCTCTGTACAGGAAGGAAGCTGAAAGTAATTTACATCTCTTATCAGAAAAGAAATTGCCAAGGGATCATCAGTTTGTCACAGCTTCACTGAACAGATGCTCTTAGAGAAAGTTTTCAAGATGGCATGAGCAACATTTTAGGATGTAAAAGCAGTATAATCTGTTTAGATAAGGTTATTGGGCAGGAGAATGAAACTGCTAAAAACAGAAAGACATGCCTGTTTCCCTGGTGAGTCCAGGCAAAAATTTGTCCTGAGCAGTTCCAGGAGTCTTGTGCTTTATAATTAGCATCAAATAATCAAACTTACCAAGAACAGCTGATGACAAAGATGTCTGCAAACCGTATGCTTTTAGCTTACCAGATGCACCACTGACTTTATCCTACTCAAAAGGGGCTACAAAAGGCCCATCTTTTGCATAATTCTTTGCTCTGGATCCTTCAGTATGTTTTTTTTTGTTGTTGTTTTGTTTTTTGGGTTTTTTTTTTACTGCTTTTTAACTTAGTTTCCTTCAACTTACAGCAGTGCTTTCTCTTCCCTTCTCCCTAGCTGTCTAGCTCATGCGGCAGTATAGAGAGGACTAGTAGGAAACGAACCTTTTAACTTCTGTGCAGTTGTAGCAAGACCCTGCGTCTTCCTCAGTCCCGTCTGGAGTGGCTCAAAGAAACAAGGGATTATCTTGCAGCAGGACCAAGATCTCTGCCCTCTTTGAATGTGAGCAGCTTTTCCTGAGGATGCTGTTCTCCTTCCTCCCCTTGTGTGCAAAGAGCTCACCCTTAATCAAAGCAGGGTCTAACCAGAGCAGATCCTGCTTGTTTCTACCTCCAACAAGGGCCAGAGTTCTGTGCAAATAACTCTTCCTTGAACTAGAAATTCATATTTAGGTACTGATATATTAAGCTGCAGGATGTGCTGTGGGCTTGGAATGTGCTAAAACTGAAACTGCCCATCTGGTGGTTTTAGTAGGGAGTTCACCTGCTATCAGGACAGAATAAGATTTGTTCTTTTCCTGTGTTACCTGGGGAATGGATTTTTTTGTTGTTGGAGAAAGAAATGAAAGTTTCATGGTGAGTCAGGGAAGCGTTTAATGTCCTTATCCTGAACATGTTTGCATGGTAATGCTCTGCTGAGCTTGCTGTCAGGGGGGCAGACGTGTGGTTGTCAGTCTTGGGTTTGTTGATAGCCCTGCAGTCAAATTAAAAGGCTGAGTGGTCTGAGCAGACTCAGCTCTTGGTCTGCAGAGCACCCCTGTGCTGTGGGAATGCCGCAGATCCAGCGGGTAAAGGATGACAGGCCCAGCACACTCCAGCAGGTGCTTCGGGAAAGCCTGCCCCATCTTTCCCTTCCACGGAATAAAAGCTTCATCTGACAACAACCGTAATTCCTTCAGTAGGTATTTGGGAGATGCGCTATTAGACCCATTCCCACCCTGCTGCTGGCAAATAGGACCAGGACACACGTGATCTGTGTGGGGGCTCATCCATGGATGTGGCAGAAGGAGGTGCCTGTCTGGCCCAGCTCAAGGCTGGTTTCCCTCTCAAGTGCTGGCGTGTGTGCACACATTAGGATTTTGCCGCAGTAATTATTGACTCCTGGCAATCTTATTAGGCAGTCTCATAGCTGGGCAGCTCGCTTGTTGTCTTCCAGAGAAAGCAGCTCATTCTGCAGGACAAAACAATTTCCTTGACAAAACACCTCATATTCCCATTTCTCTCTTCTTTTCCTGCTTCGTGTCTGGCTGGCGCTCCCCCGCGCCTGCCTCCTCTCTGCCAGCCGCTGCCTCTCCTGCTGTCGGCAGCTCTGCCTGCGGAGGATGAATCGGGCGCCGCGCGGTGCTGACGGGAGGCAGGAGTCGGCTCCCCCGCGCGCGGTGCTGTCAGGGCTTGTGCTGGGATGAGGACCTCGCAAGACATCAGACATTTGCGCTGCCCGCAGCGGGAAATCACTGGCGCCGTCCTGTGGGGTCAGGCCAAAGGTGGGCCCAGACACCGGGTGGGTGGTTGGAGGCTGGATGTGAGCATCGAGGACGGGTGCAGCGGAGCCCCTTGCCGTGATCTCTTGCTGTTTGCAGCAGTCCATGTTTGGGGGACTTGCTGAGCTGCGGCTGCATCCAAATCTTCAGTTTTCAATTTTGGTACTACTGAACAAACTACCCTCACACACAGGATGTCATTGCTCATATTTATGCTTTGCAAGGAAGGTAAGTACACGCTGGTGTGCTTGAGCATGGACGCCATCCTCCATGTCGAGGCTGCTGGTAGCATCCTGCTCCTGGCCACCTTGTCTGCTGGGAGCACTCCCCAATGCACCAGTGTCAGCAGAAAAATGCCCCAGCCCTTCCTTGGCACCACTGCTGGGCTCTTTTTGGAGGAAAAGCCACTACCATTCCTGGCAGATGCATGTGCTGCCAAGCAGCTGGGAACATGGGGTGCCGAGCTGCTAAGTGGTATAAAAATCTTACCATGTCCTCAGGTTATCCTCAAGCTCTTTAATTATTGAGAGCTGACAGATAAGCCCCTGTGTTGGCACAGCTTCCTCCCAGCTTGCTGTATTCATTGATTCTCAGTGTCTTTTATAAACCAGCAGTTCTTGCTAGAAATCGATTGCTCTTCTCCTGTGTTGAGGGCATGGGAAAGGAGAGCCAACACAGTTATCTCCCTGTCTCCCTCTCACCCTTCAATTCTCCCTTGCTCCCATGGGATCCTGTTCTCCAGGGGGCATTTTAACTATACGCTCCCAGTGCTGATTGTGCAGGTTGGAAAGACCAGAGAATGGCGAGGATGACAATGACACATGTCCTACTGACGGTAATGTCAAACAAATTCAGGTTTGATGTGCAAATCCTGCCATTTTGTCACAGCAGGGCCTGTGTCCTTGCGCTGATCAGTGGTTTCCCAGGTCCTGGGTATGAGGGTAAATGCAGTGCAATGCTATTGACTCAGGTAGGGTGACTGAGCTCTTTATAGCAAGGCAGAATTTGGCTCAGAGAATGTAGCTATGCAATAGCTTTCTTATTAAAGCATTTGCTAGCTCAAAATGTAATCCTGCTTTCCTAAAGGATGTTTGTGTATCCAGCGCAAGTGTGATTATAGTGTCACACAAAAACCTAATTGCATCAAAACATTTCCCTTTTAGTGGACACAAAGCAGAAGCTTTACCTGATTTCATTACACTTCACGAAGTACAGGTGAAACTGTTGTTAGGCCTGCAATAGGTGATTGTCCCATGGAACAGCAGAAAGCATCCAGGCAAAGAGCTAGTGGTGTTCCCTTTAGGAAATATGGGTTTTGGTGATACTTTAGCAGCAAGCAGGATGTTTTTAAACTGACAACATTTGAAGTCCCTCTCTCCTTACAGGTATTTCTAAAAAGTGACCGCGTTGCCAGGATGGTGCAGAGCGGAGGGTGCTCCGCAAACGACTCCCGAGAAGTCTTCAAGAAGCACATTGAGAAGAGGGTGCGCAGCCTGCCGGAAATCGATGGCCTCAGCAAGGAGACAGTCCTGAGCTCCTGGATGGCAAAGTTTGATGCTATTTACCGTGGTGAAGAGGATCCCCGCAAGCAGCAGGCCAGGATGACAGCGAGTGCAGCCTCAGAGCTCATCCTCAGCAAGGAGCAGCTCTACGAGATGTTCCAGAACATCTTGGGGATCAAGAAATTTGAGCACCAGCTTCTGTACAACGCTTGTCAGGTAAGAGCCTTCTCCCAGGCTGAGTGAAAGTGGGAAAGGTTTTATTCAGGGAAATGGTCGTTAATGGAAATGTTGCTTACAAAATAGAAATTTTGTTCTGATCAGACTGATCAGAGAGAACTTTCATGAGGAAATGTGTTCTTGACTCATGCTGGGTTTTTGGTACTGCCAGTTACATCTTGGCTATCCAGGTGGGCCTCTCTGTCTTGATTTCTCTTGATTCTCTTGATTTGTGTGTGATTTCTCTTGTTTTGTTGCTTAGAATTTTCTTTGGGGCTTTTTTCAAATGGTTCTTGGAAGGTTTTCTTTCATGAAATCGCAAAGGACTGCTGAGAAGGAAAGATCTTATTCTCACTGTTATGTGCATCTGAGCAGATCTTTGATGGTGCCTAAGCTCCCCCTGAGTTTAGGCAGGTTCTTTGCTAGGAATACTCTCACAACGTGATGTTTAGGAAAGTAAAACTTTATTTAATCGTATCTATAATTTGATTATACTAGTATGCAAATTTAAGGTACCACTTAAGAGTATTCTTCAATATGTTATTAGTCTCTATCTACTCACTATCATGACTGACACAAAGTACTTCTAGCCACTGAGAAAGAATTTGTGGATTAAGACCAGTTTAGATCCATCATTCTTTTTGAACATTTTGAGGCAATTTTTGCTCTTTAAATATCTAAATGTTGGACTGAGCCACAGGCACGCATTCAAACTGATCCAAAAATTGGCAGGAGTTGTAAAGCTATTACTTTCCCAGAACAATTTGTTGTGATAAAACACCTTCAAGGTGGCTGATGTACGCATGGTTTATCCAGCATACAAGGAGGGGGCTCTGCAATATTACTGGAATAAACTGATTTTGTGGCCTCGCAATTAACTACTGATGTTCAAGAGGACGGGGAACTACTGATGTTCCCCCTCCTTCAGCTGCCCTTGGTGTGTGAGATGTCACCGAGTGGTCACACCAGGCGAGCTCTTTTGCTGCAACTTGCTTGCCTTTGCACCAGTCTAGCTGACAGAAGTACTTTATTGCAGCCTGTGATAACGTTATTAGTATTTGAAGCTGAGATGCCCTACGGGTGAATGTCTTGGGCAAACTTGCTTGCTGAGGTTGTATGGAGTACAACCTTAAGTAGGCAGAGTCTTGGGGACCCCCCAGCACCTTTGATGACGTGGAGGTTTGT
This sequence comes from Nothocercus julius, assembly GCA_013398735.1. Classification (NCBI taxonomy): domain Eukaryota; kingdom Metazoa; phylum Chordata; class Aves; order Tinamiformes; family Tinamidae; genus Nothocercus; species Nothocercus julius. The sequence continues at coordinate 12,784,258 of VZSV01000005.1, forward strand.
GAAGCAAGAGCTGCCTCTGCAGCCCCCAGAGCAGACCCCATCTCTGCTGGTGCAAAAATCAGGACGTTTCCCTTTCTTCTGTAGCCTCACTGTAAACATGGGCAAATTCCTCACCTTCGTGTGCCTGCCCAGTGCCTTGCACTAGCTCCCCGTTAAGAACCGTTTCTCCAGGGGTCCCCACCTGGGACCCTGTACTGGGCTCTTGCGTTTCCAGCAGCTCTTGCTGAGGGCCTCACCGGCTGTCCGGGCTGCCAGTGACCCACCTTACAACCCCCTGCTACTGCATATAAATTTTGCAGGCAGAATAAAGGACGTTAGAGTCGGGAGAGGGGGAAAATCTCCTTGTGGAAAGCTTGCTGAGGGGGGCAAACCTTGATCTCTTCCTCTTCACTCAGGGGTTCAACTTCTCATTGCAATTAATACATTCAAGAGCAATTCTGTTGTTTTTCCGTACAAACATTCCCAATGCATTTTAAGAAATGATAGAAAATCATTTTGAGTCTTTTTTTTCCCCTGTAAACAACTTAATTATCTTGCTGTTGTTCATCTCAGCCCTTTATGTGAGAGGCAGGAGAGGATAATAAATGTCCTTGAGTAAGAGGACTTGTGGCAAAGGCAGTAGCAAGGTCTGCGTCAGTCCCCATAAATTCTGTTTTTTGACGCAGAATTCTTGCCTCTGTCCTCTTTTAAAACAAAGCCACAATATTTTCAGTGATGAGTTGAGAGCTGAGTCAGTTTTGCAGTTGGGTGTGTGATATTTTTATTATTTATTTTTCTAACTTAAACCAACTTGAGCTCTCTCTCATCCTCCCTTGACCCGTGCTCAGCTAATGAGCTGGAGCAGTTTGGTGCGAGTGCCAGGTCTCTTGCCCTCTTGCTTTTTGCATGCTCCGTGCTGTGGGAAGTCATGTCTTATCATCATTGTACTGCTTTGTAGATGATGTCCGTGCGCGAGAGCCTTTCTGGTTGACACTGTGAACTCAGTGGCAATTTGCAGCGTCTGCTCTCTGCAAATTGCCGTGTTGCAACAAGCAACCCATTTCCTGTAGTAGATCCTGGTTTTACTCTGGAAATGAAGGATTTAGTTCAGAGCCTTCTGTAAGGCTCAGAGGCAACAAACCTGTAATTTGAGTTTTTGGAGAATGATGTGATCGCTCTGGGATGTGAGTATTAGCATGGGAGTTACTCTGTTGTTTCTAATACTCAGATAGTGAGGATTAGATGTGCAGAAGGGAAAGAATTTTTACATAAGACACAACTCAGAAAACTGCAAGGCCTTCACCAGAAATAGTTCTCCTGTCTGATATTTTCCTGAGATGCAGAAAGCAGTTAAATGCTGCTGCCCCTGGACTGAGTCTGAATGTGCGGTGGGAATTTCCGTGTGGGACTGGCGGCCAGAGCCAGGTTGTTTGATGTCCCCTCCTCCTCCTTGCTCTCTGTTATGCCCCATAGGAAAGACAGCTCAGAGCTGGTGCAAGAGGGTTTCCTTAGAGGGTAGGAGCCTCCCACTAGGTTCCAAATTTTCTTGCATGATTGAGATCTTGCTAACACTTTACCCCACCATCCATACAGGAACACTGAACCTCTGCACGCTCCTCCATCCCAGGCTGTATTCTGCAGTGAGGAAAAGTCCTTCAAAACCAAATATTGAGTCTCTTTAAAGCTCAGACGAGCTGGAACTCTACAGCCGGGGGAGAACTGGGGCATTTGCTGCTGACCTGGCAGAGGTGTGCATAAGAGCAGGGAAGGCTTGGGCAAACTACAGGCTTTGCCGTGGGGACCCTCAGTCCTGAGCTAGCTGTGCTACCACAGCCGCGTTATCGGGGCTGACTGGGACTATTAGAGCAACCCTCTTGTTTCTTAAAATGTTTTTGTTTGCTCAGCTTGTACAGGCAGCTCCCAGAGTGGGGCATCATCCCAGTCCCTCGCCGCGAGGGCTCAGCATGAGCCCTGGAGCAGGAGAGATCTGCTCTTTCCTTCCCAGAATTTAGTTGTGAATTATTTCCTACTAGAACTCCAAAAGCTTTTGTTAACACGAGGCTGATTTCAGAGCTGCAGCAGCATTTGGGTTTGCTCTGGAGGGGACGTGCAAAACCTGGGCACTGTCCTCTGCACCCGTTTTGTGAGGTCTGACACCAGGTAGACAACCAATGACACCCGCCAACTTCAGAGCACTGAAAACAGGAGCACCCGGAGAGAGGACAAAGGGGTATACAGAGCGAGAGGTCTGGGGGAGGCCGGAGTGTGGGGGAATGGGTCCGTCTTTTGTGTGTGTGTGTGTGTGTGTGTTATGGATGAGACAGCACTAGGAAACACTTGTTGTGTTATGTCCCTTCCCGCTTCTCTCCCCCTCCCTTTAAATTTTCATAAATTTCACCCACCTCATCTGACTTTCCCCATTTGGCAAGCGATCTTTGCAGCCACCTCTGCCCGTCTGTCCAGCTGCCCCGCAAGTCACCGGGTGCTCTCTTTTCTGGGGGTTTCCAAACACCTCCCAGGCTGTGTTTGCAGCAGTTCGTGCAGCACAAGGTTCCCTTAGCACTTCGTGGCACTAACCTGTGACACCTTGGCATGGTCATTTATTTCCATCGTGCTGTTTTGTTGCAGTCCAGGCTACATTTCAGTCAGAGTCAGTCAGAAGGTGCTTTGGTCTGTCTGAATAAAAGCGATAGGGTAATGAGTTAAATTTCATGAGCCCGACTCTTGCCTCATCAGAACAGAGTTAATTGGAAGTACAATTTTATTCCTTTTCTTAATAGCTTGATGGAAGGTTCTGTGGCCTGTTTCCTAAGAAAAAATAATGTGTATATTTTGGGGTATAAGTAAAGGGAAAACATCCTGTCTAGTATTTTGCTGGGTACGCTGAGGTTGTAACGTTGCCGGACGCACCACGAGGGCTCACGTTCTGTATAGGGGCGATTCCCTCGTGTTGTGCACAGGCACTTGCCCTAGCAGCCCATCGTGGGCCCGGCCTGCAGCCTGCAGGGCTGTCTGACACAGTCTTCACTCTAAAACCGAGCAAACTCCACGGGTGCACCTGGAGGTGGTGATGTCTCTTCCCGCGCTGGTTGATGCACTGAGCGCCGCAGCTGTTTTTGACCCAGGCTTGTCTGGTGTGCGTGGATGGGTTGGCAACGCGACGTTCTGCTGATGCTTCTGCTGACGGGCGTCCCAGGTGCCATCGCTCTTCCGGGCCCGACAGCCGAAGCTGCTAGTGCAGTGCATCAATCAGTCCCCCGCGCTCGGCAAAGCGAGCCGATCCATCTCCCCAGCCGCTCGGCTTGTCGCGAGCCACGCGATGCCTTCGGTTATGGTCCTGACTGTGGAAAGAGTCGGCCCCGGCGTGTAAAAGTCAACAGCTTGGTTCCTCAGGTGTTGTGCTTGCCCGGCCAGGTCCACCTGTTAAACCCAAGGTCATGTCTGAGGAGCGGGGTGAGCGTTTGCCGAAGGATTGTGTGACCCAAGAGGCAGAAACCAGTAACTCTGTGTCCTGTTTTGGCTGAGCATGGAAATTGGTTTCATTTCTGCTGCTTGTTAACATGGAAGGGGCCAGATGCTCCCCCTAATCCGAGAGGGTCTCCGAGGCTCTTCTCTGCCCTCCCCATCACCTGCCTTCTCCTGGTAGTACCGTAGTGGTTACAGGCTTTGTGGTCCCTGCACCTTTCTGCTGTGCTCCATGAAACTCTGTGCCCAGATGCTGTACTAGGAGGCAAAGAGCAAGAAGGCTTTGCTTAGTTACTGCTCTCCAAAGGAATTAGCAAGATTAGTGCCAAGAGTCCCAAACAGTTGCTTGAACTTCTCTGGAAGAAGGTGCTTTTCTGCTGTGCAGCTTTGTCCTCAGTAACATCATAATCACACCACTCAGGTTTTATTTTCTTTCACTTCTGAAACAATATTTTATTTGTTTCCTAAAGGGATTTTTTATTTACATATATATACATATATATATATATATATATACACACTGTATACACACACACGCAACATCCTCAGGTTGTGCAAGATAAATGTGTTCGTAATGTGATAGCAGTGATGTAGCAGGATCTGAGCTAGCAACAGAGCAAGAGGGATTGATGTGATTGGAAAGACTTTTAGGAACCAAATGTGTGAAATGGTGTTGTAGCAGAATGGCTGTGAGGACAGCAGTGCTGTTAAGCACAGCCGCTGACTGGAACATTTTGAATAATACAGAGAATAATACTTGTTTTTCTTTGCATAATGCACATCATGTGGCTTGGTGTTTCTGCTCTGGTGGAGTCGCTATCTCCAGATGTAATAGTGAGCTCCTCCATGGTGCCAGGGGCCCTCCTGCTCTGCTGGGGAGGAAGACACGTGTTTGAGCCTTGGGTTTCTGCTCTAGAACCCATTGATGAGACCTGGGTTTAGCTCCTTTGCTTTAAAACTAACCTGTGACCGTGGAAGAGTCGCACAGGGGCAATATCTTAGGCGCTGGGCAATGCCAAGCTTTAGCCTTTGGGCTTTCCCTTTGGGCTGGCCCTCCTTGTCCTACAGACCTTCGTGATGGCCAATTGCAACACCACCTCTGAAAATCAGACTGAGCTGTTCTCCCTGCCTTGTTTTTCTCCATCTGTAGGGCAGGGATTTACTTTTCTCTCTCATGCTGTGTTTGAGTTTTAGGCATACTGAGAAGAGAAAATGATAGTACAGTGCTTGTTCATTTAATCTGGCTGCAGTAGCTGATGTCCAGCCAGATCTATGATAAGCTGCACATTTCTATCCTGAGGCAGAGGAGGCTCTGGACTCCTGGGCAGTCACTGCAGAGCTTCAGCTCTGTCCTGGGTCTTGGTTTTGTGTATCAATACTGTCTAAGACAGGCTTCAAAATCAGACTACTTCTAGTTTTCTAAGCCGTAAGTGTCCCCCTATATAGTGACATTCCTGTAAAATGTAAAAAACATCTGGGCTAAACTTCCAGTTCATCCTTTTCACATAGATACTTATTTAAAAACTAATAGCTAGACTTGTTTATCAAACCTGCTGAGTAACGTGTAGAGGAACAGGGTTGAAGGTCACGTTCCTTGAACACATAGTCCTGATCCTGCAAGGAACAGGTGAAAAACCTCACAGAGGACGGCACGTATGTGTGTGTATAGGACAACACAGACCACTAATCACTGCTTTCTAGCAGCTGGTTCACTTAGCGTGGGTAAAAACTACTGGCTGCCTTAAGTAGAGCTGTTTCTTAAGTCTTGGGGAACATGTGGTGTTAGCAAGGAAGTGTTTCAGCTTAAACTTAAAGCCAGACCAGAGCTGGCTTAAAATTGGAATTCACTGTTTTGACATTTATTTTTGCAGCAAAATTAGAGATTGTGTCCAAGGGCTGACATTTCCCGCAAAGCAGAAAGTTCTCCTGCCAAAATAACAACAAAAAAAGACTTTCAGAAATGTTAGCAGAAAAATATTTAGAAGTTACATCCTGAACCAAATGTTTGCTTGTTTGCTTAGCAGATTTCAGTATTAAAAATGATTCTCTGAGGTGGTAACTTGCCTTCTGTCCCTCTTTCACCTCTGCAAGTCGGGTGGTGTCCTGAATCCCCACGGCGTGCTGGAGTCCGTAACGCGTCACAGCGATGCTGCAGTGGTACTTGGAAGATGCGGTGCCGTTTAGGGCGGAAATGAGTAAGGATGGAGACTCCCATGTGGCACTTTAACAGCTCAGGCAGTTAGGAGAAAGTTAAGCTGACCTCAAAGTAAAAATTAGGTTTGTATGTACTATTCTCCCAAAACAGTATTTAATTCTTTTTTTTTTTTTTTTCCCTTTCTTTCTTCTGGAGGAAAATTCCCAGCGAAATTTTGCAATGAGACTCGCAGGGCTGTTACACCCCTCATGGAGATACTATATGCATCTCTCTGTATCGCTAGTTCAGAGATTGGGATATTGAGCATCAGAGATTTATTCCACATTGATTTTTTTTTTTTTTAATAACATGAAGTAATTCCTTTTTATTGTAACTTCGTCCTGAAACTCGAAGCCTCTGAAATGGCCATCTGCAGTTCCTTTAAACGCTAATGCTGCCTTTAGTGATGCTCTCTGCAAGGGATTTGCTCAAGTCCTGAGCCGGGGCAGCCGCTGGCACTCACGGCAAGCACCGCGCAGGCCTCCGCGGGCTCCCCTCGCCCCAGTAACCTCAGCTGGATCCCAGGACATCACGGGCACCTTCAGCCAGCCCCGCTATCCCCTGGCACCTCCCAAAGCATTCGCCAGACCCCTCTGCTTACTTTTCTCTCGCCTTTCACTCCTTCAAAATGCCTTCTGGTTCCTCCTCCTATTTCTGCGCTCAGAACATTATCCTCCACTTAAAACAAAGCCACCACCGGTATAAACCGGGGTAAGGTGATTTTAAGATGATCCAAATCCATAAAGCATCATACTCTGTTTTCAGTAATTCCGTACTTATTGCCATGGAAACGGAAATGGCAGCCTGGAGCCTTCCGCAGGGTTGTAATTACTCTTGTGGCGTTCAGTGGCGGGCGCAGCATGCCTGTCAGCGCACGAGGATCTTCCAAAGGTGCCGGTGATTTAACACTGGAAATGGAATTGAGAAAGCAAAATGCTTTGCGAAGTGAATGAAATCTCCCCTTCATAATATTACCATGCAGATGCACCCTGGCAGAGCGGGAATTGGCTGCCCGCTTCGACTAGGGATGTGATGTTTCGAAGAACTGCATTTGCACCGAGCATGGGAGGCAGGAGAGGCCGAGAAGACGGGGCAAGGGCAGAGATGAGGCGAGCGTCTCGGGCACGATTTACGGCTCAGCCGCAGCTCCAAGTCTCCCCGTGATGGAAAGCAGGTCGCACATTTGTTTGCAGAGGTTGCCCAGGGGAGCACGGAGCAAAGCTCTGCTTGCTCCTGTTGGTCCCGTGTGTTGTGGAGATGGTGCCTTGTGCCATGCGCTGTTTAGTGTCCTTGTAAATCACCTCAGAGGGATGGGGTTGTGCGAGGGACACCCGTGTGCCACATGGCCTCTGCATTTTGCGGAGTAAAATGCAGTAGTTGCTCTTCCTCGGAGTTGGATCGCTCCACCGAGCTTTCAGCACTGGGTGTCTGATCCATGCAGAACATGTATGGACATATGTGTGCATTCATCAGCTGTAGGATCGACTTATGTTCTGTGCTGTTATGGACTAAACAGAGCAATCTTGGCCCCTGTAATTAAATTTAAAGCAAATTAACTCTTCTATTAAACAAAATAAATCTGATGTAGCCTAACGCTGTATTTTCTAGCTATGGCTGATCAATCGTTCCTGCATAGAGCAGGCAAATGCTGCTGAGCAGATGGTCTTGGCTGAGGCATGGTCAATTAAACTAATTAAAGATGCTTTCATTTAATCAGAGAGTGTTTTAACCCTGTTATCTGCCAGTTGGGGATGTATGTTTTTTTGCACCAGGAACTTTAGAGTTCTGGCCCTACCGTGGACATCTCCTGGTTTTACAGGCCCTTTACAGAAACCAGACTGGAGCACGCACCCGAAGAGCAGAGAAATTGTCATGTCATGCAACAGCTGTGAAGGCCTGCGAAGAAAAACCAAGTTGCTTTCTTCTAGCGCTAACAAGTATGTGTATTAGACTGAGGAAGTCTTATGAACTGAGTCCTTCCCCCGCCAGCTCCTGCCAGCCTTTTCTGGAGGTTTAGGGGAGTGTGTGCCCTTCCACTGTCCATCCAAATGTCACTTGCTCCACCAAAGCATCAGCAGTCAGTTGTGACTTGTTATGGTGCATTATTGATGGGGCTGGGGGATAAAGAGGGGGGAATCTGCAGCATCCAGACAGGTCCTGCACCAAGGTGGCCTCTGCTGTCACGCAGAATGGTTTGGCTGCTGGGAACCCTTCTGCCACAGGACTCTGGAGGTGGATTTAATTCCCTGTTTGCAGCAGAAACCCATAGGGACTCCTGTGAGGCAAAGCTCTGTGTTTTGGTCTGTTTAACAGAGCACTTGGTAGTAATTGTCACAACTGGGCGTCCTTGCCTTTCCCCCACGGCTCCGCTCTGCCGAGCTTCTCCCACTGCCCTATCATGGTAAGCGGTAACACTGTATGTAATGCACCATATATAATATGCCAGCAAGGTGAGTAAGACCAAAAGGGTTTTCTTAGCCTAATGGAAAAAGCATATGAATTTCTCTCAAGAACAGTATATATAGAAGGGAGCAACAAGGAGGAGGCTTGGAAGGAGCACTTCCAGGCTATTAGTCAGCATCAGGGGGTTGGGGTACAGCAGCGCATATGGGTTGAATTAAACACACATGTCCTTTATTCAGAGCACCATGTAGGGAACTTTGTGCATCAGTCTAGACCTGTTCTGCTCCAGCGACATTAGTCCATGCAGGTACATTAGGGCAAAAGTCAGGTTGGTTTTCAAGATGTTCCTCTGCTATGAAATATTTTTTCTTTTTATTTAGTGGGGTGGTTTTGTTTGTTTTGTGGTGCTGTATCAGCTAAATACTCCTGGTTGTCTGTGTGGATTGATTAATTTCCACCATTTAAGGTTTAAATTACCCTTAAGATATCTTTTTGTTTCAAATGGCCTATGAATACTTTTTATCATCTGCATTAATGCTGCAAAGGAATGCATTAAAAAAATAACTACAGTTACCTTATAAATTATCAATAACTTGACATTCTCAATCTACTTTAAACCCTCTGTTGAGGGGCCACCAATTCCTTTCTTTTATTGAGAAGCTAATTCTTGGCATGACTTTCCTGCTTTCTCGACAATTTTTTTTTTTTTTTTTTGAATCAGGAGCCTCATGAGTAGATGCTTGTTAATAGAGCTCTGATCCCGCACCACCACCTTGCATTTTGGAAGGAGTAAGTTAAGCAGTGAAATCCTGGCACTAGGTAAGAGCAGTTAGGGGAAAAATCACAAGAACAGAGCCATGAACATCCGGTTGCTGGTGATGTGCTTACCTGCTGACGCTGCCATTTGCAGGCTAGCAGAGGTCCCTAGGAAGGAAAACACTCTCAACCTGAGATTATTAACTGGGCGAGATGTTCTGGTACCTGTGGCCTCTGCTGGTGCCTGGCTGCTTCTAGCTTAGCACAAGCCAAACAGGCCTCACAGCTTTGTTACAGGAACAGGCTGCAGCATAGGGGAAAATCAGGGAGATGGGCCATTCCTGGCACGGCTTTGCAGAGGGGCGATGCTGAAACAGTGGGGAAGGTTTTGCAGGAGCTGCAGAAATAGAAGTTCTTGAGCATCATTAAATGTGACAACATTAGGAAAGCATCGCTTGAAACCATTTTAGTAGAGAGGAGGTCTGGCATGGCACAAGATAGAAAACCCAGAGGTGTTCCCTTTGTATTGGCAGGGAGGAGACTGATAATTAAAAACAGGGGAGCAAATAAAAAAGAAAAGGTAAATTCAGGGAAATATCTTTTGTGTTGAAGAAAAAACAATGAGCAGTCCCATGGGCCTTATTGACACTACATAGATGGTGTCGAAACACCTGATGGGTCTGCCCAAGGTGAAACCAAGCCGAATGTTGCCAGTGACTGGGGTGCAGTGGCCAAAGATGATCAATAAAAATTGAACATTTTATTGCCAGTTTTCCAAAGAGCAGCATAAAACCTTTTATTAACTGTTGCTAGTAGGGCAGCTTCTGCTGGGCTTCGAAGTGGC
>VZSV01000005.1:12794088-12823692 GCA_013398735.1 Nothocercus julius
TCAGCACGTTCTGTGTTTTATTAGGAAAAGAAAATGTCACTCCTCCTCTTTGTCCTTCCCTCAACCAGAGATGGCAAGCAGGAGACGTCACAAAGAAATGACCCCGTTGGCCCTTTTCTGAGAAAGTGATCTTGCTTTTTCTTTTAGCAGCATTTTGTTCCCTGCAGTACATGTTCCTGTCAATCAGCCCGAGAGGGCCCTTGCAGACAGAAGGGGTGTTATCCAGACCTCTCCCTCTTTAAGCAACTAACTGCTAACTGCAAAAGAACCCATATGTGATGCTTATCTTAAGGCTGGAATACTTAATAAGACATAACTGGTGCATGACCCTGCACTATGTGAATGCCTGCCTTCTTTTAACTGGAGATACAGCAGCTAGAATTTAATTTTGCACATAGGTCTTTTAAGCTACTTTGAATTGCACTGCACTTTTGCAGGACTTCAGCCCTCACCTGTGTATTTCATCTCTGAAATCCTTTTAATGCCAATTTTATAAGTAAAATCTAAAGATACCACAGTATTTGTATGTAGCAATGGTTATATGTTGTCAGGCTGGAGGCTTGTGCCAGAACTCCAGGGTCTTCATTTCAACCAGGAAGAGAATTGAGACTGTTTTTCATTGAGCTGCACTAGCCTAAAGTCACAAACTGCTCTTTCAATTATCGTTTTATAGTCTTAAATGAGGAGATCATTCTTGTGACATATATCATGCATTAAGTGAATATTTTGAAGCTTCCATATTAATATTTTACCAAGTTTCCTCTAGTCTTTATTTCAAAAAGAGTGGTTTCTGGGAGATTGCTTCTTTTCTTTTTTTTCCTCCCCTTTTGCAATCCATATTGTGGATTACGTAGTTCCAGAAAAGAATTACTAAAAATACAGTGTTATTTACCAAAGTCTTTTCCTCTCTCTGCATTTCATTCTTTAGACTACCCGTGTTTCTGGGTTACTTGACAAGCACTTCATGCCACAGATTGGGATGTGATAGACCATGTCGTTTTAATTCAGGATCAACTTTGGGGGTCAGATGCATCAGGCCATAGAAAGCACTATATGAATATAAAATACACTTAGGCTAATCTGCCAGTTTACATCTAAAAAAGGACCAAAATAAAAAGAGAAAAAAGGAATATTTCGTAGGAGAAATGAGCAGTACTAAGAAATTTCTCCAAATGAATATCTAAATAGGCTCATATTTGTTCCCAGTGAGCTGACTATAAATGATCAGCAAACTAGATTTCATACATTTCAAAGGCTCTGTCTCAGTATCCCTAGCTATAGGGAATGCAAGTTATGTAAGCTATTTCTTACCTCTTTCAGTGCTGAGTTTTCATATTCAACATACTATGCTTTTTCTGGAACATCTGATTCTACCTAGTGTGTTTAGTGAGAAATGGGAATGTGAGCTCAGTGGGGAACTGGATGTGAGACAGATTCAAATACAGCCTCTCATGTATTTAAAAGGCAGCTATAACAGCTTAATGTTGTAAGAAGTCAAGTCGACCTTCACTGCATTGGGCTTTGCTGTGTAATGCAGGACAGTGATGTTCCTGAGAAGTGTGACATCATTACATGTGTTTTCATGTGCTTGGTCCAATTTGCCTTTAGTGAAGTTCTTTTTGGCTCAGAAATAGATAATGTTAATTATTAATTTTAATAATATTAATTATTATTAATAATAAGCTGCAGAGGGCTGTATTGATGGCACAATTTCTTTCATCATTTAATTGTGAAGTTTTTGGGTAAAAATCACTGTTGCTAATCTTGGCCTCATAATAAAAGACAGAAAATGTGTCCCACCATTTAACAGCCATTCCTTCCAGAGAGCATTTATTTAGAGATTAAAAGCAATGTTGAGCTGACCTGAGCAAGAGAGAGAGGAATAAGCATCTCTAGTGAGGTTGTAGCCAGCTGAAATGGGGCGTTGTGAGCTGTGTTTTGCCCACACTATAGATGCCATAAACTTGGTGACTGTAGACGTTGCACAAACCTTTATGAAGCAGCAGCTGGGAAGTGAGTTGAGTTTCACAGCAGGGCCGTATGTGGGCCCTATATGTTTGTGGACCAGGAGAGTGCAGCACAAGGCGCAAATCTTGAGTCAGAGCCTCGTGATGCTTTGATGTCACCCGTCCCCAAACCGTGATTAAGTTCCTGTGATTTACAAGCTCCGGTGCAGCAGCGGAGACGCAGTGCCCGCTCATGTGAATGCTCTCGGATTAATCCATAGTGAAAGAGCTAAGCTAAATAACCTCCTTTGGCATTTGCTGTGAGCAAAGAGCATTTGTGCAGATACTTAGCTGGCATGAGCTGGCATGGCTGCTTGTTAAGAAACCTCTCTAGCTGTGATAACTTGATAGTGAGCCTGAACCTTAGGCCTTCCTTGGAGCGTGCAGAGGAGGGGCCTGGGCAAAGGATGGGCATTTTCCACAACGGAAGATAACAACGCACAGATGCATAATTTTGCTGTCTTTTCCTGAGCGTGTTGCCAGTCGAACATGGTTTGAAGTGGAAAGAGGGGCTGGAGAGCAAGTGAATAGTAGTGGGAAGATGTTGAGCACCGGATCATGAGCAAAGCCAGAAGATCCTGGCAGATGACGTGGAGGGCCAGGATGGTGCTGGAGGGAGATGTGTAAATTTGTACTCCTGGGCTATCCCTGAGGAGAGGGACATCAGTGAAGAGTTTCTGTGCTCTAAATTTGAGGACTGAGAGCCCTTGGCTTTTGTGTATGTGGGGTTCTTTGTTTGTTTTCCTGCTCTTTTCTTTTTCTTGTTGTTGTTTGTTTGTTTTGTTTTTCCCTTAAATAACTAGCTTCGTTTATGACCTAGCTAACTTCAGAGAAGACAGTGAGAAAATCGTGTGGGAGGTTTAAACTTTAAAATCCTAATACTGGAGTAATTAGTCTTTTTTTTTTTTTTTTCTCCTCATCACCAGCCATTTATCCTGCTGGTATTTCTGCCAATTTGCTGTCGAGCTTGTGTTGATTAACAGTGGTGAAGTGAACTGCAGGTTTGTGTTCAACTGCTCCCAGGAGTCTTACATGTTCATATGCAGAACTGAGACCAGAACTGGTGAAATATCCACAAAGCAGAGCGGCTGTTCTGTGCAGAAACTGTTGACCCATCATTCTGTTGGGATAGCAAGGGACATAGACCAGTATAAATGCTAGATTATCCTTCTCTGTGTAAATCCAAGTTAACTTTAAAAAAGGAGAACTATTAAGTTGCATTTTCCTGTCACTTTCTAAATTCAGTCCTTCAGTCACCTTTTTACTCTTTCTCCCGTGTGCTTTTTCCTGAATTGACTGCGTTCTCCCTTACATTGGATTTTGGCTGGGAATAGTTGTGCTCAGATGGTTAAATAGCAATTGAGTGTAAATTAGCTCAAAGAGCTGTGACTGCCGCTGTCTGATTCCAAAATAACTTTGTGGAGAAGAGTGACTGTTGGGTCAGACAAAAGCAGCAAGTTTTGGATCCAACTGCAGGGAAGGAGGTTGTAGAGAATAGTACAGGTTAGGTTAACAGGAGAGAAATACAGTAGACGTACTGGGTTATGAGCTATCGAATATGCATAATAAAAATTATGGTGCTTGCTTGCAAGTGGACAGCACCGCTATTTGGGAAAGTTTGTCTTTAAAGCCTTGTATTTCTCATTAACCGACTGTGGTATTCGTAATGAGGGCCATGCAATTTTTGCGCTGCTTGGTGCAAAGGGTTTCCTGTGGGAGTCCCTCACTCCAGCATGGTCCGTGGTTTCCGGGAGAAAAGTAGCTGCCTGATGGGTTGGTTAATCCGTGTGTGGTGCTTTTCCCGGGGGAAGCCAGACAGGAGTCCGGCTGCTCCCCCTTGCTCCGCTCTTAGTGACTGGTAACTCCTGATCATCATCTTCTCCACTTAACACAGGTGATTGCTCAGGGTCGTTGCTTGGTCAATCTGTTTTGCCTTGATGGATGGTGATCACAGGCCAGCTGAGAATGTCTGGCAGCCAGAAATTCTGTTTCTGTGGATGAAAATAGCCAAAGACACATTCAAGGAGATAATTGGGCTCATTAAACTTTCCTATCGTAATGCCAGCCGTGGCTTCAGCCATTGTATGCCTAAAAACATCAGCAGCATCAATGAATGAAAAATCTATTTCTATCGCAACAGCACCAGCCAACGCGCAGGAGTCGCAGCGTCAGAGCAGGGACCCGCTCTGAGGTGGCCGTGTTTTAGTTAGGGATTTTGGGAAGCTCAGGGCTGCTTCAAAAGAAGGGCATTTTTATGAATGATAACAACATATATTGTATTTGGGCCAGATGAGCAGTTAGCACTGCATAAAGAGATGTGTACAGAGTGAGGGGCTACTGGCCCATCATGGGGAGCCCTATGTATGTATATTTTAACTGCCATCAGTCTGGCCTGAATGTAAGCCAAGCGACTCACCCTTATTTCTGGTGTCTGTGTACCTTAGATTTTGCCTTATTTTGTAGTCAGGGTAAAGATAGATGCACTAGGGGACTTAGGGAAGGGTAAAACCGGCTGCAAGGACAGGAGAGGCAGCACGTGGGTCTCGGGAAGACTTTGTGCTATCTCAGGTAGCCGCAGAGGAAGGGAATCTCTCTCTGTTCTTGCATGAAATTGCCAGATGGCAGCCATCAATCAGAGCCCAAATGACTCCCACTCAGAGATGGAGAGTTCCGAAGAAATATTCATAATAAAACTCTCCCCTGTTTGGATAAGTGCCATGCAGAGTAGAGGAGGCTTCTCAGAAGAGGAGTGCTAGACCCTTAGTGACTCTCTGGCTTTCCTGTCACTTAGTGGCTGTGTCCATATTGCCTTTTGCTACTCATGATTAGAATGAAAATAATACAGTGGCTTAACTGAGCTTCGTCTAGGTGGATTGACTCCTCTTGGGCTGTAGCAAAGTTGCAGCAGACTGTGAAAACTGATCCTAAGCCCTGTCAGATCTGAGCTATTCCCTGGTTACCTACAGCCTCTGGTTTGGAAATACTGAGGTTGGAAGCAACCAGGATTGCAATGCATGAAATGCACTGTATTTCCCTCCACAGCGTGCTTGGCAGTTCACGGAAACATGGTGCGGTTGAGGGGATCCTGGTTTGCCAGATGAAGTTTGTTACAATTTCCCATCTGCTCCAAGCTATAAGGTTTGTGCTGTGCAAATAATTATTTTTGCAACATTCTAAAACATGAAATCGAGTCCCAACAGCAAATATTTTTAACGTGTGTTACTGTGCAGTCAAGAAAGCTGCCAGCAGCACAAACCTGAATAATCCTGCGTGATGATCGGGGTGGGGACAGGGCGCGTCTACCCTCGGTGTGGTGCCAGCCTTGCAAACTAGCTAGTGCCAAGTGCATCCCCTGTGCTGCTTCTGGAGGCACCTATGAGGAAATATTGTCGCGAGGAGCAGTAGCAGCTTATGCTGGGTCCCTGCTCGCCCGCTAAAGGTGTTGGCTGGGAAATGAGCGCGGCGAGGGGCGCGAGCGCAGCCAGGCGCTCTGCGGGCGGCCATCGCCTCTCCCAGCGCAGCACCAGCCGGCCGCTCCGCTGCAGCGCTGGCGGTCGGTCTTTCCTGGTGTCTTTGTCAGGTGAGAAAGCCTAGCAGAGGCAAAATAAATTAAATGGAAAGGCTTTTCTGCTTGCCTGTTTTCCCTTTTCCATGCTGAGGCAGCCTTCTGCTCTTTGGATGATTTTCTGCATGCGCGAGGCTCCGTCCAGGGGAGCCAGGCTGCTTTCCCAGCCTGCACTGTTCATTTTACCTGCAACTGCAAACATGTGTCAGACACAGCTGTGAAGTGTGTGCCTGGGTGGAAAAATGGCTCCAGAGGAGACCGGAGAGGATCATTTCCTTTTCCCGGGGGGATACAGGAGAGGCAGTGTCTCCTCGCTATATCTTTAGCCATGCACCGCATGGAGCAAGCGTGGGCACAGCTGCTAACGCAGGCAGCCTCTGTCCCCTGCGAAGCCCGAGGACATCTCGGCAGCCAGAAGACTTTGCAACCCTTTGGGATCACCAGGGACATCTTGAGCAGCCGGGAGGTGTTGCAATCCTCTGGGATTCCCGGGGACATGTCAGCACCTGGAAGGCTGGGCAACCCTTTGGGATCAAGCCGTGGGTTCAGCTGAGCTCTGCACAAGGTGCCCCTGGGGAGCGTGTCCTGTGTTTGTCACCCAGGTGTCTGCAGCTTTCCTCAGCATTAACCCTAGTGCCAGGCAGGCACCGTAACGTGGGCGCTGCAGCCATCGTCCTCGTCACTCCCCGCAGCGAGGGGGACAGGTCCCTGCCAGGGCAGGGATGGTTTGCGTGGACCCTTCATCAGCAGAGCAGGGGAAACAGGGGGAGATGGAGGGCGACCAGAGACTGGTGGTACCGTGCCCTGGAGAAGCAGGTGCAGACTTATGTGGAGCTGCATCAAAGCTTTTTATAAGCACAGGGTGGGGGTCAGCCTTGACCCAGCCACATATCCAGAAACAGATTAAAGCGCAGAGGGCAGAGCTGGCTCAGCGGCTCCGCTGACGCCAATTGCTCCTAGCGGCTTATGCAGATTTGGGACAGAGGAAGCACTTTGCAGATTCTCGAGGAATGGCTGAATTGCTTCAGCAATATTTCACCGTCTCGCTAAAGCCAGAAAAAGAGTGAGAAAATGATCCTGGGACAGATCTAAACATTTTGGAAATAGAAGTCTCAGACTGTAGAAAATTTAGTAAGGAAAACTGTCTGAAAATGAATGCTCTTTGAGGGGGTGGGATCTCTTTTGGGTTTTGCTCAGGCTGTAAAGGAAATGATTCACTGATTCTGTCAGCTTTTGTATAAGGTCACAGTGTGATCCTCAGTTTATTCCCTAGTGTCAGAGAAGCGGCACTGGCAGGTGATGAGAGTGTTTCCCAGCTGTGCCCAGTCCCAGGAAGAGCTCCCTGGGGGCCTTTCCACCTTCTGCCTCCATCTTTCGTAAAAACTCTGCAGCATTTTGGCTGTCAACCCTCTTAGAGGCTGCTTTTCCTGTTGTTGTTCCCCATAATTTCAGCTGCGTAGAGAGAAGCATGCAGGAGGAGCTGTTCTGCATGGGCATTCAGCAACAGGAATAATCTGATCCAAAGGATGATTGCACTCACCTGTGTTATTTTTCCCAGGGTCCTAGGTGCTGGTTGCCTCCTTATAATTTTCCTTGATTCTCTTTGACAACCTATTTGACTAATAACAAGAAACAGGGGGAGATTTTCAACTTACGTTTCATATGAGTATGTTTCCAAAGTGTTAAAGCTTGTACCTTCATTTGAAGTAACAAGTTGGTCATAGCAGCACAATTTTGACATAGTTACACAGCAAAATACAAAAAGCTGAATCCTGGGAGACTATTTTAAGCATTTGTTTTCTTATTAATGTCTTTAGTGGTGACTTTTTTTTCCCCGAAAAGAACTGCCACTGCCATTTGAAATACGAACACTGCAGATCTGTAGTCACAATTGCACCCCATTACTCACATCTGGGTTCCAGCTGCATATTGTTCCTGCTTATGAAGTGCTGTGCCTTCAGTGCAAGCTTAAAGGGAAGATCAAGAGCAGAACAGAGATGAAGTGGGATCAGAGAGCAGGCTATCACCTTATTTTTGCAACATATTTTCGTTCAGAAAGCATCAAGAGACTTCAACAATAGCAGAGGATATAATGCCATGCTCTCAGAACATCCAATATATCTTCCCTAACTCTGTAAGCAAAAGCCCATTTGCCCTGGTAACATTTTCAAAGGAAAGAGGTCATGCCTTGCTGAATGAAGTTCAAAATAAACTGCATTTCCTCAAAAAGCAGGAAATGAAAATGCTCTTTGCAGACAAGGTAGCTGGAAGAGTTACAGCAAAGCTTTAGCGAAGCTTCACGCACTGCTCAGCAGATATCCTGTCCTTAGAGAAACCATTTTTGATCTTTGTTCACAAAACTCTGCGGTGAAGAGTAAGTATAGATGTCTTTCGAGCTTCAGTCTGCGAAGATGCACCAT
Organism: Nothocercus julius; assembly: GCA_013398735.1. NCBI lineage: Eukaryota > Metazoa > Chordata > Aves > Tinamiformes > Tinamidae > Nothocercus > Nothocercus julius. Next base: position 12,802,080 of record VZSV01000005.1, read on the forward strand.
TCAGGGTGTAACACAGTGCGTAAAGCTTGAATCACAGCGAGCAAATTACTTGCCAGTTGACAGCCACAGCCAAGGCCGGGGCTGTGATCCACACGAGCTCTTTGCAAGGCGGTGAAGAAGGATGGCTGTAAGGTGATGAGCACGGCAGGCAGAGAAAAGCTCAGCCTGCGACTGTGTGTCCTCAGCTGCTGTAGAGGGTGACATGAGAAGGTGCCGTGCTGAGCTGCAGGGGGTTGCACCCGAGGTGGAGACCAGGCTTGCGGGTGGATTTCCAAGGTAGAGGTGCCTGGGCTGCAGGGTGTGGAGGACTTAGTGTCCGCCCTGAGATCCCTAGGCAAGCTGTAGTCTTATTCCGTCACCTGCCCGCCAGGTGTAGGCTGTCCTGCAGGGTGTGCTGGAGGTGATGGGAGCTTCTGCAGCTGTGTTAGATCTGGCTTCTCCGATCGGCGCCAGAGCTGCGGTTGGGCAGCCTCACTGGTGGTGAAGGTGTTGGGTAGGTGGTATTTTATTTGGTTTCAAACTACAGAGTAAAACAGCTTGAAAAACAGGTCTGACTGCATGGAAAGGCTTTGCCAGCAGGCTCAGTCTGTACCAAGCCCTAGGGAAAGATAATTGAAAGACAGGGATCAGGATAAGGGTTTGGGTAAGGACCGCCTGGGGAGCCAGGGGGATGACCGGCAGTTCTCCTGAACTCTTAGCAGAGCCAAAGTGGAATCGAGCGGCTTCCTGAGGGTCCTCCCATGGATGAGATGGAGGTGTCTGCGCCACAAGGCGGTTTGTAAGAGCCTCGGAGAGAACTGTGCGAGGTTGTAGGTGGGTTAAGCGTTGTAAGTGTTCGACTGCAAGCTGACTCAATTCGCCATCTGGTGGTGATCCCTAACTGGGGCTCCGGGCTCCGCTTTGTGCGGCGCGGCCGGCGCGGCCTCAGTCCAGCGTCGGCTCCGGGGACGGCAGCGGTGGTTCCTCCTGCAGGCACTCGTCCCAAAATCCGCGTGCTGGGAGTGCGGTGATGGCCATACGCCTGCGAGGGGAAAGCAGACCGGCTGACAAGCTTAATATAATGATATTCTATGTGGAAAGGGATGATAATGCCAGGGAACTTCATTGACTGCGTTTTTCTGCTGTATTATCTCTGTTTGAATCAGCTTGCGTTACCTGCAGTCGTCTTTAGCACTGTCTACACTGCTGAATTTTTAGATTGTTAATTTTCAGTTGTAAATGGCTTGATTAGATCTTTTTCATAAATATCTGTAGTGTGAGTTAATGCTTTCTGTTACCTGAGGCACGTATTCTGGAAGAAAATGATTGTTCTTGCTCTGGTGCTCTTGGTCTGGCAGAAGCCGAAGCCTGAGCAGCTTCTTGCTAAAGGCCTTTGCCTTTTACCGTGAATGCATCCAAAACCAAGGTCAGCAGAGTGTCTCCGTGCAGCTGTATTCTTCCGTTGAAGTTATCTCTATTTTACTGTCAGCAGTGCCATTAGAATTCATTTGGAACTGCCTGTCAGAAAAACACCCAAAGTTTGCTGCTTGCCCCGGTGCCGGGGAGGATGTCCAGCGATGGCCACGCGAGCGCCTCATCCGCAGGCAGCTGCGGTACCCCAGTGAATTGGTGGTCTGTGGTCTGTGCCCCAGCTTCACACCGCCCTGGTTTAAGCTGATGGGATTGAAGGTAGCACATGCTGGAAGCAGCACGCGGGGCACGTCCGTGAAGCAGTGAGAGCGACTGGTTCCTTCGGGCTGCCGTGCAGAGAGGGACAGAGAGCCCTTCTGCCTTCCAGGAGCTACTGCCTCCAGGCCGAAGCATCTCCTACCGTTGCCGTAGCATCCGTGCACATAAATTGCCCATATTGCATTTAATATGGACATCTAACGGCATGTGCTCTATCAGTAGGTTACTGGCTACGCTGACCTTCTTCACCAGTAAGTTACTGAGGATGTTGTACCCCATGGGAGAAGCTGGCTCATCCACTAGGAGCTTTTCGACCATGTGGTACCTTATGCAGAACCTACTCCTGCCACCTTCATGACTAGTTGCTTTGGGGTGCGCTGCCTGAGCCCTAACCACGCTGAGCAAGGAAGCTGCAAATCTTCCAAATATTTCATGTTCTCGTTTCATTTCAACTCGCCTAGGATGCTGTTCGTTCAGAATACGTAGCTATCTCACTGCGTGCTGACAATTGCTATTTAAAGTCGTAAATCTCCTGAGCACTTTCTCCCTGACCCCAAAGGGAAGGTTCACTGCATCAAAACAGTACCAAACACATTGACCCATCTAGGAAAATGGACTTTTTAGGTCTTTTTGATAATCTAAACTTCAGGAATTCTGAAGTGAAGGGCAGGATTGCAATTATTGCTGATTTTAGTCCATGAAAATCTTTCAATTTACATTCTCTGCCTTTCTTTTCAGCTGATACCCAATTGTTTGGCATGAGAGGCAGCCAAAACCTTGCTCTCAGTGAGCCAGGTGCTTTGCCAAGCCTTTGCTCAGCCTTCTGCCAAAAAGGTAGGCGTTCAGTTATTGTCATGCTACCTCAAGGTTCAAGATCGCAATTCAACACACAATTCCAGGTTACCTACCAGCACACTACGAGTATTTATTTTGCAGAACAGCTGTCCAATTTCAGGCTACACCTCTGTGCCAGACAAGTTTCTCTTCCAAACGTGCTTTGTCTTTTGGTTTTATTTTAATTCTGTGTAAGGAATGACAGTGATGGTCGGGCATGTGGTGACATGTCGCTATTGATCTGTTGTTTCAGTTATCTGTGCATTGTCCTGTACCACCATCCCCAGAAAACGCTGTGCTGGTGACAACAGAAGAATCTTGCTGAGAGGGGTCTGGTCTTGCTCTCTGAAGAATACCTGATCTCGTGCCAGCACAGAGGCTAGCTAGAGAATTTTAAACTCACAGATGGAGCCGGATTGTTGAACCCCTGTGACCAAACGCTGAGAGCTGTCGGAGCTGGGAGAGGAGCATTTCCAGGCAAAGGGGGTGTCTGTGTCACAGTGTCCTCGGGGAGGGCTGAGTGGCAGGATCAGGAAGCTGAAAGCCTCCGGGTCGGAAGGGCTTTCCCTACAGGAGCGGCACTCATCGCAGAGCACGTTCTCCTCCCTTCGTACCTGCCTCTGTGCCTGGGGGACACGTCAGCAAATAGAGGTTTTGACTTGAAATATGTAAATTCACTGTTCCCAGAAACTACCTCCTGTTGTTTATGGAAGGCTTTCGGATGTTTCAGAGGCCACTCTGAAGGTCTTTCAATAGCTCCCTAAAGAGCAAGAAAATTAAAATTTTGTTCAAATGGAGAGGAAATCAGACTGGGCCTCTAGCACATTTTGAGCAGATACGGTAAGAATATACTCTTTGCAAGACCCTTGCCTTCACTTTGTGAGTTACTTGTGCACTTCTGGGAACATTCCCACACCTTGTTTGCATCTTTAAACCTGTTGAGTGGCAGCAGGTCCTTCTGCAAGTTGCTTTAGCTCCAAAACTGGGGCCCATTTAAGAGTTCTGTGACCGCTTGTTTAGCCTCCGTTCTTGCAGTTTGTGTAGACTTTGTATTTACCGTTAAGCTTTTAATCAAAAGGTCAGGATTGGAAGGTATATAGGGTATCTCTCCTTCTTGTTTTTCGGGATGAGTTAATTGTAGCTAATTCTAGCTATGATGATTTATGAATGGTAGTTTAGTGTCCTGTGTATTGAAAAATCAGGTGTTTCCCTTCCTGTGTAGTTGAGCTTTAAGGAAGCACAAGCAAGAGAAATGTTGCAATCTGCTGCATGAGCTGGTGAGACCTCCAGGTTGTCTTGCGTGGGGCGCATGCTTGCCATGGGCCTAACATGTTGTTATGTAATACCATAAGCAGCGAGTATTAAGGCTTGCTCTGAGGTCAGAAGCCTCTGGGCAGCTTAGTTTTTAAGCCCTTCTGGTGTTGTATGCCTGTCATGGATGATCTTCCTGGGAGATTTCTGGGGTTCAGAGGCTTTTTAAACACAGATTGAAGAGATGTTCCTTTCAAATGGAAGTGGTTTTCCACGTTTTTGTTTTTTTTTGAATAGCTTGCAAATCATTTGTGAAGGCAGACCACACTTTTTCTTCCCTTCTCTGTCTTGCTGAATCTGTTCTCCGCTTAGTTTGATTTATCTTTCCTCATAAACCTGTAGGCATCTTCACAAGCAGCTTTCCAGCAGGTTGTGCAGAGCTTGCTTGTGTTGGCATCACTGGCAAAGCCGCTGTGCTCCCAGTGCATGGACTGATGACTGACCCAGTGCAAGGGTGTTTCTCCCTGTTTCATACCCCGGCTTCATGCAGGGAGAAATCCTCTCCAGCACGGTCCTCCCCTAGGTGATCAGCTGGTTCCCAAAGGCCCATCCTTACCCTTGGGCCATGTGTGTACAAACACAGCGCTCCGTTGCCTTGGTACGAGATGAGGGGCCGACCGTGGACCCAGGGGTAGCGTCTCTGCACAGGGATCTGCGCGCAGCCCTAGAGCTTGTGAACTGTGAAATAAGATTTCTCGTCGTACAGGAGGAAACAGCAGCCGTCACCAAATAGTCCTTCGCGCTGTTCCAAATCGCTCGCCCCCAGCGCTCTTAGGGCAGCCTCGGTTCATTAGGTAATAGCGAAGCTCGCTGGGGTGGCAGGGGCGGGCAGTGATCCGCAAGTGCTTAGCAAATGCCTGGCGATGCACGGCCTCATCTGAGAGCGGCCGACTCCCTGCACAGGGCCAGGTTTTACATAAGGAAGCGGGAAATGGAGCAGGTCTCTTCTGCAGCCCCGTTCCCGAGCAGCGGGGTCTGTCACCGTACGGGATGCGGAGGGCCCTGGGATGCAGCGGGGTGAGGGAGCAGCTGGAGACGCACAGGCTGAGGTGGCTTGGAGACCCCTTGCTGAATGACCTAATGAATTTTGTAAAATTTAAACAAAAAAATTGGCTGACTGGCTTTTGCCCATCATAAAACTGGTTGGGCACATAGGAATTACATTGCCAAATAGCTTGTCGGAGAATTAAAACGACTAAGGGGAACAACAGTCTCTTCCGCTCACAACCATGAGGTGACTCTATGGGAATTTTCTTGCTGGATTGATGAATATTTTGTTCACTTTTCCCAACGTGTTGTGTAAGATGACATATTTCTAGCTCATAAGCAAATGTATGCATTCTTAACTAGGCTGTTGTCCTTTTCTTGAAAAGCACCACCTAAATGCTATAGTGTTGCAGAGCAGGAACTCTGAAGCTATTCTGCTTTAAATCTGCTTTCTCTCTTCTGCAGCTGCTGGTCAAAGCTGTATGATGTTGTGTATCTTATATATATTAACAAAAAAAAAAAAAGGCGCAGTTTGTAATCTCTTGAATTAAGGGAAATTTTGCCTTAAAAAGACTGATTTTAGGAAGTCTGACTGGCCAAAGGAGCTGTATCCTTGAGCGTCTCTTAGCTGTGCAGTGCCCTTTGCAGAGCATCCTCCTGGGAATGCATCTTGGTACTTAATCGCATCATCCCCGCAGCCGCTCGCGCAGGGCCGGTGCTGCCTGGAGGCCTCTCTGCCCCGGGCAGCAGGCGCAGCCGGCTTCCCTCTCTGCCTGTTGTAACAGTCATGGTTACATGGACCTGTTCAAAGATAAATCCCTCTTCGTGCATTGTTTCTAGGCAGCCTTGTTTGTGCTGTACCTTGCTCCGGATTTCAGGGAGGGATGTTGCTGCTGGAGGTTTGAGAGAGCTGCTCTTCATGCGGGGAGCAAGGTGTAGAGCTGCAGACCCTAGAGATTTTTCAAGCCATGGTGGGAGTTAGAGGAATTAGAAAGGTGATCCTCAACTGTGAACCAAAAAAGAAAAATTGGAGTAGTGGGAAAAGAGGGAGCAACAGCTTCTACTCCCAACAAAAATGTTGGGAGATGAGCGTCTTGAGTCCACAGAGCTCTTCCTGTGGCTTCAGCAGAGGTCCCGAGCTCTGTTTCTAGCTCTGCCAAAATCCCCTCTGTACCCCCTGCTTTCCCCAGGTGTCACTCCCTGCTTCGTGGGCAGCGTTTTATGGGTGACCAGAGAGTTTCCAGGGGCAGGACTTGCCCTGCTGCTTCCCTTGGGGCTCTTGGGGAATTCCCTGCTCGAGCAGTCGTGGGGACAGTTGTTGAATCCACTTTCGGCTGCATCATGCAGCTGCCCAGCCCCTTAGGAGAAGTGCTAGTTTTGCTGGCACAGGAAGGTGCGTGACCCTGGGAAAATTATCCACATTTCCTGTTCCTCTCTTGTCGTTCCAAATCCCAAGACAGCTGGCAGTCCTAGGATTGTAATTTGCCGTACAGAGGATTAGCATGTTTCCCAGTGTATTAATGGCTTAAGCTACCGAGACAGCTTAACATCATTCACATTTCCAATTTAAGAGAAAGTTCAGCATCCCAGCTCTGCACAAAAGAGGGAATATTTAGATCCTCCATTTTCTTGTTCAGGAAAATCAGCAGAGGTCAGGACTTTGGACACAAAACGGGGCTCTGCTTGTTGCCTTTGTTGCTCATAGAGGAATATTTGCTTCATCATGGGTGTTTCTGTGGGAAGAGGATATTGCGTTAAATCCGTATCGCTGGTTTTGGATGCCATGTGGTGTTTGCTGTGCAGACGTGTCCTGTCTCACGTCACAGCTGCCTGCGGTGGCTCTTAGAGCAGCAGCTCCCTGATAAGGAGCTCAGAGCTTCCTCCACCTAGTGTATCACTTTGGGGGGCCACGTTTTTCTTTCAGCCGGAGCCCTGCGTGGTGCCAGATGCAATGAGTCACTAGAATGTCTTGTCTGATAGATTAATTATTAAGTGAAGGGGGCTTATGAATTTTTCAATATTTCCTCTCACGGTGCATGACAAAGCGAAACTGCCTTTTATTAGGCAACGATGTCTGCGAAAGCCCCGCATCAAAGCAGCAAAGTTGTCACCTGTGTTGTGATCTTGTTCAGCCCTCGCATACAGCGTGTTTACTCTGAACTATTTAATCAAGCATTTGCTCGGGAGAGGAGCCACAAAGGATGAGAGCCTGGAGACGCTCTCTTCCCAGCACATATAACCCAATGTGCATAAGATGTCACAGCTCTTGGGCTCCGTTTTGGTGGACGGCTGAGCAGGTTGGTGCTTCAGCATCCACGCAGTGCTCTGGGTAAGCAGGTTTAGTGAGGATTTAAGCAGCTCACAGCAGGTCATTTCATCCTTGCATTTTACACAGGGAAAATTCATTCACAAACTGGGATTTTTTGGAATCTGTTTGGCTGAATGGTGCTGTGCTGTGCGCAGGGAGCTGGAAAATTGAAGTGTCACTTTCTTGACTAAATAACGGAGGCTGGCGCAAACATCCTCGCCCAGGAAGGTCCCCGTCTGGGAGCAGCCGCTCTGCGCTGTCCCTCCGGCCTGATTTCCACGGCCCGGCTGCGCAGGCGGGATCGCCCGGACTGCTCCGTGCTTAAAATGCCGGCAGGGAGAGCTGCTCCCCGCTGCGCGCTGCGGCACGGATCCCTGCCGCGCTGGTCCTGCGCCTGCCCTAGGGCAGCCCCGGAGCGCATGGGGCCGTACCTAAAGGCTCTCTTGCATTTCTTGCTATCTTCTATCTTCTCTAATTCCAACCCCAATTTTTCATTGTGTGGGGCTGCAATCAGCATAAGAAGTGGTTCTTTGATTTCATGGAGAGCAGGCCTAAATGCTTTGACTTTTAGTGCCCTTGGTGAAGAGCTGGATTTAATCCCGTTTCCCAAGCAGCCAGTCCCGTGCAGTAACTAAGCGCGTGCGTTGCAAGCACACCTAAAACGTGGTGTCCAGGGCTGCACTGCTGGTGGCTCAATCGCTGCCGGAGTGCATGGTGAAGGAGACAGGGGCTGATACACAACCCCCTTGTCACCCGCTGCGAAGGGAAATGGTTTTAGACAGGTCCCTGTTCTGCTTCAGGAGTCCGGACCTGGTGACATTCACTGCGCTTGCTGGGAAGCAGCATTCAGCAAGAAGAGTGCCTGGCAGGAAGGGATTAAACCGTTAAAAGGTCCCAGTGGTTCCTGGCTCCTCTCCTGTGGCTGATGACAGTCATGCAAACGATACCTGTCGCTTCCACTTCGCGTGCTGTTAATGCCAGGCTGATAATTGCAAGTTGTACCTGCCTGCTGCCATTAGAAATCCCTGTCGTTTGAAGAGAAAAAAAAAAAAAAAGTTATTTCCAGTAGTGCTGTTTGCTATGGTGACTTAAACACGCCGAAGCTCCGCAGTGCTGTCCCCGGGTGCAGCACTGTGGTGAGGGTCCCTAATGCGTGGGTGAATTGTGTGCGGTGCTTAAACTGCGTGCGTTTGTGGGGAGGCCGCCCCGTCCGTGCGCAGTGGATGGGGCAGCCGGAGCGGTTCTTTTCCTTCGCTGACCGCTGCTCCTGCTGCAGGGTAGCTCCTGCTTGCTCATCCTTCCTTTCCCTGTTCTCTGCCATGGAAGCGGGAGGCTTCGATGTGCAGCATCGCCGCTAGCGCGGGCCGACGGCAGAGCCGCCGTGGTGGCTGATGGTGCGAGAGCCGTGTCTGCCATCCGTGTGCATTGATATCCACGTATATTGATAGCCACGTGTATCGATACAGGGCAAACAAGAAGAAAAAGTGCAGCAGGCAGCTCCGGAGGCACTTCTGGAGCCAGGGCTGCCTTCCTAATGGCTTGGTTTTAAGCTATGACGAACTGGAGCTTTAAATATCTAACACTTTGATTCCCAATGCAGGGGAATATAAAGTCTCTGTTGATTCTGTTCATGTCCTTGAAATGCCACAGGCTTTTTCGCGGGTGAGTGGAAGTGAGTCTGGGCTTGTTGCTATTATATTGCCCAGCTTAGCTGGTTCACAGGAGCTGCACTACAGGCAAGGCAGATAGTTTAGGCATTGCTTTGATTTGCACTTATGCACATCTTATGACTTAATTGGGTTTGTTTGCCTTTTCTTCCGTCTTGAAGGGTGCAGAGAGATTTTCTTCCATCCCCTTGGGATAACGTCAGAAAAGTCTTAGAACTCGATTCAGGGTTGCAGAAGGAAAGATGTTCTTCTAAATACAAGCAACTGTTCTTTAGTAGGGATTAAAACTGTCACCTGTTTAAAAGCACAAGATGAAAATTATCAACCTGTTTCGTATTACTAGTGAACCTTAAAATTAATTCCCTCTTAGCGGTTTATAGGTAAAAAGCTGTCTTTCGACAGACCTTTTCCTAGCAAATGAATAGTCAGCATTTGGTTAAAAAGTGTGTGTGTATGCCTTGCCATGCATTCAGTGACAGACTGACTGTGATTCTGATAAACTCTGGGTTCCGGTCAGAATCTGATCTGCATAATTTTATTTTATTTTTGTTCTTTGACTTTAGGAACTGTAACACCAACACAGATAATCTCTGCAGGGCAAGCAGAGTGAACTAATGCTGTATGCGGGCAGACCTATGAAAACATCTAATTTAGCAGCAGGCAGTTGTGTAATCATCAATTGAGAATTGCAAATTATGTACGTCATACAGTTGTGGCATGCTGCTGAAGAAAAGCCCAGTGCATATGACAAATCATATATATAGTGAAATTTATAATACTTTTCACATTTAATTGACTGGGGCAACCTTATGATTTATATCTTTGCTTTATTCATAGCACACTCATAGCATAGTCATAATGCAGAACGAAACTAATTCAATTTCTCCTTGACTTTGTAAATCATTTATGTATTTGGCTGTCAAGTATTTGAATATAAAGTGGGCATGCATACTGCAGAAAATAAATAGCTGATTCTCTAGTTAAGAAATTGAGTTTGTGATATTAGGGTCTGTTTTGCCTTACTTGGATGTTCACTATTGCTTAGATAGCATGTGCTATGTTTGCCCCTTACCTTATTTCACAGCAAAGTAAATTTTATGGTCACCAGTGTTAATCTCTTAATGGCTTCCTATAGTATTAGGACTGTGTAAAATGTGCTCAGCTTCTTTTGATGGCAGGAGGAGCCCTGATGAGCAGGAGGCCCCACTACTCTTAGTCACAAGAAGTCTTTTTCAAACTGCCAGGATGGCACATAAGGGCTGCAGACAGGGACTGTCTCATTAGTACCATTCCTTATGTAATGAGAAGGAAATGTTCTGTATGCCATGACAGACTGTCACTAAGGCTCTTTGTGATTGGTCTCCCAAAGATCGGTTTTTACCATCAAGCTATCATGCAAAGTCATTGAAAATACTTCCTGGCAATATTTCTTTTTTGTTCCTTTTTATTTAAATACCAGGTTACCTAGCTAGGCCACATCACTAATTAATCCTGACAAGAGTAGCAGGATATAGCTCTGCAAAAGAATACCTGACCCGCTCGGCTGCAAATGAGGCTGCCAAGGGCACTGCCTCCAAGAAGCCCCGTCCTCTGTGGTCACATCCTTCCGTGGCAGAGCCCTGGCCACCGCTACCGTCACTGGAGAACATCTGCAAAATCAAGATAGGGCAGAAAGTGTGAGCCAGTTTGCTGGCTCATTATCATCCTGCAAAAACAACTCTCCTCCAAAGCAGCATCCTTGATTTCTAAATTTAGCACACGAGTTATTTTGGGTAATGTGCGATTAACCTCAATTACTGTAGCTCAGATGGAATTCAAAATAATGCCCCCGCTTTCTGTGTTGCAAAGAAATAGAAATCTGTGGTTATGCGTTTTCTACCCTTCATTAGGCAGCTCTGAAAGATACTTGCAGCAGAAGTTTGTATAGATCAGTAGAAGTCCATGGAAAAATTGTTGGGGGGAAATTTATCCTGGAAAGTGCTGGTGGTTCATGGCTCTTCATTGGGTTGGGGATCAGGAATAGAAATGTGAAGAAACCAGATATGAAATGCTTATGGTGCAGTCGAAGTGAGGGAAATAAAGGAGGCCAGGCCTGAGATCATTGAAGCTTCGGTGGAACTTGGATCAGGGTCAGGACACTTTTTATTTTTCTTGTTTTAATTAAGCCTGGTGACGGAGGCTTTCAAAAACTAAGCAAAAATATATTTTCCCTCAATCTCAGTCATGACGAATGTCGGCTGTCTGGAACATGGTCTGTGGTGGCACATAGGCAAATCCGCTCCTGAATCCGTGCAGCTACACAGGAGCACAAGAACCTCCTTAGGTTATTCAAGCAGACAGCCAAGAAAACACCGTGGAGCAGCTCGGGCGTGAGGAGGAAGCAGCAGATTCCAGCCCACTCGGGAAGCTCCAGCAGGGAAACTCATCCCTCAGCAGCCTTTGAATTGAAAGTTTTATCATTTCTCCAGCTGTAACTTTCCAGACTGCACTGCAGCAGCCGAGCATTTGTTCTCTAAAACAGTTTGTCTCCAGAGGAGGATAAAACGCAGAGAGGTAGTTACAGCAACCCTGGGCTGTCTTATAAAGCTCATTTATGGGTAGCTGTCACTGCGCGAGCTAACATACAGCGGCTCGTGGCAATTCTGGTTCCTGGTAGCCAGAAGGAGTCAATCATTAGAAAAATAAGGCAGCTGCCCTCAGACTGGCTGGCTGATTCGGGAAAGGCTCAAGAGGTTTCTTTCTGTAGGCAGTATTTTCAGAAAAGGCGAAGATGAACATGGTGCTCTCAGAAAAGTAATGCCTTGGCCCTGACCTTTGATTTGCGAGTCGCCCATCTCCTCCAGAAGTGCTAGGATATGGGACTGGGGTGGGGGAGCCGGTCCCCTCTTGCATGAAGTAGAGTTTGCAAGAAGAAATGAAGCAAAACTCATTCATCGGGCTTGGTTTGATCCCTCGGGAGAGGGAGCAGGGCTGACTGCGGGTTTTTAGCCCTGTGCTGTGGCTGAAATTACTCTGAGAGAGTCTGAAGAGATAGCAGAGTCTGGAAAGCTGCTATAAAATTGCCCCCTTGTTACAGCAGCTATCAGCTTCTTCAGGGGTCAAGCTTGGATCTTGTGCTTTTTGGTTCTTTTGGGTTTTATGTCCTTGTATTCCCACTAAAAAAGCACCAGCTACCCTGGAGTCCTATGGAAGTGAAGCTGCTCAGCAGCAGTCACTGGGCCTTACATGTGTGCTCTGCTTGCTTGCTTAACTGGCACAAACAGCTTTTTACCCTCAGGAGACATTTCAGAGCCAAGGAGGTGCAAAACACTGAATCACAGGCTTGGGGACAGCGTGTGGCAAAAAAGGGCTCTGCCGAATGCTGTAGGAAAGGGGATTGCATGAGCTGGGTGGTAGCAAGGGGGCTTAGCAGTATGGAAACGTAGGGAATTAGCATTGATGTGCATTTCCCTTGAACCTCTCCTGGTTTCTTCTGTCTTATTCCAGCTGCAATGTAGGGGCAGGAGGGCCGTTGGCTTGGGCCTCTGGAGCTGCTGGTGGGAGCTGCCGTGGCGCCGGGGGGGTTGCGTATCAGACCCTGCTGCCAGATCACTGCAGAACTGTTTTTCTGTGCAAATTCTCACCCAGACTACTTCATACAGCTGCTTAATATAATCAGCTACAAACCCACCTGGTACAAATTACCAAAGCTGTACTGAGCAGGAACAACAGTATCCTGGAAGGATGGGCACTGGGCTCAAAATGTGTTTGGAGAGCTTATGGATGAAAGATGAGGACATGGCTATGGGCCTGCAAACCATAAATAACACCTCTTTTCCTTCTCCTTCTTGATCTGAGTGTTTTAGATATGTTCTCTGTACAGCGAGTGATCTCTTACTCATCAGCAAAAGTAACGGGAGCGAAACTCCCAGGGCAGCCTGTCCCTTCTCCTCCGGACAGCCAGGAGAGGTGAATGCTGCATTTCTTCCCAGCGCTTTCCAGGCACGGACTCGCACCGCCCAGACCCAAGCTGGAGAACTGCAGGAGGAGGTGATGCCAAAGGGACAGGGTGCTCCGAAGTTTCACCAAATAGGGCTGCCAAATCTGCTCAAAGCATGTGAAATAAAAAGAAACAGTGAAATCTTTCTTCGAGAGGACACCCTGTCTCTCCACAGGCTCCGATAGCCGTGCACGTACTCTGTGTGCTGCCTTGTGCCCGAGCAGAGCCCCGTGGCACGAGCTGCCTACAGTTATTAATGGATCAATTGCTTCTAAAGGTGCTGCGTTGTTTGACTTTTTCACCTTGATTTGCTTTTTGTTTTCACACAGCTGGACAACCCAGATGAGCAAGCAGCACAGATCAGACGTGAGCTGGATGGACGTCTTCAAATGGCTGAGCAAATTGCCAAGGTAAAAAAAAAAAAAACAAAAAAAAACAAAGGAAAACCCAATTCTGTATTAAAAAGCACATAAGTAGTTTGACACAGTCCCCAGGTTCTTTTCTTACTGGGTGGAAAACCCTGTAAACAAATCATCTGTTAAAAATCAAGAGATTTCTGTCCCTGATGAGCTGGGACAGAAGTTGCTTCAAAAATTCATTATGACTCCCAGCTGTGGGGCAAATAACTTCCTGAACCAGCTAGATCTGTAAGTGTATTTCTAAGCCTTCCTTGTCAAACTTGCAACACACATCGGGCAGTAAGGTGGCATGTGAAAGAAGCCAAGAATTGCCCTAAATGGATCTGTGCAGTTCTCTGGGCTGCTGGGTGCCACAGTTCCCTGCTTCAAAGCAAACACTCCTTAAGGGCACAAGATTTGTTGTCCCAACTGGTTTCACATGTGGCTAATAAAAACAGTCAGGCTGGTGTGGCAGCCCTTTGGACATCATTCCCACCTAGAGCAGCAAGCCTGGGAGCTCAAAACAGTTTTTAGAAGCAGGCAGTGGGCTGAACTCCCCAGAGACCCTTGTGTAAGGAAGCATTCTCCCTAGGAGCAAATCATAGCTTCACAGTACAAATTTACATTGCCTGCAGGACACAGTAGCTGGAGAGAAATCCTGGATCCTGTTGACATCAGCATGGCCAAGATGTTACCCATGCTCCTAATCAGATCCTTCTGAGTCCCAGAAAATGGGGTTGAAGTCATTGGGAGTGATCTAGCTGCCTGTTCTCCATAATCAGCAAATTGTAAGTGGAAGGAAAAGCACAGCAAAAGTCTGATCTGAGACTTAGCTTAGGCTGAGACCTGATTACCCGGAGCAATCCCGTCTATGTTCCCAAGGAGCTGTGTCCAAACGATGAGGTTTTTATGAGAAATGCAATATTGGAGCTGTTTGTGACTGCACTGAAATGAGTGGGTGTAAAAGAGCACAGTGCAGTTACAGTTAGGCATTAGTAAGGATCCCTGTAGCACCTGGTTTGTTACTCCTGCTGACACTTCCATTAGCTGCTGTCGCTGTGTCTTTGGGGAGGCAGGTTGTGTTATTCTTTGGCTCACTCAAAAAATAGGAAGAACACTGATAACCATATGGCCAGATGATGCACAGCAAGGAAGCAAGTCGACTGCAACTTCTTTCCTTTTTTTTCAGTGTTTTGACCTTTGTCATTTTATTTGCCAGGAAACCTACAGCGCTTTTTATTTTCATCAAAACTTAAACCTCTGTATAATGATGTACTGCTGTTCTTTGGTTCTGAAATGGGTAGCCAGGCCTTGTATGCCAAAAAAAGTCTGGCTGATTGCTTTGTTTCATTTTCTCTTTCTGGCATGTAGGACAGCAATATCCATGGTTCAACAGCAGCCAAAGAAGGCTGCAACTTCATGAACTATTTTTGCAAACAAGAATTTGCCATTTCCATTCCCCCAAAGGATGTTAAAAGCAATCCATGCCACCACTGGCCCCACGAGAGACAGTCCTAAACATAACCTGACATTTCCTGGTGCAGAATGCAACCTTAAAAATACAACTGTGCAGAGCTCAGAGGGAGGTTTTAAATTAAAGCAACTTATCTGTTATCCAGTTGGCAGGTATTGATATTTAATCTCATTCACATTACTGCTGCAGGCCTTTGCTTTAGAATGTCAGATCCCAACAGCAGCTGCCTACAAGAAATTTTGTTCTGACAGACCCGTGAATATCGCTTTTTGGAGGCATCCAAATGACCTTTTGAATCTTTCTCTGCCTCGTCCTTTCTGGGCAGGGCTGCTTTCTCTGCATGGGTAAGGCTCACAGTCAGTTCTGTGGAGACATTGCCTGTTGCAGCTTTGTCTCCTCTTTGCTAGGTTCTTAGTGCAGATTTGCTGCACGGTGTGACTTACTGTGCACATAAAACCAACCCTGAGGTTGCCATCTATGAGATTCCATTGGAAAAGCAACTTAACTCTTCATTATTAAATTAAGAAATTCGTGTTAGGGCATTTGAAGTTAAGAGAAAACAAAGGCTGTGTAGTCAAACATGGTCTCAAATCATGGTGCTGCAGGATGTGCAGCTCTGCACGGCTTTGCCTGGCCTGTTGTGGAATGTGGGACACGTCAGCCCAGTCTCTGGGCACCAGGACACAGCCCTCTGTCCTGTTTTGCCTTTTCGTGTGCCCAGGGCAGTGCAGCTCAGTGCAGTTCTATCACAGCAGAGAAGATACCTTGCACGTCAACGAAAAATTCTCTGGCCTCAAGTGCTGTTTAGCTGTTATACATCTTCAACAGTCTCTTTAGCCTACTGTGAGCTGATGAAAGTCTGAGCAGATTCAGGGAATGGACATATCCAGAAAACTTAGGGTCCGTGGAGCCTGGACTATGGGCAGAAGGGGCAAGTCGTCCTGGAAGGCTTTGGAACTGGATTCTGTTATGGGAGAAAAGGTAACCTAGACCCAGGAGGTCTAAGTTTGCTTCCCAGTTTCTGTCTTCAGCTCCTTTTATTCCTGCAAGCCAGTCTATATTGTGTCGAGACTCAACCTGCTAACAGATGAAGGTGCCAGTTCTAATCATGATCTCATTTGTGTGTGTTGGGGTCTATCTGAAGAAAAAAACGTTCCAAGCATTTCAGAGTCAGTGGGCTGGAGATTATAGGAAATAATTAATGTTTGCTGAGGAAAGACAGGTACGTGACAGCTGCCCAGAGTAGCAGCGTGAGGGCGTTGTTGAAGACATGCCCTTCCAGGGCCTCGGGGGACAGAAACCAGGGAACTGATCCCATCAGTTCAGCTGAGATCTGGGCTGGAGTGATTACAGTGGTGAGTTCATATATATGAAAGAGGCCACTTTCAGACAGAAAATGAATGAAATGCAAGTGCATGCAAGAAACAGTAAAGTTGGATAAGTACCAAGTAGTAATTCTATGGGAAGCTAGCAATAATGTTTCTACATGACAGAGGGAAAGCTATAATTTGTCATCTGGTTTGTGGGAGTTCCCTGCATGCAAGCCTCTCTGCAGATGCTCCTGGGGGATTCTCCCACTGTAACAAGTGGTTGTTGATTGTCATCACAGTTTATTCTGTTGTTTGTTCTTACATCCAAGGAGCGCAAGTTTCCGAAGTTTGTGTCCAAAGAAATGGAAAACATGTACATCGAGGAGCTGAAGTCATCTGTCAATCTCCTGATGGCAAACTTAGAGAGCATGCCTGTGTCTAAAGGAGGCTCTGAGTTCAAGCTCCAGAAGCTGAAGCGTAGCCACAACACCTCCATCATTGACATGGGAGAAGAAAATGAGAACCAGCTTTCCAAGTCAGACGTGGTGTTGTCATTCTCCCTGGAGGTAAGCTGCACGCTGTTTTTCTTCCAGCAGACAGTGCACAGAGTTGGTGAGAATACAAATTCTCAGCAGCCGACTTCTGCTCAATTCAAGCTTAAGAGTTAGGTGGGGAGAAGTCAGTAGAAACCATTTTTCTGAACTCCGTGAGGAACGGCTCCTCTCTCCAGTACCAGAAGCTTTGCCTTTCATCAGCTAGTGTGTCTTTTTTGATTTTTCATCTTGTTGGAAAAAACTATATAAGTTACACCAGCAGGAAATTCCAAATGAAAATACCAGTGGGCATGTCAAATGGCTCAGAAAAGTGCAAAATTAATTGGCTTGTTCATAAGGCTTATTACCAAGTGGAGCTAGTACTCCTAAACAAAATCTGTGTCCGTGAAATGTCCCTGAAACCAGTGCAATAGTGCAGGGATTAGTCCAGCCTCTAATTTCTAGATGTGCCTTGAGATACTCACAATTGTCTGGCTACCTTCACAGTTTGTTTGTGCAGCACTCAGTGGAAAGAGACCTAGAATTTCTGACATGGCAAAACTGTGTAACATTATAAAGGTTCATCATTCTTAGCTCTACTTCCCCACATGCTGAAACATGCTATAAATGTCAGTGTGTTTTATTACTGACAGCTAGGGGTGTCACTTTATTGCTTATCAAGCCTTGCTTCCTCTTTGGAGAACCGTTGAGAATTGTTGAAGTTTTGAATGCGCTCAACAGATTGGCTGACTGTTGGCATGGAAATATTGTACTTTACTGCCTTGCTGTGTGTTTGGTATTGAACACTGACTGACTTTCTGCTCAGCGCTCTGTTGAACAGTTCATCCCTACAGCCCAGGGAAAGCCAGGTGCCACAAGGACCCACGGTTATGTCTGGAACGGGCCGTCTCTGTCCTGGAAGCAGTGTAGCTGCAGTAGCTGTTTTCAGCAAGGTTAATTATCCGGCACAAAAATATTTGCAGTCTAGGCAAGATGTTTACTCCGAGGAGTCATTAGTGTTTCAGGCACACCAATGTAGAATTGCTGTTGTGTGTCAAGTGAGTCGGTTTATGTTACATTGTCAAAGCTGCTACCAGAATGGGGTCAAAAAGAGTAGGATACAGAAAAAAAAAAAAAAACACACATAAATTTCTATTTTTGTATAGTTTCCTGTTCATTTCTCTTCCTAAGGAGTCCCTTGTTTATATATATTTGTGCCAATGAATAACACACAACACTGTCCAATCTTAGACTTTAACTCTTTGGATGTTAGAGTTCATGTTGATAATATTCAATTCAGACATAAAGATTCCTATCTAAAGTAGAGCTATGAACGCAGAGACAGTGCCTTCAAATGGCAGCATCAAATAAGCCTAGCTGCTAAATGTGCCTGAATGGAGGAGCAGGGAACTATCACAAAGCAAGAGAGCTCTCGGTAGGAAAGGCTTCTGCAGGTTATCTAGCAGTGAATAAAAGGACTTGTTCTCACAATGAAGACCTGAGATGTCTAAAACTCTTTGCCCCTGCTGAATCGTATGCAGTAGAAAGCAAAACTCGGTAGAGCACTGACTTCGGGAGGTGGAAGATCTGCTCATTGTTCTGTGCACAAAACACTTTGTGTAAGAGAGCTAAGTCTGAAAGAGGCTGCTTCTCTTAAGCTCTGCTGCCTTTCTTTGCCCCCAGGTCGTCATCATGGAGGTGCAGGGTTTAAAGTCACTAGCCCCCAACCGTATTGTCTATTGCACCATGGAGGTGGAAGGTGGGGAGAAGCTGCAGACTGACCAGGCTGAAGCCTCGAAGCCAACGTAAGTCTTGCTTTTCCTTTTGCTCTCTTCATCATGCTCTTCATCCTGTCACAGTGCTGCTAGGAATCACTAGGAACAACACTGATTCCTGCACGGTAAGGCTGGAGGGGACTGACTGTGAGAACTTGAGCAAAGCAAGATTCATTCTGCAAAGCAGAAACATGACTTTCCACATCTACAGAGCATCACCCCACAACAAAGAATGACACATAAACCCTCGTGGAGCAAAAAGCATTAAGGACAGGCTTACCTCTTCCTTGTAGCTATGGAGACTTAAGTTTGTGCCTATACGTAAGTGCTTTGCTAAATAGGGATGGAGTTAAGCTTGTGCTTAAGTAAGTACATGTGTAAGTGTCCATCTGAACTGGTGCTGTCAGGTGTTGGTGTGTAATCTTGTCCTCACCGTCAGGGTCTTGGTGTTCCTGTAAGGAAAGGAAACAGCTGTCAGAGAAACCCTCCGGCAGCCATGGCCAGAGGTGGGAGAGAGGAGGGCAGGAAGGCTTCAGATCTCTCAGTTAAAGCTACAGCTCAGGTCACACTGCCTGTGTTCAGTTCAAGGGCAGTGTCTTGTTCTGTCGTCTTTGACCTGGGCCTCAGGTGCCCGGCATCAACCCATGCTTTGCTTTCTCTCTCCCCCAGAGGGTGGTGGTTAGCCTGCTGGCAGTATATATTCTTTGTTAGTTTGGAAAGAGAAAATGATTAATAGCTGGGTTTGGTGGATGGATTCCCACCCCGGATTGGTGAAATTGGTAACTTGAAGCACTATTCATCTGAGTTTGAGACTGTTTTCACATGGTTCTTTGTGGAGATTTCACACTGAAATTCTCAGTAAGCATCTTCACAGCATCACTTTTCCAAGGCCAAGTGAAACCTCTCAAAGACACTAAGCTGGAAAGGCTGCTGCTGAGACAGCTGTCCATGTCCTGGCACCTCCTCTTCTCAGAGCAACCAGCCCCTGAGGGTGTTTCACCAAAAGCTGCCCAGCCTCATGAAAGGGAATCTGGGAACCACGCAGGAATTTAAAAATTACAGGTTGTGTTATGTGCGAGTGCACAAACACTGCAGGCAAACAGTTCAAGACCAGTGTCCTTGAGGAGGTTTCAACTGGTGCTGGCTGGAGAACAAGACTGCATATAGCAAAATGTTGAGCCTTATATTTATAAGGTCTTTAATCATAGCTGAGCATGAGGCACTATCAGTGAAAGCTATAGGGACTGGAATCTCCAGTACTTTGCTGTAAAGATTTTCCATTAAAACATGCAGATAGCTGATGCCATAGTCTAGAGGACATTGGTGAAATGTCTGCATTGCAACCGAAATAAATTAGCCATCTTTTCAAATGGAAGGTTTCTAATATTGATGTGAAAGCCACAGAGATACATACATTACTGCAAGCCTCTGAAATACATTAATATCCAAACTGCTTGCAATGGAATGGCAGAGACTGGAGTCCTCTTGTTGATACCTTCCTTGGCTTCATCTTTCTCCTGCAAGTGCCCCTTCAAATCCAGCCACTCCAGTAGCTGCCCTTCCCTTTAATTCAGCCACATTTCCCAGCTCCTGAGCTCATGTGGAAACGTCTGCAGAATCGCAGTGCTGAGCACAGGCTGCCTTTCATCAGCGTTCGTCTTCTTATGGAGGCACAGAAAGTGCTGATGCCTTGCACCCTGCGCTGCACCAGAAGAATAGGAATCTGCAGTAAGCTATTTTAAAACAATATTTCCAATCAGGGGAAGTGCTGGAGCCTGGCTTACTTTTCAAAAACATTTCGAAATGTGCTTCAGAGAAGGAAATAGAAGAGCTGTACTTGGAAGAAAATTTCCATAAGAATCCACAGTTGTCCTATTTTAGGTATTTTTTTGCTGCTTCAGTGAAGGAAGTTGGGCTCCATTTAGGAGAAATTACTATTACCTGTATTGAAAAGAGAGCCCTTCTACTGTGTTACGTGTGCTTCATTTGCTTCCAGTCTGTTCCTTCAACTTTTGCTCAAAGGAACTGTCCTTTCTTACGAAAGCATACTTGCTGTCAGCGATATGACCATTTATACAAGTGTTATTTGGAGAAAATAAGGGATGGAGGAGTGAGCTCTTTAGTTGAATGGGTCTTTTTTATCGTAATGAGATGTACAGTGTCTGGGCATGCAGCCATCAGCCCTTAGGAGAATGCAGCCAACATCGAATGCTGTGGCGTGATATGAGCTGTACAAGTCCATCATGCTTATCCTCTCTTTGCACTGCTTTCCTATAGAGGGGCAAGCCAAGCTTAAAGTGTTCTCATTTGCTCCACTACTTAGGCTAATACCTGTGCAAAGGCTTTAAGAGGGGAGAAAGTTTGACATTTCCACTCCTTGAGGGTCCAGGCACTTTTTACTCTCAAAACCAAAGACAAGACAAGCCAAAAATGTAGAATAACCAGCCATAGCAAACAGAAATCCTACTCTCCTTTTCTTTTTTTTTTCCATATTAAAAGTTCTTCTAACTTCACTTCCTCTCACAGACACCACAGCCCAGACAGGGAAAAGTGAAACCATGTTAAAATTCCCTGCTTTTACATTCTCCCCCTAAAAAGAGTGTGAAAGAGAGAACGAACCACATGTGACAGATGTTTGTGCTGTTGCTTAATACGTGACTTGAAGCCAGGCTAAACCAGGACTCTTCAAACTGCGCAAAATTCATTTTTGCCATCATTCTGGAAGCTAAATGGACTGAGAGAACTTAATTTGACAAACACATAGCAACTTACCATCAAGAAAAAAAAAATTACATTTGAACAGTGAGATTCAGTGGAAAACTTCACTTTTTGTGACAGCCCTGTACCCTTGGGAGGAGGATAGGAGAATGTTGCAAGGCCGTACAACCATTTAAGGCATCTTGTTTTTACCTAAGAATGGCTCGTGGAGTTGTTTGCTGTGTTCTCACATGTCCTTGAAATGCCAGCCCTCAGCTAAAAACACGCAGGCTACCGACGGACGTGGCTGCTGTTTGCCTGGATCTCTGCCGTGCCGGAGGGGCTGATGCGGCTCCGCTGCTCCGAGTGACACATGCACACCTAATGGGGAAAGACAGTCTCCCAACAAAGTTCATAGGGAAGGACTTCCCAAAGCACTCGGCTAGCTCTTCTGCTGTCTAGTGTTGGGAGAGATTTGCTTTTTGTCTCCCCTGGTACGGAAAGCAGCAGCTTTTGAGAATAAGATGTTTAAAAGCATCTTACTGACTTTGAAATTTAAATCCTGTTTGCAGATCTTGAAAGAGGCAGAATAGCGGCTGGGATTAGTGCTTAAGTTTACCAAACAAGGTAAACGCCAAACAAGGCGTTTGGCTCTGGGGATGCCAGTAAATG
>VZSV01000005.1:12823732-12861798 GCA_013398735.1 Nothocercus julius
CTATGTTGGATTCCTGATATTTTAAGCACAATCTCTTCATGTAAGGATTATCCGTCTCAATACAGGATGGCACAGTTTTAGCAAAGGCCAGACCTGAAATAGCAAGGGGATGTATCAGATCAGGCCTGCAGTGTGTTACTAGTTGTGCTTTAAAAAAAAAAAAGTTGTGTAAGCAGAAGCCTTTCTGTTATGTCCTAAGTCACAAGTGCCTCTACAGTATATCCCCAATCCCAGTCCAACCAGGATTTACTGCTCTTTGCACTGGAACTGCACCCTTACAGGTCTCTGAGGATTTTAAATCTCTCCTTCTCCGTGCAGGTTGTCCTGGTGTCTGCCTTGTCTGTAAATTAAAGAGGATGAAGTGGCTTCTGCAAGTCTCTGACGCTTCTCTTCCAGGGAGTTGTGTCTCTAATGCTGCTGTTACCGGGGTTGAGAACAAAGTTGCTAAGGGGTCTGGGAACAGGAGATAAGGTCCAGGCACAACAACCTGTCCTACAGCCTCTAAAGAGGCTGCTGGATGTCTTTAAACATTAACCTATACTTGTAGCAGTACCAGGCTGTGCCAGTGATTCATCTGTTTAGAGCATCTCATTTCTCTGATGTGAGCAGAACACAAGAAAACAAAGAGACCAAAGGAGCAACAAGGTCCAATGTGCCTTGTAAATAGATGTTGTATATTCATAGGGACATACTTCACCTACCCCCAATGCTTTGACTCATCGCCTCGTGGCATCTTTTCATTTCAGACCTAAGTCTCAGGTTCATTTCTCATGTGGCTCCACTTGTAACTGAATAATGGTGTTATAGCTGTGACTTGCTGTACTGCAGCAAAGGATGGGGATCTGAGCTTGTACATCCAAAATTCTTCCCATTGGCTCTCAAGTAGTGAATTAAATCCCTCTACTGTGGTGGCATTCGGCTGTTTAGCAACTGCAATGGTTTGTTTACTTTGGAGGTCTAGAATATAGAGGTAGTCTCATTCGCCCCTTGCTTACAGAGGTGTAAATCAGATGTCCATGTGGGGAGAAGCCGGCCAATCTGTCTGTACATTCAGGTACCACTAGCAAGGGACTGAGGTGTAGACTCCTTCGAATCTTGAAATGGTTTAAGTGAGCTTAAACCTTCCCCTCGCAAAGAGGCCTCTTCAGGACCCTTCTTAGTGCAACCCTTGCAGTAATCCAGAGTATGAGAGATGAGCATGGAGCTCCAGCGCAGATAATCTGTGCCCCACATGTGCACAGGAGGCCTGGCTGCAGACCCGCGCGTTCGTTTGCTGCACATGATGTACATGATGTACATGGCTTTGCAGGTGCTTTATTAACCAGCTGGTTGATAAAGGAGCGTGTACATGGAGGAGCTGCATGGAGCTGGCTGGGGGAGAGTATTTTTTTTTCTACCATGGTCCCCAGTTGACTGTCGCACAAAGTCAGCTGGGAACAGGTTAGTTATTTCACTAAATAAGCAAGATTTTTTTTTTCTTTTCCATGGTTTCTTTTTTTATATTTTGAAGGAAAAAAGAAGATTTCTCTTTACTGTGGGTCCGTGCTGGGGAGAGGATCCCCAATGGGTCTCTTGTCTGACTCCATAAGAGCCCTATGTTGTTAATTACAGATGAGAACTCGGACCTCGTGTTCCCTTGAGAAATTCACTCTTAAGCAAGCAGTATCTTTGGTAGACTGTCCAGCCTCTGCATCTCTGTCCCCTCCTAAGCCACTGCTGTAGGAGAAGGGGGTGCCCATGTTATCTTTGTGCTCGTTCCTGGTGCTGCTGTCTGATTTGCTTTCAAGATGCTCTGCTACCTGTGCTGCTTATCTCTGCTGTGGCAGACTGCCCTTGTTTGGATCCCTGCAGCAAACCGTCTATCTAAGCTTATCACTCTGCGAGGGTCTTAGCTGCAAATTGCTGTGCAGCAGCCGACGGTGTCCGCTGTCTGACCGTGAAGGGAGCAGACACTCCACAGCGTCCTTTCTTCGTGCCATTCTTTGCAGATCCCCTTGTGGGAGATGGAATTTGGACAGCAAAGCGGGCAATGAAGTGCCCTGCTCCCCAGGAAAGGAGCTTGGAAAGCAGGCATCCCCTCCGGCCTGGCCTCTTTGTAGCAATGGGAAATCTGTTCTTTTCATTGAGGAATCCCCTGCCTCGGGCAGTGGCTTTGGAAATGATGCTCAGTGGTTCTGTGCAGAGTAGGAGCGTGATAAGAGCGTTTCGTTGCCGTCAGTGTTTTGCTGCTACAGTTAGTTAAGAGATGCTGTGAACACTTCCCTGTGGTAAAACAGGAACAGATACTTTCAGGATTAAATTGCATGTATAAATTATAAATAGTCCATACACTGCAGGAAAAAAACTCCACAACGCTGTCAGAGTTTCTACTAATGCGAGCGCCACCAGAGTTTGGCCCATAATTCACACTGAGTATCCTCAGGGCTACTTGCTGGCACCCTGGGTGGTAGGAAGCTTTCGGACACGTGGCCATGCAGACAGTCCCACAGTCAGTCCCTGGCCGCAGCTCTCGGTTTCGGTGTCCCAACCACCGCGGCAGCCCCGCTGGGCTCCTGCAGGCGCGAGAGTCGGCAGCCTCGAATTCGTGTTACGGCCGGAGCTGTTCCTGCGTCGCAGAGGTTTTCTCCCGTGTCAAAGCCCGGGCGCGTGATCTTCATGGCCAGCCTGTGTTAAGCAGGCACTCACATTGAGGTTTGCATTCTTAGCCCTTTGTAAGCAGAATTCATGCTACTGGATAAAAACAAAGCAACAGGAAATTTTAGGAGGAGGAGGAGGCTTTATTTTATTTTCTTTTCCCCTCCCTCTTAAAGCTTCCTTCAGCTTTAAATATGAGCTGTCTTCATTACACAGACTGACTGAGTTGCCTTTCAAGTTGCATGGTTTCGTTTCACGGCTGTGCAGGTGTTTGCAGCCCTGTTTCTTTAGGAAACCTCCAGGAACCTTGTGAAGAAGCAAAGCCAGATGGTGCAGCCCTGGCTACAGCTGACACTGAACGCTGTCGTCTCTGAGGATGATACTGCTGGGCTGACAGACAGCAGTGGCAGGAACAGAAACTTCAGGGGAGTTGCTTCCAGTTCCCTCTCTTGGGCTGAAGGAAACAAAGTGATGTCTAAGGCCCCCACGCAAGTGCCATGAAGGTTTCTTTCTTTACTTGCAGTTATTCGGCATGTCTAGGAAGAAGTTTTCCATGGAGACAGCATGGCTTTGCTCTTGATGTATTTTACTTTTGTCTGACCTGCTCTTCTCATACCCTTTTGAGCACGTAGTAGCATTTCCATAAAGCTCCAGAGATTTATGACATTCTCATTTTTGAAAATGGAGGCTGTAGGGAAGTCATTAAACACAGCAAAAAATGCAGTTGAAGATTACTGTGCAGATACATGCATGCGATTCACTCAAGTAGTGCAGTGGCCTTTTTAGTTTGCAAATCAGAATGACTTCTTGCACTACCTTATCGCTGATCTGCATGTTTTTAATATCTCACCAAAAAGAAGTGGTGGTTCTCCTTCCCTGTGATTTACATAGGGCTGGGCACATTTCTGCCCCTTTGCACTTTCAGACTTTGCATTTGTTGCCACTGTTCATGATTTCAGCTTGAAAAAATGATTTAATAGTTAATACTGAATGGGAAGGGTTGTGGGGGTCACATGTAGCACCCAGTCACCACTAAGGTAGCAGAGTTCCCAGCCAAAACACCTAATTCACCCCTTGGTTTATCTAGCTGTTACTCCTGGGAGTAGAGTTGTTTCTGTCAAAAGCAGCTCTATCTGCTTGAGTTTCCTACAGCAGAAGCTGCTGCTTCCCGTTAGCTCTGGTGTTCTTTTCCGCTGCAGGTCCGCAGCATCTAACGAGCCAGCAGTGTGTATGTGGTTCAGCACGCTGTCTCTGGGCCCACAGCGGGACAAAAATGGTTTCTGCTTAAGCAGTTTAGTTTTTCTCCAGAATAAACAGCCCACCTCGAGGCAGTGTCCCGTACATCCTTCCTGACGCTGACTTGCCGAGTGGTCTCGTTTGGGCTGTTTTTCTTCTCGCTGGTGTGATTCTCTGTTGGTAATCAGTTCTCCTTTCCAAATACTTTCTTCCTCCACAGAGTTTTTTTTTTTTTCCTTTTTTGAGTGGGAAGAATGAGGAGATATTTGTCATCACATGAGCAGTGTCCAAGATCCTGTTCTTCCCCACGTCTCCATTATTTTTTACAGTGTGTCCAGGAGCCTGCTGAATCAGCAGGAGGCGGATGGTTGGTCCTGGTGTCTTGCTTTCAGTTTGGTGATTTTTTGTTTCTTTGTTTTGGGGTAGCAGCAAGGAGGGCTGTTCACTCTGCCCATAAAACCTGCCTCTTGCGGGGCTCTTATCTGCCAAGCGAACTCCTGTGGTCACTGCTCTCCTGTGCTATAAATGACTGTTACACAAGAGGCTACTGAATAATAATGAAGTCTTGTTTCTATAGACTTACATCTTGTAGTTGATTTCTCTTGAATCAGGTAAGAGCAACCTCTGGCTGTGTTCTCCTTGACCTTTAGAATATACATAGCTCTACACCTACATGGATTCTCTGGTGTCTTGTAAGGGTTGCGCTCCTGCACCTTTTCCACCAGAGAAAGTACTAGGAATGTCTGTCTTTTGTCCAGCTGTCTAATTTCTTCAACATTCCCCTGCATTTGGGAATTATTTGTTCCTGTGATAAGATGTACATCCAAATTTAAGTATTCCAGAAGGTGTGATGATGCCCAAGGCAATTTTCATCTATACCCATCTGCTGCATTGCTCCTATCCGTGCAACCTTAAAACAGGATACTGAACACTGAAAGGACATTGAAGTACGACTGGGATCCAGTGAGTTGAAATACTTGCTAAATACAGAGAAAAAGTGCTAGTTTGCACTTAGTTTTCTAATAGACCATACCTGAGTCCACACTCTGCACATCACTTGCGTAGTGAAAGGCAGGGGTTTAGACATGTGTGAACATGTGCCCAGTTGTTGGTTTATTAATTAAGTGCTAAGTGGGGCACATTATTATTTAAAGAGTCTTTACAACAGTTGCTGTTGTAAAACATCGTCAGGAGATAGCGTATTTTTAAATATTGCTACTGTGCCCACTCCTGCATGCCTGGTGCTCTGGATTTAAGGGACAGTTTAATGGTGCAGATGACCCTAATTGTGATTTCTTGGCATTTCAGTTCTTTATGTAAAACGAAGGCAGGGGGACCCATTTCCCTTGTGCTATTCATGGTGGACACTATGTCTGAAAGCTCTTTGAGTGAGCTAGACCTTTGCTTCATTAACAAAGAGTGCAAGAGTCTTTGGGAGAAAGGGGCCCATGCTTGCAAAACTCGACTGGAGTCCAGAAAGATGTGTCAGTGTTGTTTTGAATCCAGGGCATCTCCAAGGTGTTTCAGAAGGTAAGATTGAATGAGAGGTGGGACACAATGTGTGGAAGCTGCCTGGCAGCTGTGGGATCCCTCAGGGCTGTGGGAACAGGCCTCACCAAGCACTTATGGTAGTTACCGAAGGAGCCTTTGGGAGGAGACAATCCCACACGTCCTGCAAGTTGCTGAGACTTGCAGTCTTTGTGAGGCCAAAAAAAGCAAACTGCTTGTCCTGGGGTTGGATCGCTCATACAAGGAAAGAACACGGTGTTAGTATATTTGCTGTAGTTGTTGGTGGTGCCTGTGCATTCTTGCCTAGCTTAGGCTCATTTCTCACTTTGGGTTTTCTATCTTAAAATAGTGCAATGTTTCTGTTTCACAGCAGAGGAAATGCTTGTGTACTGCTAAATAAGCCATTTCCAGAAGCATTTGCTAGAAATTAGCTCTTTAAGTACAGGCCAATTGTCCAAACATCCTCTACAGCCAGTGCAGAGAAACAGGCCAACCTCCCAAGGACAATTCCCGCGATTCCAGGGTAGCTAAGCGGGACCCGTGGGTGAGCATCACCTTCTGGCAGTGCCCACCTATGCCCACTGATCCAGAAGCGTCTGGGTGGCTGACTCAGACATAGCTCCTAGCTATCAAATGTTGGGCAAGACATATCCAATTCCTAGTACATGGATGGGTCTGGGCTTCCTGTGTCCTGACACAGAAGAATATGGGACAGCACCATGTAAGTGGTGACAGAAGAACAGGAAACAGGGTCACAGCTATTGTTTCACTCTGATTTGGAAGGGTACCTTATGCTGCTTTCTACTTAGTTTACATTTAGGAAGTATTTCCCAGCTCTTCTCTAGTAAATGTTATATGGGAGGGACTGGTCTCTGTTGGGACAGAAGCACTAACCTGTTTTTTTGGGCAGAGGATTCTTCTCTCCTGCTCCATGTACTGTGCTTGTCTGTAAAGCTGGCAGCATGTGGCCTTAGAAGTCCAAATTGTCACCATGCCCTGTCTACCTGGGAACTAACAGATTCCCCTGCACATTTTGTTTTCTTACAGGGTGATAGGATTTGAGAGTGTGATTACCCATTTCTAAGTTAGGTAATCGTTCTTTATAATGATTAGATCTGTGGCTCAGTGGTGTGTCTTTGCAGTGATTTTGCAAAAAGAAACATTGATTAGTGTGTGGAGTTGCAGTGGCCTTAGAGAGAAAATGGTAACACCCGCGCCTAGCAGATGTGCACAGACCAATTTCACGAATGAAAATTTGACTCTTGCTGTATCCAGAGCAGATACACTGCTAAAGTGTTGTAAAACACATAGAGTAGGCAACCCTCCAAAAGCAATTATTTTTGCTCTTCAGACCTCCTAGTAAAAGGTTGCTGGTCATACGTTTCTGTTTCCTCCTGCTGAGCTTTTTTCTTCTAACAGTAATACCATAGTATTAAGCAAGAACACAGGGCATTTGAGAAGCAGTCATTCTGCTTATTTTTCCTCTAAGTACCTTGCAGACTGTGGTGAATAGTGTTGCCATAAATTCCCACCCAAGCCAGACACGTGTTTTGCAGTCAGCCTGGCATGGGGGTAGCCTGGGAATGCTGCGCAGTCCTGGGCACGCAGGGCGCAGGCTGCTGGCTGTAGGCAGAGGGATGTCGCTGGGGCAGGAATGCCATCTCGTGGCCGCAAATAGCTATTATGTGTTTAAATCCACCTTCTGCCCTTCTTTGCAACTTCCATATAACGCTGCACACCACCGATGCTGAGGAAGCCCTTCATGCCGCAGGCGGGCTGTGTTTTCTGTGTGGCAAAGATCATCGTTCGGCTCCACAGGCAGCGCCGTGAGCGGCAGCAGCTGCCCTTGGCCGAGCAGCCTTGGCAGTGGTGGGACACGCTGCTGGCGCGGGGACGTGGCCCGCGGGGACGTGGCCCGCGGGCCGAGCTGGGAGCCAGCCAGAGCAGGGGGTCGCTGGCTTTGCTTTGTTGCAGCCTCTGCCGGCTCTATCCGATTCCTTCCGTGCGCTATGGATGCGGATGCGGTGCCTCCTTAGACATCCTTCTGTCTCGCCCGACAGCGGGAGCGATGCCGTAGCTGGGCTACGGAGGTAGGAGTTGCAGAGCTCGGAGGGCGAGATGATCCCTTTTATCAGCTGCCTGGCGCGGCTGGCTGCGTGCTGTTACGCAAGACGGTGTCTCTGTGCGTGGCACTTGCATCGTGTCTGGGAGCTGGGGGAAGGAAAAAAAAAAAAAGGACAGTCTATATATAACATGGTGGAAACTTGACCAAATCCTTAGCTGCTGTTAGGAGAGACCTGGTCCTTAGGGGCCTGTTGTCTCTGTCTTTTGTGTAATGCCATAGCTCTTTCTGCAGTGGGGATTTGGGGCAAATAAGCACCCTTTTCCTAAGCAGAGGAATTACTGATGATGCTTTTTTTTTTTTTTTTTTTTTTTTTTTTTTTAGCAGAGGGAGTGTTATGTATGCTCAGCTGGAAGGAATTAATATGTATGGGAAAACTATGGATACACTCTGAGAGCCATCAAGTTGTCCCATTGCAGTAGATTTCAGTGCTCCATGCAGAGATGTGATCTATATAGAGCTGTACATACCCCAGAGGGAAGCAGGTAAAGCCACTTCTACCAGACCAGGGCTCCTGTGTGTAGGAGGATGCGGACACGTCTGTCGCTTGCACAGCAGCGGAATCAGCGGAATCAGGGCTTATCATCACTCAGAAGACTGCACAGGAAAGTCTAAAGGGCTCAAATTTGTTTGTGGAGGGACTCCCTCGACTCCCCCTTGAATTCAGCGTGCTCTGCAGGGAAGGGACTAAAAGGCTGTTTGATCAGCAAAAAGGAATTTTTCTTTGTATATTTATAGCCATCGCCTCTGACACCCCTCCTTAGCATAGGAAAGATGGGGCAGTTTTAGGGTAGGATTCTTAGAAGAATTCACCTGACCTAAAGTGAACTCTGTAATCCTGCTGCAAAATGACACAGACCATTCTTAACTCTATGCTTACCTTTCTGCCAGTATCCCGTGTAAACCAGCCGTGTTTTGGGGTTCTCCCACAAAACGTGAGCTGTGCATGGAGCTGTGCTCCACTGGGGTGCACTGTCAGCACATCTGGAGCAAGTCTGTTGAGACGTTGCAGCCTGGGACCCAGGGCCTGTGTGTTTTCTTGCGGTGCCTAAAGAAATCCTAAATTCTTCTGTTGCCTTTGTTGTTGTTTTTAATCTCCCAAAAGCTCAAACCTATTACCTCTTGCCATTACTCTTGGAAGCTACAAAAAGACACCTTATTCTAAAGGCCTTGGAATGTCCTGCTTATTTTTGTCACTCCTCTGTGACCCACCTGTGGAAGGTCTGAGTGCCTTCCTCTGCCGTGTGTCCAGGCACGTCGGTACTGTCACATCGCCTGCCACTTTGTCACTCACTAACACTCTTCCCACAGAGCAAGCTGTCTGCTCGCCCAACAACTGCTGCTGAAAGGGTCGGGACATGGGAGATGTTGTAAGATTTATGTCAGTCCTAGAGATTTGCAAAAACCCATTTTCAAAAATGAAAATGGCATTTTCATCTTAACGTAATTAATTTCATCTTTGCATGAGGTTTTCCTCCTCCAGTGAGTAAATCTATGCTCACTGTATTTTAAAAAACTGCATCCTCGCAGTGCGGACAAGGGAAGTTCAGAAAGATCGCCTATAAGTATAGTCTAGGTCATTAACCCATATTTAATGCTTTCAAATACCTGGAATGTACAAAGCATTAAAGAAGATAGCAAAAAGGTTTTGCTGTGCTCCTGTTACCATACTGTTGAACTGTTAAAGAGAGGTACTTATCATTAAGGAAGGGTAACTGAGTTCCTGCAGTGCTTGCTCTGTAACTTTGTTTTTCCCACTCCTTGAGCTTCAGTTGTGATTTATGGCCCAACATAAAGCTGCTCCCTGAAAAGATCGCTTTGGGGAGGTGAGGCTGAGGACAGAAAATCATCATCTGTTAGGCAGGATTTCAGAACATTTAAAGCAGAGTGCAAAACTGTAGCACTTTGGACTCCCAATGACCAGGTATACTCAGACTCCACCATCCTCAGGACAGGGTCTTGCAGGCACCACAGCTAGATGCTACAGTGAGCGGGGAAACCGAAATCATCACACCCAGGCAAGGAGAAGCACTGACCCAGTAAAACTTGATTGTGCTGGCACGTGTTTCCTCAGAAAACATGCAATATATGCCATGAGCATTGCCCATACCACCCTCTTACTGAACTTTCCTCCATAGGCGCCTCATTTTGTGCAGCCCAAGCTATAAATAGCATACGCAGGCACGCGGATGTAGTGCCCTCTGCCAGGAAAGGGGAAACCATCTTTAGCAGGAGAGGTGAGTGGCCTTCAGAGGTGACCTCCATGGCTGGAGCAGTGCAGGGAGGCAGGAGACGGCGGCTCGCGGCAATCTGCAAAAGGGATGTGGAGGAGGTAGTTCAATACGTAATGCAAATCCGGCCAGTGTGCAGGGCCATATATTCTGTAAGACTTTTTACTTATATTTCAAGCTAGCAAGGACAAGGTCTGTCTTTCACTGAGTGTTTTGTGGTGTCATACAGCGAGGGGCCATGTCCCAGGGTACAACTCCCTGCGTTGTGAGTAAACAAGGAGTTAACCCATTGAGGGGGCGGTGTAGCTCTGCTCTTAAACACATTTTTGCTTTGATTTTCTGGCTTTTTCATGTTTCCTCTATGCCAGCTAGCAAGCAACTTTCTTTCGATAAATATATCATCAGGAGTGAGAGAGAAGGTGTCCTCTAGCAGTTTTGAAGCCCATGAGAACTGGTCGTAGATCACGTTTAAACGTCAACCCCATGTAAAGCAAATCACTCTCCAGCTGCTCCCGTGCTAACCTCCTGACAGGCCAAGCTGGTTAGCGGGGCTGATTCACGGCCCGGCAACGTAATTCAGTTGCTCTTGTTCATTATTTATAGAAATCACAGGCTTCAGTGTTACAGCTAGATGAAGTTACAAGCCCAACGATGGGAGAAGGCTCGTTGTTTTAATTTAGGCAAAGGCTAAGGAGACTTGCTGGAGACCACAGCGTGTGAATGAAAGGACTGAATGCCTTTGCCGGGTATTAATATGTATGTTCGCTGTTTGTGAGGTCATTGGTGCTAATGTTTCCGTTAGAGGAACTTACTTGAGGTGAATAGAAATGATTAACTCTGTTTCTCTCAAGGACAGTTGAGAAAACCTCGGATTAGGCCATGTAAGTGGGCTATCATGGAGAAAAACAGCTGGACTCATGGATGGTGCTCTCTGGTTTTATGGGATTTGCACGTGCCATCAGACAGCAATCCTTACACCATTTTGTTCAAACTTTATGGACATCTCAAATATTATTTTAATCACACATTGTAACAGAGCATGGGAAGAGAGTGGATAACCAGTCTGAGCTTCCTTCCTTATCATCCCATCTCGTTTGCTGGATCTGTGTCATTTAACATTTTATTTAAGAAAAAAATCAGTGCTTTAGTCTGACACCTCTGCATGAATCCCTGTTGCTAAAGCTTACGTACCAAGACTGCAGTGATGACCTACTTATTTTGCTCGTGAAAGGTAAAATAAGGGCCAGCATTTGTCCCATTGTGTATTTTATCCTGTGGCTCTTTGTGACTAGAAGAGCTGAGCTCCTCGGCTTAAGTTTGATTCCTAACTCAAAACCTTAGAGACACTGGTAGATTCTAGTGATGTTACTGGGACAGCAGAGATGCCATAAACGAGGTTATAATTTTAGCCAAGTCCTTGTGCTTGACATTATTTCTCGGCCAGTTTCAGGCTTTGAGGAACGCAAGGCAATAAGAAATGTTAGGCTGAGGGTTTCAGGTGCAATTCAGACAATGCATGTGGTCCTAACTGAGAACATATTGCCAGGATTTTCTGCTTGTTTGCTTCTTTTCAGGGACATACGAGTGTATCCTTTGGCCACACTGACATTATTTGTGCTGGTTTACAGATGTATTACTGCATGAAAGGGTAAGAGGGAGCTCTGCGACCTGGGGACGGCCAAGCCTGCCTGGTCCCGAATGGGTCCCAGGGCACATTTTCAACAAATAAGTCCTGTACTGAAAACTTGTTTAATTATTAATTGCTCAAATGAAATCATTGCATTGTCATTCCCTCAAAAGAACCCAGTGCCTAAGTGCTGTCCGGAGCTAATTTTGTGAACAAGAATTTAATACACAGCACAGATAAACTGTGTACGTAGATTGAATACTAATCATGTTGCGGTGACATGAGTTATGGCCTTATGTTGAGCATCGCTATGGCAACTAGTGACATCATCACAGGCATCAGCCTGCACAAAACCCAACTTCTGAGGGTCTCTCTTTGCCAAGGTGGATCTTTTTGTGGCTTTTGGGGGAATGAATATGCGGTGTTGTCAGGAGTTTGCTGTGTATGTTTACTTTCATTTGAAACATTTATTCTCTTTGTGGTTAATGTTGTTCTCATGAAGGAAACCTAATGAAAATTACTGTTTGTATTTGGTTAGTAACATTTGTTGATAACATATGGTCTGGGAATGCTTCAGCAAATAAGAGCTTTTTAATAGTAAACAGAGATATGAGTTTTATAAAGCAGATGCTGTCAAAATACATAGTGCAAGGTTGGTTATTTTCTTACTTTTTTCTCCTTCCCTGGAGCAAGGTTCCCATTGTCCCTCCTGGTGACAATGTAATTTTTTAGGAGAGAAAACATAGTCTGTTCTGAAGCCACAATTAGAAAATAAGGCTGTTTCTAGGTTCACTTGTGTAAAACATTTATTAGGTAGCTGGTGGATGTCACATGAAAAAGATTTAATTTGGGGGCTTCTGACAGGCCCTGTCAGGCTGTAGATAATTTATGCCCAGCCTCTGCTCCCTGGCACCGACGGCAGATTGATGCATCAACATAAAAGATGAAGCGTGGAACAGTGACACCGAGAGAGGAAACTTGAGAGCAAAGTCAGCAAAGGAACCAAGCTGCTTACTCGGCTCTGCTCTGTTGGACTAGACTTGTCCAGGAGACACCAGAGCACCAAACCATGTTCCCTGTGCACAGGCAAGAGTAAATTATTTTTTCCAATAACTTCCCAAATGCAAGAAAAAAGGCTGGTGTTTATCTGAGGAATATACGTGCTCTGGACCACTTGTTTTTCTCAGTCGTTTCAATGGGAGCTGCTGTTCTTCAGCAGAGCATCTAGGTTGAGGGCTGTGTGAAATGAGAAAGTTGCGAACAGAATGACTCATAAGGGACTAGCAGGACACGATTAACCTCTCCTCTGACTCTGAGGTATGTTGTGTCACATACTGCCACATCCCTCTGCTGAGTTGCTCACTGCGTGTTCTTTGTTGCTCTGAGTTTGTAAAAAGCGCCGTTGTGATGACGGTCCCTCAAGCTTGCTTGAACATTTTGCTTGAAGTTTGAAGTGTGATGAACCTCCAGGGTGTCTGCGATCAACACAGAAATCTAGCTCACAGTGAATTAAAAAACAAAACAAAAACAGCAACAACAAAAGTTGCTTATCTGTTCCCCAGGCCTCCAATAAGCAGCAGGAGTCTGGAGGTGCTGCCCAAGCGATTACAAATGTCCCAGGTGCAGGTGTCCTACATCTCAAATACTGTTACAACTGTAAAGGCTGTTAATGCAGGAGGTTTACTGTACTTGCTAGATACATAAGTTCTCCTAAATTTGTTTTCATGCTGGTCCCAAATACTCTCTTTTTCCCAAAGAACCATCCAGGCTTTTCTAAACATCTGTCCCACATTTCCCTCTGAAGACGATGCCCTCACCGCTCAGCCCGGCTGCTTCAGCGTGTGCCAGACACGGTGTTTCTGTTATCCATTGCACGCCCAAGCGGTAGGGCCGCTGTCCTGCCGGTGGAGATGAACGCGTCTGTGTCCCTGTTTCCACAGCTGGGGCACCCAAGGAGACTTCACAACGACACACGCGCTTCCCGCAGTGAAGGTGAAGCTGTTCACGGAGAGCACCGGAGTGCTGGCTCTGGAGGACAAGGAGCTCGGGAGGGTAAGGAGATTTTGAGGTTAATAATGTTTCCTTCTGGCCCTGCTTTTCTAGAGAAATGTCTCCTGTATGGAAATACTTTTGGAGCACAACGTGCTGTGCTTTTTTTGCCAAGCTTTGGGAGGGAAGAAAGTGCGCTCTACACTACTGGAAAGTAATGCATCTCGCATGCTTTGTTGTTAGTTTTTAATGGCAGCGTTTCAGCTGGCTGTGCCCACGCTAAGCAAAGGCAGAGGATCTTGTGTGTGATACTGGTAGTCCGGAAAGCTTTAGAAGTCGCTTACGGAAATGGACTTTGCTGCAGGAGAAAAGGGGATTATGCAGAAGCAAAAAAGGAGATTTAAGTTTGGCAAGAGACTGCTCTCATATCTACTGTAGAGCTGGTGCATGGTTTGAGTGTTTGAAAGCACTAACTG
Organism: Nothocercus julius; assembly: GCA_013398735.1. Taxonomy (NCBI): domain Eukaryota; kingdom Metazoa; phylum Chordata; class Aves; order Tinamiformes; family Tinamidae; genus Nothocercus; species Nothocercus julius. The sequence goes on from VZSV01000005.1 coordinate 12,837,557, forward strand.
CAGCACTTATTGCAAAAGGCTAAAATCCAAGGAAGAAAAGCCCAAGGAACATCCCCTCAAACTGGATGTGTAGCAGGGAGCTAAAAGTTGTGAAGGACGCCACAGTTTGACCTCAAACTCATGGCAGGTTTTAGGAAACATAGAAGAAATATTGGGAACACCCAAAATTAAGAGCAAATACTGTTTAGTCAACAAGGGAATTGGCAGCAGGTCTATTATTCTAAATAGCATAGTGAAGACCAAATAAAAATCAGTTCATAGGAAGTGAGGCTGCACCTGACGTGCTGACTTCGCCCATCCCTGTGCAGCAGCTCAACGTGGGCTCTATAACTTCCAGATACAAGCTGTGTTTTATCTGGCCAGCTCTACAGCACAACTTGCTGTCTGTTTTATCTACAGCCAAGGCCAGAAAACCCTCTGATCTTGTGGCACATCCAAGAAATTGTGATGTAGTCTGTTGCTGGGATGTTTCTTACTAGCCGCTTATAGTCAAAGGCTGCACACAGGAGTCTGTCTCCCATAAAACAACAGGTTGTCCTTAATAACATAATTTTGTATTCTTATTATTCATACAAGTGCCAGATTTTCTTTCAGATTCTAGTAAGTTGCTGATCTAGCTTATATCTTTATGGTGGAAAACTCTGCAGGGGATTTGGTGTCATGTAATTAATGTTCACTTTAAATATCTGTGTATTCATGTTCATGAAACATCCCTTGTTCTGGCGCTTGGGAGAGAGAAAAGCAAAGTTATCCTCCTTTCCTCTCTTCACGCTTCTCTTCAAAGGGAGCAACGGCCTCTTCAGACTTTCCTCATCCAGAACTCCATCCTTCCTTTCTATACATCCTTTTTCTCTATTCAAGAAAACCAAACAGGCCACAGTACTCCAGCTAAAGGCCTACAGTTGCTTTGCTGCACGGCATCATAATATTTTCGGGATTATTTTCAAAACTACATTCTTTAAACAGCCCGACACCTTGTGTCTCCTCCTTTTATCCACTGCAGCATGCTGAGCAGAGCTTTTCACCAAGTCATCCACAAATGCTGTTCAGGGCTTTTTTTTTCCCTGAGTGGTTACACTTGATGTAGAACCACTTGCTTTGTAGGTCTTGTTTCCACTGGCAGTGCTGAGCAGTGCTGACTTCGCTAGTCTCGGAAAGCAATTAGCTTTGCATGTTGTTCTAAGAAAGATGTCAGGCCCCAAAGCAACCCCTGTTGCCCTGAAATGCTGATGAGCCAGCCCCGCCGATGCGCTTTAATTCCCAGTCCAGCGGGAAGCCATCACTCCACTTCAAGCTTCTGAAATCCGAAGAATGTGGGCCAGCACCAGCAAGTGCAGAGAGCAGGACGGAGATTTCCTTTGGACCAGGGCCACCGGTGCTCCGAGCCAGCCGAACTTCAAAGGGACACTCGGAGCGCCTGGAGCAGTCTCGCAATGACGCGTGTCTGATCGGGCTGCATCGGGATTTCTTTTTTTAATGGAATAATGAAATTGGGAGCGTGTTAAGCCCCCGATTTAGCTGTTCAAATGGGCACAGACCTGTCTGAACAGAGAGAGGAGGGAAGCAAAGTCTCCGAGGGGCAGTTTTGAGCACAAAAACACCCATGCTTAGCTGCCCTTTGAGAAGCAGCTTTGTGCTCTGCCAGGCATTTACAATGCACACTTTCTATTGCAAGTGTTAAGTTGGCAACTGGCCGGCACTCCTCATTTCACCACTCTTATTGAAAGAAGAGCTGCAAAAAGCTCCCAAGCCCTAAACTGCTGGATGGGCAGCTGAAGCCATGGGAATACATCCTGGCCCTATTGAAGCCAATGGCAGAACTCCCGTGGATTTCAGCTGTGCCAAGATTTCATCCACCAAGAGCAAGGAGGGGAAGAGCTGTGAATTATGGCAATGCAGAACGAAGGGTGAAATTCTACTGGTGTTAACCTTAGGCTTTGCAGGAGACACTAAAATAGCTTTTTAAATCATTCATCAAAGGGTCAAGAATATTTTGGTAGAAAATCCCTAGCTTGTTGACTCAGCAGTAAAGTTGTAGAAGGTGAAATACAAGCTCATAATCTGTGCTGGAATTTGACAGCTGCACAGACTAAGTATGACTAAGTAGTGAGTGACAGAAGCAGAGCAAATAATGAGGGTGAAGAGAGCCATTTATAATAGATTTTTTTTTCATAAAGGTTAATGGATGTAAAGGAAAGTCACCTCACTACAGGGCAGCAGAGACTTAACTGAATTTTCACCCAGAAAAATCACCTGTAAGAGTGACGTGGTCACAAGAGGAATGGAGTTTAGGGGGGAGAGACTGATATTTTGAACAAAGCTGTAATTTGTCTGTGCTTTTATACACACATCTGCATAAATGTCCTATAATCTAAGCCAGGACTAAGCCACCCCAAAGGATGCATGTCGATACCCCAGGAGGAAACAGGGAAGTTTCTTTGATTAGCCGAGCACTTCTGTTGGTATTAACCTACATTGCCCCACTGAAATCATTGGTGTTGCACTGATATGTCCCAGCTGGAGACTGCTCCCTAATTTTCCTTCTGCATGAAATAAAAGAGAGTAGAGAGTCCTGCAATGACTCGTATCACAATACATGATACAGTTTTTATCAGTTGTGGTAGTGCAATGCTTGTATTTTATGTGCATTTCAAAAAACATGTGTAGGTCAAGAAGCAAGGAGACCCTTGTAGGGAAGTCAGTCATGGGAGGTAAGCCAAGAAACATTGCACAGGAGGATGTTCTTAGAGACACACAAGGTGATGACAAATTCTTAGGTCAGTGCTCTTGGTGACAGACCTCCTATCTGAAATGTTGCCTGCTGCATCCAGTCCTATCTGTAAGCAAAATAATCCAAGCAGCTTCTTGACAACCTGTTACATAGCAATGGATGAATCATTTTAGGTAAAACTTTTGGAAAACTTGAAACAACAGTGCAACTCACATGGAAATGTGAGTTTTGCTGTAGGCAGTCACAGTGGGATCTTGTTGCTAGTTTGCTCTCAGTCATGTCAATCCGTCATTTCTTCTGGACTGGCTTACCTGGGCTGCTGCAAATTCTTTTACTGTGGTGTTAAGTGATTGCAAGATGGGAAATGATAACGCAGTTGAGTTCTGCACAACTTCATGAACAATAACAGAGTAAGTAGAGCAACCAAAGAATATATAAACTAAACTCAAAATAACAGACTGTATATTAAAACACCAAAAAAAGCTAACTTTGCTGATGTAAACAGAATTCTTCAGGAAGGCTTATAAGGAAGAAAGTAGTTCATCTGATGGTTTTGTTCCCCATTAAAATGCACTTAGTGAATAATTCTTCTCTTTAACACTGTTGGTTTTGCTGCTTGCAGGTGGTTCTCCATCCTACCCCCAATAGCCCAAAGCAGTCAGAGTGGCACAAAATGACTGTTTCCAAAAACTGCCCGGATCAAGATCTGAAGATCAAGCTCGCAGTGCGAATGGATAAGCCTCAAAACATGAAGCACTCTGGGTAAATACTTGCCTTCTTCTGAATTGAATTTATTTTTAATGTGCATTAGAAAAAAATATATTTTTTAAAAAGACTCTGGAAGAAAAAATCTGACTCTTAAGTTCACAGAAGATCAAAAGAAGTGTAAATATAGAAATGACATTAGTTCAGTCATTTATAGTGCACTTTACATGCTCTTAGCATAGTCTCTTTAATATGTATCAGCCAAACAGTTTAAATTTTAAAAAGAATTCCTCAGGAAATTGTTAGATTTTTTTTTTCTATAAGGAAATGAGTGAACAGCATAACTCTTTATTGATAACTCTCGTAACTCTGATTTTTCCTGTATTGACTTCTTAGAACCAAGAGAAACCACATTTTGCTTCAAATAAACTCTAAGTATGAAGAAATGTGATCATCATATTTGCACAGAAAGTGTAACTAGGAGTGGTGATCTGGAAGGTTAAAAGGGAAATCTCTCCCTCAAAATATGCATGCCACAGGATTTGGGAGATCTCCAGCCTCCTCTCTGGATTCTGTCCTCCTGCCTTGCAGGAATAGAGCGAACTGTGACATTTTAGGGCAGAAAGGAATTGTTCAGATTCAAGCTTACGTAATTTCTTTACTCTTTACTGTGTAGGCAAAAAGGGAATCATTCCTGTCTTTTAGCGGCTACAGGAAGCAAACACTGATATACCAGCTTTTTGCCAGTAGTGCAATTACAAACTGTGTTGGGAAGATCTGGCTAATGCCATTGGCAAGGTTTTGCCTCTGTTTATTCTTTAGAGGTGTGGATAAGATAAAAGCTTACTGCAGTAGCTCTCAAGGAAAGTCATTGTTTTGATTAATTCTTGTTCCAGTGTGTTTTTAGTGCCGTATAAATAACTTTCATTTTTATTTTCATAGTGTCTTTTTTTCATCATTATTAGATAGATTGAGTCACTCATCCTTCTTTTAATTCCTTCTTCTGACTTCCCTGCTAATGAAATCAGAGCCATTAGTCACATGGAAAGTGTAATTTTTCCACCATGGGATCACGGGCACCAAAAGCAGAAGAGAACCATTCACCTGCCATATTTATTTCCCTGACAGCATCTGATAGCAACTGGCCTGAGCAGCCCTGCTTTTTGTCCTGTTTTGTACAACTAATATTTGATTTGCAAGAGGCTGCTTAAAATCATGTGGTTTATAATGTTTGCTTGTTACAATAAGTGCAGCTGTCTTGATCTCATTGACTTTGGCCGATCCATTAACGTGCATGACATTATTTGGCACTTGCTCTGCAATGGACTTTGTGAAAATCAAGTTCTGCTCCTGCATGTAGCTATGAACCAGTTACTGGAGTAATTGACCTTTCTGAAATTAAATTGCATTTTCCTATTCAGAACTGAGAGCAGAATCTGGCTAAAATCTTTTCCACCATACACATTCATATATAGTTGCATATATTATTGTGCAGTACATTCATGTAGTCAATCAACTCTCTGAGCATTTTACACATTTTGTTTCCTTCCTAAGACACCTCCTGTGAATTTCTAGCTTCAGTGAAATTATTGGTAAAACTGACTTTGTGTTTTCTGGGTATAAAATGTTCCCTGAGCTATTTTGTGATCAGAATCCTGCTCATTCATAACATCTTATCGAGACCTTCTAGTGAATCACGGTTACTTCAGGAAGGAATATAAACATATTGGCCTTTGTTCCTAATGGACTATGCTGAGTAATACCAGATCATAATATGATATCTGTTAGAGCTAATAGAAAATTATCTCAAATTGAACCTAAAGATGAAGTTAAAAGATAACATGCAGCATCTTTAATTACATTTCAAGAGACCTTTTTGACTCTAGGCTCTGTAAATCATAATAATTTTTTAGATTATTATTGTTAATTGGCTTATGTGTCAAACTCTGAAACTGTTTTTTATGCAGGACTAATATAAAATCAGATCTTGGCCCCTTTGGATTCACTGGCAAAGTTCGGAGAATCTCTGGGTCTAGGACAAATATTTTCCACGTTCTTGAACTCTTAAGACAAGGACTTCTTGTCCACATGAGCCTGTTATATGGAGCTTTGTGCCTTAAGCATTCAGCAAGAGTAGGTGCATGTGTTGGCTCTATTCTGGCATGGAGAACCACCAGCATAACAAAAAAGAGAAAATCTCTTTCTATGTGTTGTTCTAAATTCGAAATAACTGTAATGATACATAAACATATTAATGCTGAACACTGTATTTATTATTAATTCCCTACTATTTTTACAGTATTAAATGATATTTTAACTATTTTAACAGTTTTACAGCACCACAGCAGCTGCTTCATCACAGAGATTAATTGCTAATTTTGATACTAATTTTAAAAGTTTCTTCTTCATTTGTAGGAAACAATGGATTCACTCACCCTTAGAAAGTATCCCGTTTGCCTGAATATCTGTAGGCAAGAGATTTCTAGGAATTTATCTTAAACTACTCAGCACGGTGACCTGGTTTAGTCAGGCCAATGTATACTGGGATCCCCTGAACTGTTTTTTGTGTATAAAGTAGCCCTCTTATTGTCAGCTCCTCTCAACCAAAAGGTTTTGTGAAGACTTAAAGCAACACTTGGGGTTTCTTTTCCATAGTTCTCCTGTTGTAAATGTATTCTTCACCCATCTGACCATTTAGTAACTATTCACTAGTACTGAAGGGCTTCTAATTTCTGTGCAAGTAGTAAAAGACAAGAAAAGGAAGAGAGAAATAATGCCATGTAACATTAGGAGTGGAAATCTTTTGTGTCACTTTCTTTACAAGCTTCTCTGTCAGGCTAGAGATAAATACTTTCAATAGTGCTGCCTAGTTTAAGAGACTTCTGTAGTTGTAGTTACTCCTGCTTGTGCATTAGCTTCATTTTCTAGTGAAGTAAAAAAAAAAAAAAAAAAAAAGAAGTTAAANTCATTTTCTAGTGAAGTAAAAAAAAAAAAAAAAAAAAAAGAAGTTAAATTAAAAAAGCTGCAGAATAGTATATAATCACTTGTGTACTGAATTCACCTATTCTTTTCTCCTAGATATTTATGGGCCATTGGTAAAAATGTTTGGAAGAGATGGAAGAAACGCTTCTTTGTCCTGGTCCAGGTAACCAATTTAACCAGAAGGTGATCTTAAATCATTAAGTTGGTTGATTTAAGTCTTAGTACTGTACTAACTGTTTTCAGTGCTGCATAATTGATGCTGGGCTGTGGATCTATATAGGGTGTTGGTTAGGTCACAATTTTTTCTAAAATATTGTACATCTTCTCAAAGATAGGACAATAACAAACCTCTAGCTATGGGATTCCTGAGGCAACTGAATGCTTGGTGAAATGGAGAAGGATTTTTAGTAGGGAATTCATGAGACAAGGGGAAAGCTCAGTGGATCTTGGCTGCAGGTACTTCAGTGCAAATGCTCCCTTTTTGCCTCTGTGTAAAATATTATGTCCATTGAAATCTACAGGACTTCCATTGTTGGCTGCGTCAAAGTCAGTATTTCACTTGATGTTTATCATCCCTTCACATTCATTACTCCCTCTCATCTTTCCAGCTCTCGTTGGTCATTTTTTCAGTGTCTGTCTTCGTTTCTTGCCCTTCTTTTTTCACTTTCTGCTCTCCCAGTTTCAGTAGAGCTGGATATTTGATAATTGCTAAGAATTTGAAAGAAACAAGTAGAAAATGTTCTCTAAGATCTAAAAGGAGTCTGGTCGTTACTTGCATGTTAGATCTTCCTTCCCTTCCCTTTCCCAAGGGCAGCCTGAGGGTGCTGCATAAGCCACAGAAGGCAGGGGTCCCACGTTGAGTGGCTCTGTCTTTGCACCACCTTGATATGATAAGACACAAGTATGAACAAAAAAAGCCTCACGCAGGGTGCTGTGGTGAGTGCAGTGGCCAGGCCATAGGTGCTCTGGCAGAAAGAGTGGGAGGGATCTGACCCCTGTCTTGTGCCAGCACAAATTGAGAGTAATCAAGTCAGAGGGTAAAATCCTACTTGGAGCATGTGAAGCAGATGGCAGGTCTGCTCCAGAAGGGCCAGGATTTCACCCACGTGTAAGAACGGAGCAAGGTGCAAAGCAGATGCACCAGACTCCACATTGTCAGTAAGGCACACTTGCACGTTGATTTTCCTATGCCGATGAGAGGAGTCCATGCAGTCCATCTGCTGCATTACGCAGCTGGTTTCGCTGGTTCTGAATCACCTTTCAGAGAACTGAGAACTGATTTGTTTGTTTTGGGTTAATTATTAGTCTTAAGTTCCGCTGTCTCGGGAAGAAGCTTGAATTGCATTCCCTGCTTCTAACTGCCAGCCTCTGTTCCATTCATCCACATGGCAGGCGAGAAAATCCATGCTAGAGTAGTAGAAAGGATTTATGATTTACATGACATGACCTGTGTAAGTTGGAGCCTATTTGGAGAAACCAGGCTCGGTACCTTGTCCAGTAACCAAGTGCAATCAGCAGGGACAGTTTAAGTGATCATTTTGGATTTTCCCCAAGGAAGTTGAAACAGCCACAGACAAGAGGGCAGGGCAGTCAGCAAGAGGAGATGCCTGGGCCTGCCCAAGCAGTGTATTTAGATTTAGATAGAAGTGAGAAGTGATGGGTTTAGCTTCTGTCTCATCCATTCCCAGAGCATCTGCTTTGGAAATGCACCCACCCTGCAGGGACCAGCCAGGTCCCAGGGTAAGGTAGGAGTGCTCTGCACCTTGCTGGGAACCCCAGCATCTTGCAGGGCTAGACCTCTGGAAATGGATCTCATAACAATTCACATTTTAAGGGCCAACAGAGGCCACAATTAAAGAAAAGCCTCTTGGTACTCTTTTGTAATGATCCTGTTCTTGGGCAGAAGATACAGAACTATACACAGAAAATGAGCGATTGCTTTTCTCCCTACATTTGGTATATTATCCTTTGTGTCTAAATTAAAAGTGCTGTGGCAGTATATGATCACCCATAAAGCAATTTATGCTTTTCCCTTAGGACTGATTCATTCCTATGCAGTCATTTTTTCCCTTGTGGACAGAGATTCTTCAAAGTAGGGGCCCTCTTAAAGAGCCCCTATGTGTCAGAACAGCTTTTCTTTCCTAAAATAGATTCTCCCATAAATAAACATATTAAGATTATGTCGTGCCAAGGTTTGTAGCTTTGGACCCTAGAATATTAATTCTCATGTCTCTCTCTGGGTTTTCTTCTGGACCTTTCTACATAGTTGCAGTTACAACTTCTGCTTTCAGATGCTAAGTATTCTTGGAACTGAAGCTCTCAGAGTTAGACCATCTTTTCTCATATTACTAGATCTGTATTCTTCTGCTTGCAGATAAGAGAAAAATCTGGCCAGAAAAACAGTTCATTTTAATAAGATGAGCAGACTTTTGCCCCCAGAGAGTCTCCATAGACCACCTCAGAAATTCCAGCTGCCACTGCAGCTCCTCTCTTACATTACCGTTTGCTCAACATTTGGTGCAATGTAAAGTGTTCTGCTGTACATCAAATATAAACAAGAAACACTCTCTATGCAGTCCCTCAGATGTAGTTTGAGCATATTGAACATGTCAGCAGGCAATAAAGATGGAATAAAAATACTTTGCCTGTCCGTATGTTTGTCATTTGCTTTTCATGCAATGCAAAGGATGGGTGCTGATACGAACAGGGATTGGAAGCGAAGGTGTTGATGTCCAAAATCTCTGAACTCTGCTGAACTGCAGGCAGGGAATAACAGGCAGAAAGTCGAGCTGGCTCAGTTACATAAAGAAGGGACAAGGAGCAGCACACGTTCAGGAGCTCGGTCATCCACGCCAGGCCCACCCCAAAGGCGAGAGAGAGCATCTGAAACATGCTGTCCGTTTGGGATTTAGTGATCTGCTCGGTCCTTAGCACTGCCAAAAAGCATGGTTGTAAGTTTGGCTGAATAACTAAATCTGTTTCCTTTCTGATCCCTAGTCTCTTATCTGTAATATTTTCTGTTATAACTCTGCCTTCACTTCAAGTAACCTCCTCCTGGTCCCGCGCTGTTCCCCCTTGCAGACGGGGGCCTCAGTTCTTTCAATGCTCTTCAACAGTACCACTCTGGTACCAGAGGTTAAGTAATTCATGGTAATAAATACTCAAACCCCTCCTATCCATCTAAACACACAAAGGTGCCAAATGGCATAGGCGGCACCGTGGAGGAAGGTGTTGATGGCAGCTTGGCTCCTTTGTGTCAGTGGTGCCTCGCTGCTATGAAAAGAGGCTTTGCGTAAGTACACAAAAAGGGAGCTCTACAGGGCACATTTCCATTGCTAGTTGGCTTCTGTAAGCCCTGGAGAGAAGGGGAAAGGAGCAATAACTCACTTGTAATTTGGGCAGAATAATCCCTCGCACCTTCTGTGTCTGTGTAGCTGTGAAGGCTCTGCAAGAGAGGAGATGATTTGTTTGGGTGTAGTGGGTGAGAGCGGCTCTTTTGTGCCATTCCTGTAGCTGGGCCTCATCTCTTCGGTGCACGCGCTCCCACGCTGGCTTTACTGAGCCCTTTGGTGGAGGTTGCAGCGCGGCACAGCTGCAGGCCTGGTGTGCTTGCTTGCTCCTCCAACGTGCGCCCGTGTGCTAAGGGGGTAGTTTTAGTTTTCTCTCTTGAATGAATCGCAGTCCTCGCTGCCCACCCTTCCCGTAGACACCCTTTGAGATGAGCAGCAGAAGAGCAGAATACTGATTAGATGTAAATTACATGGCAGAGACTCGTTACTTGCCTAATTTTAAATCCTGAGATATGCAGTGTGAAAGCGATGGCAGAATATGGCCCTGAGCTTGGATGGAAATGGTCCGCAGCATCCCAAGTGAGGAAAATGCTTCGTAAAGGCACCAGTAATGCCAGTGGCAGCGGTAAGCAAAAGCAAGGAAAGAATTGAGGGCAAAGTTCTCTGCGACTAGCTGCGAGAAGAACTGTGCATTCATCACAGATGTTCGGGGCGGCTCCTAAGTCGCTGTATCAGCTGGCTGAGCACAGCATACAAATTTCAGCCTGTGTGCCAATTAGACCCTTGATCTTGCAAAAGCTGGATTTTTTTCTTCATAGCTGACAGAGCTGCTATTAATTCTTTGCAAGGTCTAATGTGCTGTACTGGAAATAACACCGTTGTTGGTTTTGTTGGGCTGACTGGCTTTGCGAGAGGAAATTTCTTACAATGATTCTTAAGGGCAAGTGAATTAATTACACCGAGATTTCAGACTGAATCTGTTTTTCTCTTGTCATAACCCCATTTCTGTGCTTTGGCAGCATATGGGAAGTAACACTCTGTGGTACCTGGATGACATGTCTGTTGAGTAGCTTGAAGCAATTTTTGGCTGGTTGTGTCTGATGATGTTTGTAACGTTGCTGGAACCAGATCAACTCTCTGCAGATTAAAACCAGTTGCAGTGTCTACGCCTGGATCTATTGTTCTAGTGACAGACTCCCTGAACTCATTATAATTTAGACTAACAGTGACAGATCCTGCTTTCAGCAAAACTCAGCTTATTCTGAATTAAGGCGAAATGTAGTAAGTGTTCAGTATCTCCAAATAACCAACAGGATTTGAGAACAATTCCTCAAAATCGCAGTATCCTACACAAGCAGTGTGTCCTCAAATGAAGGTAAATGGTGCATAGCTTGTCCCCATAATCATATTAAATCACATTTTCAGTTAGACCTTTGCTGAGAACTGGGCATGAGTGGTGATTCTTGAGAAACCTTGAGCATTGAGGATTAATACAAAATGTTTGGGAGCTGCTGGTTAAGCAGACATCAGAGGCCATTAGAACTGTTTGAGGTGGATCCTGAATATGTAGTCCTACTTGCAGAGACTTCCCTCCACGCAGGCGTGCCCTGGGAAAACACATACACACCTCCTGGTTAAAGGAAGAAGCTGGAACAGCTGTTACATCCAGTTGTTTAAGGATGAATGAATGTGCTGAGATGTGAAAACAGTTGTTTTCACATTTGTTTCTTTAAGCTAGATCATCTCCTCTGCTCATTTGTGTCAGTAAAGGGCTGGGGAGGCGATGTACATCTGGAACCAGAGGACAAGAGTCTCCCATCAAAGTGGAAAGCTGTATTACAGCTGGCAGTATCTTAGCACAGTTTCTGTCCCTTGGGACAAAATGCGTGCTGTTAATCTAGGAAAAGCCCATTTAAGAATTTAACCCAAGCAGGGCGTTGTTATGTCAACAGTGAGAAATGGGCAAGTGACTGAATTGTGCGATGCTGGAAGTGTGAGGGATGACAATTAACAGGTTTGAACAGGATTCTCGGAAAAGCAGTGCTAGCCAGAACAGAAGTATTTGGTGGTAAAACAAGGATGAAGTCAGTGCTGGTTAATACTTATTCACTGTATGTGTTAATCAGGAGGATTATATAGCTGGTGACAGAATATGGTCAAGTGCCAGGAAAGTCAGATCTAATTTAGCAGCCTAGGAATAGTGAACTTTGGCATTTGTCTCCTGCTGTCTCTGTTTTCCCTTTCCTGATTTTCTTTGTTTCTTTTTTTTTTTCTATCTCTCTCTTTTCTCATTACCTTTTTCTTCTCTTCTTCTTCTGCCTCAAATTATACCTGATAATAGTGTTCATTTTTTGTAATGGACCAGGAAGGGCAGCCCTTGGCTTATTTCCCTTCTTTTGGTTTCACTCAGTTCAGCTTCCTTAGATGCTCCTTTCCTGTCCCTCATCTAGACCCTGGAAGAAATCCCAGTTGCTTTGAGAGTTCATTCCTCTCTAGGCAAAGATTTCCCCTCGTTCTTCCCTCATTTTCCTCTGTGTGTCCACGTTTTTTTTTCAATTACTCCAACCATTCATGTTGCCCATCCCATCTGCTCGCTTGCTCTCATATCAGCTATGGGCTTGGTGTGAACTCAGCAGGCTGTAAGCTGAATTTCTGCTATTAACTATTTCACTTGTCTGGCCGCTTCCAAGCTCCCACGGAAAGCAAGCTTTATAAAGCAGGGTGCTTTCCGGAGGGCTCATGGGGGAAGCTGCAATCTCCCCTTGATCCTAGAGTGCTGCTCTAGGAAGCACAGTTGTCACATACCAGGCTTCCCTGGATCTGCCTTTGGCTTGGGACCTCAGCTATATGAACAGAGCTAAGTAGGACATGATGCCAAACAGGCTTATGACACGCTGCTGCCTGACCTATAGGTTTCTTCCCGTAATGATACAGAGCAGCTTATTCCAGGGGAATCATGTCAATGCGAGCAGGAGAAAGATGCTCATTCTGCATCTGTCCCAGGATGTCTCCACCAAAGTCTGCTGTCTGCATCTTTTAAAAAAAGAAAAAAAAAAAAAAAAGCTTTGGAAAGGGGAGGTATAAACTCTGAAGTGCTGGTGTGTGTTTCCATGTGTTACCGTTTTGTTGATAGCACTGGCTTATTGATGTGGCAGAAGAATATTTTCTGGGTCCAAAAATACAATGAAATGTTTGTGCATGAAGACCCCAAAATGTACACCTCACTTTGTGGGTCTGAGAAGATAGTCTAAACTACTGAATTAATTTTACATCTAATTAAAGTTAGATTAGTGTGACTCCTTTCAGAAGTTAAATTTATTGTGGCATCTCTAAAGGACAGATGTCTAGCGGGGACAAACCAAATCCTTACAGTTGTGATGAAATCATTGTCTTCCCTATAAATAAAGCTCATTCAAGACTTTGTCCAGGAGATGGCAGCAATATCCTGCAAGAAGAAGTGAATGAAACCTGCAGGAGTCGTCTTGAGTATTGTGCTGTGGGGCACGCAGCTATTTTTAGGCTTCTTCTTGTTAATGGTTTAATTCTGGTGTTGCCGGGAAGGTGGTAGGCATTCCAAGGTCCGAGCAGGTAACACGCACCAGCGTGCTCCCGCTGTTGGTCTGTTACTTGTCAGTCTTTCGCCACTGCTTAGAGTTTTAAGGAAGATGCAAGATGCCTAAAGCATCACTTTTCGTCTTCCTCCCACAAACGTGTTAATGATAGGGTTTATTCTTAGGTGGGTTTTGGAGTCGTTCCTGGAGTGAGGCTCCGCGCAGGCAGAGTGCAGGCTGGCAGCTAGCGGAGGCCCGTAGAGGGCAGCAAGATCCCAAGCACCGCCGGGGAGATGCTGAACCAGAGAACTGGGTCTCCCGCTTGGAATAAATGACATTTTATTAGCAACGGAGGCCACCAAAATGCGCACTGTGTGTGTTTCTAATGGAGAGGTTTTCCCCCTGGTTTGGAGGCAAGCTCCTTGGCTGCCTGGAGTCCTCCTTTCAGGATCTTTCCTGACTCTGCTCCAAATGACGAACATGATCCGTTGGCATCCATGAGTTTCAAAGATCCCTCTGAAGCCAAAGTTTCCTCCAGAGGTCAAGAAAACGTCCACACTAATAAAATTATGTAAGGAGTCCAGGATGTGACACAACCTTAACAAAGTCATTTGAAATCATTTGACAGTAAATTTCCCTGTAAGTTCCTAGCCTAAAGCACGGAGAATCCTTTGCTGCGCGCGCAGGCTTCTCCCGGACGCTGGGCATCGCAACACGCGAGGTCTGCGCCGGGTCTTGATGCGGCCTGATGGCCTCCCGAGGGCGAGCCGGGAGCCCGGCGGGGCCCCCGCGGCTCCAAAACCTTCCGTCAAGAGCTTGACATTGAATGTAGCGTGTCATGCAGATGGTACCTCAGAGGAGTGAGAGCTGCCATTTACAGCACTGCTGACAACAACTGCCGAGATCAGTGGGATCTTAAGATTGCTTTAATATGACTGGCACCTAGCAATTTAGCTCACATTGTTTGTGACAGGGTGTCACTCTTGCACTTGTCTGGGAGTGAATGAGGGTTTTTTTAAAGCGTGTAGCTTTCTCTCGCGGAGGAAATTAAGCCCCTGTACGTATTGATGCCGAGGATTAGATGCTGTTAAAAGAGCGCGCCGCCAACGCGTGCTAAAAGTTCAGGCTGTCTCGAGTGGGTAACAGCCACCAAAATTAAAACCCCCCTTCCCTGGTCGCTGTAAACGTGCCGCTTGTAAGCGCTTTGCATTGCCTTGTCGTGGTCACCAGGTGCCATCTGAGCTTTGTGGTTTTCTTCAGGTTAGTCAATATACATTTGCTATGTGCAGCTACCGGGAGAAAAAAGCTGAACCTCAAGAGCTGCTGCAGCTCGACGGATACACTGTGGACTACACTGACCCGCAGCCAGGTAGGGACCGGCAGCTGCAGTCCTGTCCTTGATGCTAAAGGCAGCTCCCCAGCTGGAATCCTCTTGCTCTCTGCCTGTCGCTGCACTGGGATCAGTGTTATTACAAATACAGTTGTGTTTATACTGCTCATTAGCTATGCATGACTTTACTATAAATAGATTTAAGAAAATGAGCTGAGAATTGCACATTAAGGAGGAGAGACTAGTCTTTTCTGGGGCACCTGAGTGAATAAGACACTAAAATCCTGATGAAATACAAATGTGGGCAGAATGCTCGAATTGAGTAATAACCTTAACTGGTGCCTCCAAATTTATGTTCCTTAAGTAAAAAGTTAGCAAGTATGTTTGTCTTCATTGTAGTAAGTATATAAGGGACCACCCTTTTCCGCTGTTACATTTATCTCAGAGAAAGTGCATGTGAGTAGAGGGGACACAAAGCACCCTGGTACCCGAGTGTGTGTACATGGTGCTGAGACCCTTCTGCAAGCAGAGAGGCACTGCATTTCTCTTTTTATCAGCAGGGCAGCATACTGAGGATGGTGTTCCTCACCTTGCCCTGCATAATAGCATCCCCCAGGGGAGACGGAGGAAGGAAGAGTAGTTTTGTTGTCAGAACCTTGACTCCAGGTTTATACCAATGTCAGGGAGACGAGAAGATGGACACTGTGTCAGGGCAAAGACATGTGCCCCCCAGGGAGATAAGAAAGCAGGGTCTCATCAAGCCCTTGTCAAGGCAGCAGCAGCAGCCATGCTGCAGTAACGGGGAGTTTTATCTGCAAACAGGCCCTTTGGTCCAGACAGCTTTTGTGAGTATTGGTGCCCTCGCCGCCACGTCCCCATGCCTCCCGCCACGTCCCCTTAAAATCCTTACGCTTCTTTTTTAACCAGACCCAAGCAGTCTGACCCCAGGTGAGAGAAATCACTAAGCCTGAGTGTTTTGGGTGCTTTTGGGTAATGACAGGGCAGGATGTTTCCAGGCCCTGACGGACTCACTCCTCGACGGGCAAGGAGTTTGGTGCCAGGGAGGTGATTCAGTTCAGCCAGGAGCTGGGACCAGCTGGGGCTTCGCTGGGGAAACCCCTGTAGTATCACGGGTTTCTTCAAAGTCTGTGAAATTCCTGCTCGGTTTACAGCTTGCTTTCCTCTCCTGTCAGGTTTGGAGGGCGGCAGAGCCTTCTTCAACGCGGTGAAGGAAGGAGACACGGTGATTTTTGCGAGTGACGACGAGCAGGACCGTATCCTGTGGGTCCAAGCCATGTACCGAGCCACCGGGCAGTCCCACAAGCCTGTGCCGCCTACCCAAGTGCAAAAGCTAAATGCTAAAGGAGGAAATGTGCCCCAGCTAGACGCCCCAATCTCTCAATTTTGTAAGTAAATAAGTTCTCTTCGAGAGCAGAAGTCTTTGATGGAAAGATTTTCTGCACTGATGTAAACCAGTGTTCGCACACATGTTTCAAGACAAATTTCTTTCATTATCATTAAGCTGCTTTTTACATCAGTGGGTCCAGAATCAGTTAACTTGTGTGTTTAACACGACCAAACCCGAGAAACAAAATTCCTTGGGGAAATTGTCAATGAGTATTTTAAAGTGCAATACTTGATGGAGGAAAGCCTGGGATCTGAAAGCCTGAGACCCAGCCGCCTTCCTGCAGACGCACACTTTACCCCCGCACAATAAACTGCAGGCCCAGATCAGAGCAATTCATTAGTGCCATTAGCTGTCTATCAAATGTATCACGTGCTCAGAACTACAGGTGCAAATCTCGCAAGTAGGAAATACACACACAAAAAGAGGTCTCCTGTTGAATATTCAACTGTAGGAAAACATATGGTATTTTTAACAGGTTGCTTTGCAGGCCAGTTAGATGTGAATTCAAAGCAATCATCTTTTAAGTTGCAGCTACGCTGCATGTCCTATGCAGTTATACCCAGTTTGCTTAATTTGAAATTTAGAGCAATTTCCTTTGTCTTGCAAAAGTAATTTGATTATAAACCAGATAAACCCCTCTTCACTCATCATTTAAGTGATTCCAGGGAGTCAGCATACATACAGAAAGGAAGAACAAAGTGCTCATTTTTGTTTAATAGCATTGTTTAACAGCACCTCAATAGCATGTCTGGGATCCCTTCGCTATGTAACGTACAATATTTCATGTGAATTTGAATCAGATGTAAGTAGTAAAAAAGAACATAAGGAAAACAAGCAAAAGTTCCAATTAGATCGCATTCTACACATTTAAAAATCTCTGTAAAACCGTTATCATTTGGAATATTTTGTTATAGGGAACATGGAAAATGTACCCCTTGCAACATCTGCTTGCTCTTCAATACCATTTGAGCTTCTCTTATATTGGTTTAGCATTTTCATGTCAGTTTCCAAAATCACAATGCAAGAAGAACATCTGTGCAAGCAGTGTTAGCGCAGTAAACCACTACTATCTTTTTTTTCTTTCTTTTTTCTATCTGCCACATGTTTGCATGGTTTGGGCTCCCTTTGGCCTTGCAGTGCTTGTGATGTGAATGAGAAAGTAGCATGATGCAGCTTGGCAAGCACAAAGTCCGTGTTTTCATTCCAGTCATCTCTTCATCCTGTCTGTCCTATTCAGGTCATTGACTGTAGGGGTGAAGGGTGTAAAGCAGTGGGGTCCTCACTGCTTAGAAAGCCAAAATGGGAGGTAGGAATTGGCCTCCTAGAAGTGGGAAGTTTAATCTGTGTGGTTAGCCTTCAGACCTGGCGGCTTCACGCTGGCCTGAAGGCACTCGCAGCGATTGTTTTTAATCTCAATCCAGAAGGTTTCATCAAAAACTTCTTGGAAATAGCAGGAATGAGTCCTTCATCCATTTGTGGTGGGACGCGTTCATGTTCCATGGCTGCCTTTTTAAGTGCTAAAAACCTCCCGTGTTGCAAGGGAGAGAGGGAGAGAGGTGCAGGTTATGGGCTCCTTCTCCTAATAAGTGGTGGCGAAGGGACCCTCAGCTGGTAACATCTCTGAGGGCTGCGTGCTGTGTCCTTGGTGCAGAGAGGATGCCCTATTGCTTATCCCACTATAGCCCTACACATTAGCATAGCATAAAAGCTTCAAGCTGGGGAAGCACCTTTCCCTCCAGCCTTCTTCCATCCCTCCTACATCAGGCCTGGAGAATTTTCCGTGCTTGGTAGATCGAGAGTGTTTTGTCCTCAGCCTTCTTTCCATCTCCTCCCTTGGATCTGGAGCCCCTTGAAAGCTCCTCGGGCACAGGATCTTTATCCAAGAGGAGGAGGAGGGAAGCACGCTCTAGTACCCATTCATCTCAGCAGCAAGGCCTATTTCGTTTCCATATTTTAATGTTTATATGTGGCAATATTCATTGCAAAAGTCATTGGGCGCTGAAGTTAAATAATGAAGAACAGAAGTGAGTCATGCACACCGCATATGATGGCTTATTGGGAGTCTTAATTATAAAAATACATATCTCAAGTCATGAAGTCTTTAAATTCAAACATATCAAGTATTGCATTTTGAAAAAAGGGTCTTGGTGTGTTATTGTTTTGTTTTCTTGGTTTGTGTTTTTTTCTTTCTTTTTTCCTGCAAAAAGGTAAGTACTTTTTTGAGACATTTTATTGTTCATTTTTCTTTATACTTGGCGTATTTTCAGTGCTTATTAGAACCTATGGTAAATGAAGAATTCGCAAAAAAAAAAAAGTAAAAGCTCAGCAATGTGACTAGTAATTGTTGCGATAGTTTTCATGTTGTAGCAGTCAGAGATGGCACATGCGCATGCATGCACATGCAGAAAAAATCCAGCCCTCCACTCCTGTTTATGGAGCTGTCGGTTAAGCAGAAACTTGAGAAAAATGTATTTTGTTGTTGGGAAAACTTGGGAGTACTAGTGAATTCGTTTGGTTCCCACCCAATTTGACTTAGCAAATAGAAACTTAATGCAATATTGAAATTTTCATCTCTAGTTCGATATTAGTATTTGACTTGGAAGTAAACAGACAGCTCTAAGCAAGGGTGGTGTATGTTTTCTTTGCAAGTACTGAAAAAAATAGATCCTGCTATTCATTAATTTTTGTATGAGTCTACAATCCCTTTTATGTGGGTGAACAATACCTGTTAGTGTGACAAGTTTTGCTTTTTTTTTATTTTGCTACAATTTAAAAGAAAAAAATCCATTAACGCAAAGCTATGCTTTTCTCCAATATTTGCATTATAAAAGAAAAAAACAAAACTGTTCTTGTTTACTGTTGAACTCATGCACAGTATTATAGTTAATAATGCTGCCAATACATATTACACATTTTGGCAATATTTAAGCTTCATAAAAGTGGTCACTTGTCTGACAGTACCAATCTTTGTTCGTTTTGTGTTAGTGATACATTAAACAAAATTTCCAAACATGCTCCACATTCTTTTTTTTTTTAACTTTTCTTTTTAACATGAAAGATTGGTCGGTAATTGTTTTACATATCACTTGTGGTTATATTTCATTTTTTAATGTCTGTTTATATTTAATGACTGTTGGTCACACCATATACAAAGAGTTGGTTGCTTTGAGAATTTGTAATGATTTGTTCCCCATAACAAGCAGCTAGGTTTATTGAGCTTCATAAGAAATTTCCAGCTGTAAGTGTCATTTTCTTTTG
Organism: Nothocercus julius; assembly: GCA_013398735.1. Taxonomy (NCBI): domain Eukaryota; kingdom Metazoa; phylum Chordata; class Aves; order Tinamiformes; family Tinamidae; genus Nothocercus; species Nothocercus julius. The sequence goes on from VZSV01000005.1 coordinate 12,856,812, forward strand.
GTTGGTTTTGCTCTTTTTAAGTTTCTTTTTCATTCTTTGCTTGAACCCAAATATTTAGCTGCTAGGTTAGGGCTCCTGTCTGCTTTCCTGAGCCTTGTTGCTAGTCTTTATGTTATTCTGGTTTGTTCCTTCTTACCCTGCTAACTTCTAGCTGGACTCAAGGGTAAGTGCTTCCCTGTAGCTAGCACAGCTCAGATAATCAGACTAGATTATCTGACATATGCAATGTGCTTTTTTTTTTTCTCTCTCTCTCTCTTAAATCTTTCTCATGTTTAGATATTGTAGTATAAATTTTCCATGTTATTTTCCTGAATTTAGGTTGGAAATGTAAGTCTCCATACTGAAATTAGGATGCATGTGATGTTTGCATAATTGCCTTCTCTCCCTGGCTTTCACATTGGCATCAACCGATCCTCTTAGCAAAGCCAATCATTAACATTTCCAATTTTCCATTCCGAGATGTAAATATTAATTAACATCACAATAAAACTGTAAATAACGCCTCCTTTTGTTTCATGGAATTTACATCCCGTTGACTGCTTCCTGCCTGAAAAACAGCTCCTTTTGCACTCCGGCAGTACCAGTACCGTTTCTCTCCGTTAAGCGATGCTTAGCTGGGTGTAGCGCTCCAGCGGGGCTAACCGTGGACACCTCAAAGCCTAGCAAGGTAGGGCAGGCAGTGAGGGACTCCAAGGGAGCCCAAAGCCCCCGTCCCCATGAGCCCCACGAGAGCGGTCCCGAGTCAGCCCGGCCTGAGAGCTCCCTCGCACCTAAACCCAGGAGGGGGCTATTGCAGCAGCTCTCTGCTCTGCTCTGTGTTTGCACTGCGCAGGAAGGCTGACCCCACTCCCAGCTAAATCCGTTACTCACCAAGGGGCTTCTGCCCTTCCCCAAATTATCACAAACCACCAAAATCAATAATTTTGGCCTCAGACACCAGCCAAAGCACTGCTTTCTAAAGAATAAGCTACGAGAATTGTTATTTCTGCCCTTTAATTGTTACCTTTTCCTGTTAGAGTACCTCCTTTGAAGAGGCAAAAGAATGAGCTTATGCATTAGGAGAGATTATTCCCTAAGTTTTTGCTCAGTCTTAAATATCCAAATCCTGTATTGCTGTTAAAAGCTCGCTTCTCGAATACCTGGCGAGCGCCTGCTTTCCTTAGGAGGGAATGGCATCAGTGGGTCACGAGAGCTGGCAAATATGTATCCGGAGTATCTGAATGCAATTATGAGAAGGAACAGGCGGTGTCATCCCTCCTGGCCATCAAACAAGACTCCTTTTTCTTCTTTTTCCTTTTGTTCCTTTTTTCTTCCGTTTTCTGTGTGTGAGTATGTGCGCGTGTGTATAAATATACCCCTGGGTAGCAGGCAGAATTCCTTCTCAGCAGACACTTTCTTTTTTCTTTCCTTTTTTGCTTTCTAAATGTTTGGATTTCCAAAGAGGATTTTTATCAGACTTTACCACAAAAAAAAGTTAATTTGATGGAAATGCAGATTTTTGCCTCGCTGAAAGAAAGAAAGAAAGAGTGAATGAATGAATGAATTTGAGTTTGGCAACATTACATATATTTGCACTACAATGCTTTGCTTTCCTATTAGATTATTTTCATAGTTTTGTGCTTTAATTGCTTTATTATTTTTAGATAGATAGAGGTATCATGAGAACGCTGCTGTGTCTTCTGTATTGTCAACTTGCAGATGCTTCATTGCAGGAATGCAGAATTAAAATGTTAATTTAGTTCTGACATAACTTGCATGAATTTAAAAACAGGCTGTAAATCACTTCTACGTGCTTTAAGAAGCATGGGGCTCTAACTTAACGAAATATAAATTCACAGGTTTCTGCAGTAATCCAATTCAAAATATTTTTAAATAGTTATAAAAAAAAATGCTGTGAAACAGTGTTTTGTATTATAAATAGCTGCTTTCTAAAATGTGTTTTTAATTTGTCACACGAGGAAACATGTAAGTGCATACTACAAATCCTTATTTATTCAACAACCGAACGTTAGATAACTTAGATCTCAATTCAGTGCATAGTGTGTCTGGTGATTTACAGGAAAACTCTTAATTGTTTACTAAAGCTTTAGGTCGAGCAGGATTTATGCTTGCAGCAGGGGAAAAGCAATAAAACAAAGGAATAAAACGCAGATTAAATATAAAGCCGTCTCCTAACATGGAATAGAAGGACGAGGTCCTAGGCAGCTGGCGGGGAGCGAGCGGAGGCTCCCGGCGCGGGGCAGGCGGGACGCGGCGCGAGTGGCAGCACTGGCACGAGTGGCAGTGCCGTGGCGGGCGGTAAGTCACAGCTCGCTGCCATCAGCAGCAGGGCCTGGCCAGCCCCGGCGTGGGATTTTCCGCCCTTTAATCCGCGGGAGCGCAGGGAGAGCGCGGCGCTCCTCCGAGCGCGCGGGGCCGGCGCCTGCGGACGGGCTCCCCCTCGCTCCCGCCGCGGAGCCGACCCGCTGCAAAACTTGCCCGGCCACGCCAGCAAAGACTTTTCTAGAAATATCTGTAAATGAATAGCTGCCATCAATCATTGTCATTCCTTTATTTCATGTCTCCTGATGAGGTTGACTAGTGTCATTGTTTGTTACTGTCCAAACCACATCTTCATTCTCGTAATGTCAAGCAGATATGACAAGCACACATTTTCCAGATGAGTAAGATACAAAGTCACCTTTTAATTTACAGTTTTTGTTTTTTTAGTTTTTAGTTTTTTGGTTTTGTTTTATTTTTTTAACAAACAAATGTGTTGTAAGATTTACTGAGTGTTCAGTTGCCTTTGGTACTAAAACAAAGTCACTCATTAATGAAAAGAAATTAATCTGGAGTAAAACATTCTTATGATAAAATGGCTCCCTGTAGCCTTTTATAACAAGAATTCTTTTATGGAGCTTGTCCCCCGTTTTAACTTCACCATTCGCAGAGCAAAATCTGCCAAAATTTTTGCTGTAGCAAAAGAAATGCAGAGGGCAGTGAAATACATTTTTAAAAATCCAAGAATGGACTATTTGACCGTTCGGTCTCTTCCTTGTTAAGTGATTGGCATAAATGGCAAGGAAGCTCTCCCAGGACAGAATGGTGGGACAATTCTTTATTTTTCATTATTATTATTGTTGTTATTTAAATCTTTGCATTCCTGACATTGACAGATTTGTGAGACTCAGATTTCAAACACTTGCACAAAATGGGTGTTTGACAGCGGGCTCGCTAACGCAGTCAGTCTAGAATGCAAACTGGAGAAAAATGAGCAAAAAGCAAATGAAAGCCGTATGCAGGAAGACAGCACTGTAAAATTACAGCTGTAGTATAAAAGGTCAGGTTCAGTTTTCCAGTGTAAAGATTCAGGGAGCCTGCGCTGCCCAGGTTGCCTTGGCTTGCAGGCTCCCGTTGGGGACCACCAGCGAACACCTCTCAGCCGCATCTGAGTGCAGCCACTCCAGACATGCAAGGTGACTTCTCTGGGCCTGCAGCATCGTTTTGTCTGGGCCCCAAACAAAGACGCTCCCGCTAGCTTGGCACAGCAGCTTGGATAGGGATTGGAAATTACTGGAGCATCAGATAACTTTCTTTCTTTGGTTTTTCCTTTCTTTTTAAGCTAGAGTAATACCGCAGGGTCAAAAAAGCAACCGCACCTGGCTGAAACAGCAGAGTTACAGCATTTGCAAGTGAATCATAGAGTTTCAGTGGGAATATTAGCCATTTTCGTTTTGCAGTTTTGTTAAAATCTCATTCAAATTGTGCAAGCCATTTTGGAGGAGGATGGATTATATATAAAACTGTCATTTCATATGCAGATGCAAGCATTATTTTAAATCACAGATCAGCTGTCTGGAGTGGAGGAACAATATATTTAGATCTATCGTCATCTTTTTGTGTTTTCTAGGAAGATTACTGCTTTCGAAAGAATTTTGATTTCTAAATTTAATTTCTTTAAATGATTGCTTTAGAAAAGACCAAAATGCAGAAACAAACTGCAGGTCGCACGGTGCGTTTGCCACGTACCGGTTGATCAAGGGAAGGTGAGTTTAGTGCAGGCTGGTCCCTTTTAACGCACTCCTGGTTATTCCCAAGCATTCCCAGCGCTTAGACCAGGGCGAATGTTCCCTCAAAGCGAAATCCATGTGCGTGTCATCATCCTCCAGAGACATCTCCGGCTCAGATCACACCTCGCTTGTGCCTTGGCTGGGCACGTTGCACGCAGCCCGTGCTTTGGAGGGTGCTTCGAACGGGCACGAGCTGCAGCGCTGAGAACTGCAGCTGCTCATCTCATGTCAGAAAGCTGCATTTTTGCTCCCCGGCTGAGCAGAGCTCCTGCGTTTCATCCCTCTTGGAAACGCGTGGGCAGCTGCCAAGGGAAGCCCCGGGTCAGTCCTCAGTGCTTGGCTGAGAACGGCCTGTGCAGCCGCCTCGCGAGGAGAGACCTTAAAAGCCCAAGACGGATCCTCAGCTCCATCCAAGGCAGCGAAGCCTCTGCTGCTTCACTGAGGATCTGCTCTGTGTCCACCTTGGTAAGGGAACGAGAAGTGGGGAGGGAAGTTTGCTAGTTTGGAGTCAGAAATGTGCATTTCCAACAGGCTTCCCAGCACATCTGCTCAAAAAAAGGTCACCAATAAAAGGGCTAGGGGACTCTGCGAACTTCCCGCTGATTTACTCACTTCCCAGAGCCTCGTTGCTGAGCAAGAGGATTGACAGCATCTCAGGGCTCCTAATTGAAAAGTAATAAAATCTCTGAGTGAAGCTGGCAAATTAAGGCCTCCAGCCAATTTGTCAGCTTGCAGTCTACGCCGAGGAACCAGGCAGAGCAACCGTCTATTAAAAATAGTCTGGTAATATCTGCCGGAGCATTTTGTGGGCGCTAGCAGTGCAATGGAAAGCAGCACGAGCGCAGCCTTTGCTAGCGCGCTCGCTCCCATCGATCCTGGCCCAGAGGGACGGAGGCGACGGGGCAGGAACGGGTCACGGCGGCGAGAGGCCGGGCGGC
>VZSV01000005.1:12861848-12921166 GCA_013398735.1 Nothocercus julius
CCCCGAGCCGCGCGCGGCATCGGCGGCGCAGGGGGACCGGGGGCAGCAGGACCACCGGGGCGAGCAGGGAACAGCCCCCGGAAAGCTGCGGGGACCCCCCCAAAAAAAATTTTTTTTTTTTTTTGTTATTCAGCAGCGTTTTAATGAGGGAAAATTGCCAGCAACTGCTGAATTAATAAGTATTGCTAGCAGCTAATGGAAACGTTGTGTGTTTTAATTTGTCTGTTTTCTTTCCGGTGGGTGATGTTATTTATATGATTTGAATATCGTTAATGACAGACTATACAGAAAACGTAGATGTTGCTTTCAATAATTAGTAATATCTGAGAGCAAAGGCATGAGTTGAGGTATTTAGGAAGGCATGCCTGCCCTTCCCAGGTTCATGTTAAATAGTTCAGTAAAACATATATAAAAGAATAGTCTTCTATCATTTAAAGCATCTTTTTTTCTTTCTTTTTTTTTTTTTTAATTAAGGATTTTTGTTTCTCCTGCTAAAGAGCAATTTTGTTTTAAAACAAATAAAGCTGCCATATACTGCTAGTGCGGAAAACTGCATTTTTTGTGTCCTTTCAGCCACATTGTTTCAAGGCCACCCAGTTCCCCTAGGAGGTTATAAACAGGGGAAGGATTTAAATCCTATTCTATCTGCCGAGGATTTGGCAAGAGCCCATATAGTAGGAAGCTGAGCGCAGACAAAACCGAGTGAAAGGTGTCTTTTAATTCCGTGGTCGCTGGTAGAACAAAGCCGGCTCCCAGCAGGGTCCCGGCTGGCCGCACCCAGGCTGGATTGGCGGCTTCATTTCAACCAGGGAATTTGGTGTATTTTTAGTTAACCATGTTGAGATTAATTAATTAGTCCCTAGGACTTAGTGCCTGTAAACGTCATCCAAAGCAGAGAAGTGTGAATACGTTGAGGCTATTAATTCACAAAAAAAAAATGGCAGCTCATAATCCAAGCAGAGGAAATTGTGTCCCTCTGTCAGGATGACTGGCAGCTCCAGCACACTATCAGGTTACTTTCTGAGTGATAACAAATTACATATCAATTTAACTTGTTAGCAATGCTTAAAAGAGCATCTTTTTATTTCTTTGAGGTAGCACTTAAAGTTGCCATAAAAAAAAAAAGTGCTGTGGGGAGACAAACATTGGCATTTGGGTAAAGAAAATGTGACTGGCTTGATACCTAGAAAACCTAGTAAATTTAGAGAAAATACTACAGCTATAACTTCATTAGAATGGCAGAATCTATTATAATTAACTGCAACTAACTAAATAGGATCTAATTTACTTATGTGAGCCAAAATTCTGTTAACTCATAGTGTATTGTAAGATACAGAATAAGTTACCGGGTTTGTGTTCTGTTTTTAAGTACAGAAAAAAATGCACTATAATGAGCAGTTGACAAGATGTTAATTCTAAAATCTTTTGCCTAAATGCAATAAGATAGTCCATAACTGATGCAAGTTGACAATGGGAGGTGAAGAATATAATTTGTAGCTTGGGAAGAGAAAAGTTAATGCAGGAAAGGGGCGATATTTAGCTTTCATGCTTCATACGGTATATTTTTCTGTTGTATATGTCAACTAAAATGTGTTGCATCTCTCTAAATGGTGTCTTTCTCTATATGTATAAATGAACAGATGCAGATAGAGCTCAAAAGCATGGCATGGATGAATTTATCTCTTCCAATCCCTGTAACTTTGACCACGCTTCACTCTTTGAGATGGTTCAGCGCCTCACTTTGGACCACAGACTTAATGATTCCTATTCTTGTCTGGCAAGTATATTCTTTGGTCTCTAGTGATATAAACATCAAGCAGCAAAGTCAAAGGTAGTGCAAGTGGGGGCTAATCCCCTTGGTGCTGGAAGATATGACTTCTGTTTGCCCCGGGTTTGAATTTGGCCCAGAGGTGTTTTCTTTTGAGAGGCTGCCTACAGCGAACTGGCTGCTGTTCTTCACCAGTAATACTGCCTTTATCATTTCTGTTTGCTATGCTTATAACGTTTCTTTCTATAAAGACAAACTCCTGTTTTGGGATGTGCAATAGAGAGCAGAAACAGTGTTTTGCAACGGCCTGCACTGCCCTCCAGAATTTTATGGATGAAAGAACAGGGAAAAGCTGCCATTCTGGTACCACTTCCCGTGTCAATGGAGTCGCTAGAGGAGTAGCTGTGGCCCAGCCTTGGTCTGTTTATGAGCGGGTAACAGGAGGGACCAGGCAGACATTCTGCAGAGATAGGCCTGCAGTCCCTCCTTGCTCACATAACCGTATGCCCATCCTGATTATTCTCATGAGCACAAGTTGCAGCTCTCAACCCGTTGCTGCATGGCCATGTCACTGGGATTCTCCAGGAGCTGGTAGCCTTTGTCCAGGGTGCCGTGCTTTGTGGATCTTAGGAGCTCTGAGGATATAAATGACAAATAACCTCTAACAGTATGACTCGAGCAATGAATTTCTCAGGGTTTAGGTGAGGAGGAGAACTGCACTCTAAGTTTCTAAAAAAGCAACAAGATGAAGCCTTCTCTGAGGTGCAGGTTGTGTCCTGAAAGGCATGGGATGGACCCTGTCCATCCCGATTTCCTTGTGGTGCACAGAAACCTCCACACAAGGTTGTCATCTTTGGCTTATTCTGCAGAAGGAACACCCCAGGAGGTTGTTCTCACACCTTGTCAGCTGGACAGTCCCTGGAACTGAGGCTATTGAGTAGCTTTTTCTTACAAGCAGCAACGTGGGAATGCAACAGAGCAGTTGCAACATGACTTTTGGTCTTTAATCTTTTCCTCCAACTCCCCTCCACCGTGGTGCTCCTCTCATCTGCTGCACTTCTTGCACCTAATTCAAACCTCAAAAAATATTAAGTGCCAGTAAGTGCCATTAGCAACAGCAAGTTATCTTCTTCTCAAAAGAGGCAGAGCTAGGAGGAACAGTTGTGGACATCCCCTGAGGTAAGGATGGGGTGGGTGAAGACTGCAGCATGCACCTAACCCCCACGTGTACAGCTGATATGAGTAGGCTCAGTGGGACTGTTGTCTCACCTACGGCGGCTTCCTCACTGATTCCATCCAAGGTCTTTGCTCCAGCAGGCAGCGAATTTGGCATGCAGCTTCTGCTCCCCACGCATGGCTGACACCAGGAAGACCATTCCCACCCATGCATGTCTGACAGGTTGGCTTGCAGCTGGTTTGTCTCTGTGAGGTCTCAGGCCTGGTCAGAGAGCTGTGACCTCAGAACAAAATTCATGGCTGAAGGAGAGGCATGAGACCATCACAAAAAATATTTAATGTTTTTCTTCAAGAAACCCACCAGCCATACTGCCGCTTACTATCAAGATGTTCAGGCTCTCTTGCTAGGAGCTGCTGGAGGATGATAGAGCTTCCTTCTGCACCAGGACTTGTGCCTCTTCAGAGAGGAGTATCACCAATTACCCATCTTCTATCAAATCTCCCATTACAGAGCATTGTAAAGAAGAGAGTAATGGGCTGTGTTCACCCACACCTGGATTTCAGTTGCTTCTTTCCTCTATTTTAGTATGTTTTTCCTGATTATGAAGCAAAAAACAGACTGACCTCAAAACTTGCATTCTGCAGCAGAGCCCTATTGCTCCTGATATGTCTGGGGGAAGTTTGCGATACCACTGTGCTTGCTTGCCCATAGGAGATCGTAAGTCTGTGGTAAGCCTTCCCTGTCCACTCTGTGTGCTGCTGGGCGATTCCTATAGGATATTCACATGCAAGGTCCCTTGGAGCTTTGCCTTGTCACGCCTCTTTTGTCCACGCGTCTCCAAATGTGGACATGGAATTGCCAGGGAAGGCCTCCCCAGATTCAGCGGCTTACCCTCCTACCAGGAGATTAACTCAGCTTTGTCTCCTTTCCGTGGAACCAGGTTAAACAATGTTAATGCAAGCCCACTCTCTGGCGGAGCCAGGCATCTCTATGAAAACAAACAGGCTGTGTGACTAATCTCAGCTATGGCAGAAGTGATGTTTGCTGGCAGAGAGCACCGTGCTGGAGAAAGGGGAAGAGCATTGTCTGCGTTGCCTACTGAGGGTTCTCGCCCATCTTCCACAAACTGATAGCGCGTTCACAGCTTTCCCTGGACTTTCAGGTAGGGGAGGAATATGCGGCTCTCCTAGCTTCATAGTGACCCCGCGCTGGATCTTCCTGCCTTTTGGTCTGGATGCTTGCATTCTCTCCAAGACTGTCCTTGGACTCTTCCTGAAACTTCCAGCCTGCTGCCTGCATTCGTGGGATTCACACAGTACCTCATGATATTTAATGAGGAAAAGTTGTGTTCGAGAGTGCCCAGCCTAGCAGAGATGATGTGAAGGGGTCAGAACAAAAGGCTGGTAAAATAGGCCACCAAAGTAAAGGGGTTTGTGTTGGTGGTGGTAAATGAGAGAATTCAGCTATGGAAAAGTGTTTTTTTTTTTTTTTTCCCTCAAGAATTGTGGTTTTCGCAGAAACCACATTTAACTTTGAATAAATAGCCAGTGCTTCAGACTTCCCATCCAAACCTAGCTTTACCGGGCTTGAAAGTTCCCACTGCGCTCCCCACTGGTGCTTGGGACATGTGGCCACTTCTCGATGCAGTTTGGCTTCTTAAGAAGGGTTAGTCGAGCTCCTGTGCTCTGCAGCCTCCCTGCGATGTCCCCTCTGTGTTTCAACATGCAGTTGCATCCCAGCTGGGGGACTGAACCGAGCTGTACCTACCTGTGTTGAGGAGAGATACCCAGTGTGCCGCTGCTGGTTGCGTTTGCCAGACTCCTTTGTTGTCAGCTGGCTGTGCCAGGCAATTTTTAATCAAGAGCCTGGGTCTGCCTGGTCTTCATCAAATCTTGAATCTGTTCTGGGGTTGTGGGGAGCAGCATTAATGGCCCCTTTGCAACTCTGTTGAGTATGTGCAGAGGATGGAGGCAGGTGCTTCATTTCATACCTCTGTCATTTCCAACCTTTTGCTGACCCCACCCTCTCTAATTAATCTTTCTGCAATCTGAGGAAGGATTCTTCCTCTCCTTTGCTTTCATGCAAAAAGCTCTGGATCACTCTACCCATGGTCTGCTTTGGCATCATGACAGCAGGTTCGGTCTGCTCGAGCTGCCTTTCAGTGAGCCGCGGAGGAGATCTCGAGTGTTCGACCCCTTTCTTTCTGTCCAGTGGAGCACCAGCACTTCGGCAGACCCCGGGCCAGGGGCTCAGTGTGGTGAGCTCCCTATCAACAAAACTGTTTTCCTGTCTTGCTTGACATCAGACTCTGGCCTCGATATCTGGCTCCAGTGTATTTAATGCCAGCCTATTGGCCTGTAGGGCCAATATTGCACCCCGTAAGGATTGAGTTTTTTGTATGCATTAAATGAATATAACTACTTAAACTACATGTACACCTCAGCAATCAAATTGACACCCCTTTCTATTTCAGAGCAGTTAAGGTGTTTCCATATTTTGGGCATACCTATTTTCCATATTTTGGGCATACCTGATCTCCAAAGATTTGTAATGAAAACAAGCAGGGCAAAGAAATTGTCCAAGACTGTAACAAACAGGCAAGACAAAGATAAAGAAATCCAGAATCAAGCACAGTACAACCAACCAGCAAACAAAAATTATCAGAAAAAGCAATGAAGGCAAATACACCCCTCCCAAAAAAATAACCTTCCAGAGTGCTGTCCCATCTGCATTGTTCTGTGGCTTCGTTTTGAAATGTGCACTTCTAGTGATCCCAGAACTGTAGCTACTCCCTATATCTATCATTTTCCCCTCATTATTTTAATTCTTTTCTCAATCTGTTTTGGAGTTGGCCCAATAAGGATGAGCAAATCCTTCTCTATGTCTTTGAGCTCTTAATTGATATTTCTTCAACTCTTTTCAAAGCAGCTATTTTGGCATCTAGAAAAGATTTGGTGTCATCTGAGTGGTAGAAAATATATTTTAATCTTTCACAGCAGTGTTGTTTCTAAGATGTAGCATTTGGGGTAACAGATGGGGTGGCAAAGAAGTTGCCTATAGGGGCAGTGCTCTGCCTCAACTACTCTCCCGCCCGCTGCAGGAACTTTTCAATTAAACGATGAAAGATTTTGCAGCTTGATGCATTCCAGAGCTGCGTCTTAGCAATTGTTTAGCACCCAAATTTCCATGTAAATATTGATGGTTTTGCAGCATTCTGAAAAGCATTCTACAGGAGCGCTCTCATCCTTGCTAGTGCCTTCGCTGAAGGCAGAGGCGCTTTCCGCATCGGCTGTCCCAGGACGTTCACCGGAGCGCTGCGCCGGAAAGGCGACCTCCTCGAGAGCACTGGCTTCGTGTGACGAGCCGTGTATCACCAGGCCTTTGGGACTGACACACAGAAATCGTTTGATCTGGATGGTTAAAGAAGCCCTGCTCGTTAACGGAGCTTACGTTTCCTTCGATGCCAAGGAATGCTGACCTGCCGGTGGTGGGTGATCTCAGAGTGCGTCACCAGTGGTAAATAAATAGGGACGATTTGAAATGTCCCTTGCTGGTTCTGCAGAGCTGCGTTCCTCCATCTTCAGCACGTTCCTGTCCTTGCTGGATGCAAGAGAAGTCCTGATATTCAGTATAATCCACCATGTCCTCCCCCAGGTCAATCTTGCTCATGACCAAATGTACAATCCCGTCCCAAAAGTAAAACTACTATTTGATGCTGTTTAAATGATGAAGCCTTTGTCATCTCTTAAAGATGTCTTTTTTTATTGCTAGGCACCAGTATGAATTCGCCTAACTTTTCAGCATATTAAATGACATTTCCCTTTAAGGTAGCATAAAACATTTGTGTTAACAATTGCACGGAGTATATGCTGTGCCTGAGGGATGTTGTGCAGACGGTGTTGTTTGAGTTAACAGTGACCTTTCTCTCTCTCTCTCTCTCTCTTTCTCTTTTTTTTTTTTTTTTTTATATAGCATTAGGTTTGTATTTTATTAGAACTGTTGACCACTGCACCTCCAGATCTGATAGCAATTGTATTTAATAACCTATATTTAAAATCAAGTCTCTCTATTTTTAAACAGGGCTGGTTTAGTCCTGGCCAGGTCTTTGTGCTAGATGAGTATTGTGCACGTAACGGAGTGAGAGGCTGTCACAGACATCTCTGCTACCTCAGAGATTTGCTAGAGCGCGCAGAAAACGGAGCTATGATTGACCCCACCTTACTCCACTACAGCTTTGCCTTTTGTGCTTCACATGTTCATGGCAACAGGTAAGGAATTACTCTTGACTAGCAGCGCCCTGCCAGCAAGGGATGACTTTCTCAGATTTAGGCTGCTTTGGATAATGCACAGCAGTCCCCAATTTGTTTTTGCAGCAGATGTTTGGCAGCAGCGCTTCTAGTGGCATAGTCGGTCTGTTTGTGTCGCTGCTGTTTAATGTAAGCAATAAAAATGCACGTGCAGGATTCAGAAATTAGGGGGTTTAACTTTCTTGCCCAGGCACTTGCTAGCTGTGGTTCTAGGCACCGTAGAGTTGAAGTACTTGCCACAGTCACAAGTTGAACGAATGGAAGTAAACAAAACACTGGTTTAATTGCTACCTAAGGGAATCTGACAATTTGCAACAGTTAAATTTCCAGCAGCATCAAACTTTAATATTCAGAACTGATTTAAGCCCTTAGGCACCTGAGTCTCATTAAGAGTCAGTGTGACGTAAGTTCAGAAATTGCTAAACTTAATTGAAATGCTGTTGCAAAACAATTTCAATTTCAGAAGTAGCCCCATTCCTTTCTCTGAAATGTGGCACATCTTTGACAGTAGGAAGTGGAGCTGTGCTTTTTCCTTTCCTATATGTTTTGTTGACAGCTACGGTATCTATTGCAGCTTCTTTCTCTGCTTTGTTTCTTTTAAGCTGCATTATTAACTTTGAGATGTTGCTTGCTATCCTGCATATGCTGCTGAGGAAGGGAGTGTTACAAATGAAATATGTGTTTTGTAAGCCCTCTGGAAAACAACATCCTGAAATGACACACATTGCCCAGGTTTCACGTTGCGAGGCTGCCACTCGCTTTGCATTTAGTTTCCTACATCTTGTCATGGAAACTGAGTTTTTGCTTCCTTATTTTCCTTTTTAGTTCTGACTTTCTTTTGCTTGTTCATTCCTTCTTTGCCAATTGTTATTTGGTTTCAGTTGTTATTTTCTTTCATTTTAGTTTCCTTTTGGTTTGTTTTATGTTTTCTTCTGTTTCTTTCACTTTTGCTGCTGGCCTTCCCGCATGCGTTTCAATCATTTCCCAAAGCCAACACATGGCAGAGTTACTTGGTGGGTCACAGCCAAGTGCAGACGGCGAAGGGGGCAAAGTGTCTCAGGCCGCTGCCACCGAAGCGGAGACAAAAAAGGATTCCAAAAAGGAGTCCAAAAAAAGGAAAGATTCCAAACCGCAGCCGAATCCCGAGCCGAAAAGGTAAGAGAAAGCGCACAGTGCACAGAAGTGTGTTGTACCCGGCACCAGGGCTCCTCGGTCACTGAGCACTTGGTGTCCCCAGCTCCGCGGGGCTCTGGCGACCTTGATCTCATGGCCACGCTGCTGCCCTGTGCTGAGGGCGGCTGCCACCCTGTGCTGGGGGACAGCTCTGCTTGCCATTGGCAGCACTTTTGAGGAGGCGTGCTTGAAATATTCCGAGAAACGACATAAATGTTGGGCTATAATTCAGCCGTCCTCAGTGGGTGATTGACTTCGGATCTAGAGGCTGAGGGTTTATGTTCCCTCCAAGGCTCCGTGCTCGAGCTGCGGGGATGCAGCGTTGCAGTTTTCAAACAAGTTAGGTGTTTGTGTAAAAGTTTTGTGCTGGCTTCATGCAGTAACTAGCAGGTGAGACTTTGTGGCCTCTGCTAGCAGCAAGTCACAGGAAGGGGTATAGGTGATTTGAGGAAAAAAATAGCGACTCTATAGTTTCTGCTAATGGAAATCTGAATATCTGAGTGGAAGAGTCACAATTTCTTTTCAGAAGTCTGTTTAAGGCATCGTGCGTTTGAGAACTGGCTGGCAGAGAGCTAAAGAAAGCCAATATTTATCCATGCCATGCTTACTGGCAATTGCAATGTGTGTAGAACCGGGTTCTCTTGAGCCGTGTCCCTTCCTCCCACCTGCCACTGTCACGCGTTGCTCGTTGGCTGAGTCCTTGCTCTCCCCGGTAAACCTGCAGCTCGTGCAGAGTTGAAGACTTCCCTTGCAAAGTCCCTAATCCGGGGTCCCTGTGACTGTCCGGCGCCAAGCACGGCATCCCACCTGAGCACCTGTGAGCAACATTGCAGTGTATATATATACGTAGATAGAACTGCACAGGGCAGTTCTTGCTGGATGGCTTTGTTATCTGCCAGCACAGTGGTCTGGAAAGTTATGAAGCTGCAAGATATTTTTCTGTTTAACACGGTTGAGACAGCATGGGTTTGATTTTCTTAAAAAAAAAAAAAAAAAAAAGGAAATAAATTGCTTGACTTTTAGAGTACAGAGAAGCAAAGCTTGGCTTTCTGCAGCGTGAGGCTGCCCGTGGGTCGGGATCCGCGGTTTGGCATGGCCATCCGTGCCGGCGGTGGCCGGGGCCGAGGCGGCCGCTGTCTCCTCGCGCTGTGTCCGTGCAGGGTCGGACACGGGCTGCTCGCAGTCACAGGGAGCTTCGGGGGGCCGCGGCAGCCGCGGCTCGGGGCTCTGGGGCGACAGGCGGCCGCGCGCGCTGGAGCAAAGCGGCCGCTCTTGCTAACGCGCCTAGGGCTCAGGTAGCGTTTTCAGGCCTGGCGAGAGCTCTGCAGGAGCAGAATGCAAATCTCTGCCGTTTGCATAACAGTCCGCTTAATTTTTTGGTTTATTTCATCTTTTCTGAAGTAAAAATGTTGTTAAATGTGGAGTGCTCGCGCTAAGTTTTACCTGCTGGCTTCCTGCAAAAGATGCCAGCAAAGGCAGGCGAAGGCTGCTAAATGCTGGAATGATTCTCTGTTACTCCAGTTGCTGCTCACTCAAGTTAAAGGACTTGGGGCTTGTTATTGTGGTCTGACTAGTGACTTCATGGCAGGTATTTATCCCCCAGGGACCCTCGGGTGCCTTTTAAAAAGTTCTGCCACTAGGGAAGGCTCAATATTTCCCGATACGTTTTACCACGTGAAAGATAGAAATGTGCCCAATCATCCAGACATTTGGGGATTTTGTACTTGTACCATAGGCTGGAGGCTGACTTTATTTAAAGTCCTCCAGTAAAAATAGTAAAGAAAAGAAATTGAAATGGTTTTAAGAGAGCATGATTTTGAATGAAACTTTTAAACTATGAATTTTATAATTATGAGAGGGTTTGCGTGATCAGCCAGGTCTTCTCCAGGCTTCTCTTTCCATTTTTGTCTTTATCTTCACATCTGAGGACGCTGCCTGTGCTCTCTGCTTGGCGCAGGGAGAAGCAACGTGGAGAGGACCCCATAGCAGCTAACCCTCGAACAGTGATTTTCCTCCCTTTCCTCCCTTTCAAAGGAATCTGTTTAGGGAGGGACCTTGGCTTCTCATGGGCTTTCTCAGATGAAGCCATGCACTAACTTTTCCCAATATATTGTTAAAGTTGGTGCCAAAAAAGAATCTTTCTGTGCTTGGTCAGTCTTGAACTTTAGTAGATAAGACCCAAGTGTTAAATGTCTGCATACCAAGTGTTAACAGGCACTGAGCTTATCAGAGTCAGGATGCCAGATTGAATCCCCTCATGTGTGGTGATGACTGAGCAGCATCGTTCCCGAGAGTCGTTCAGTGACAGTGAGAGGAGCTGAGGCTCTCAGTCTGTTGACCCAAGTCCACACAACTACAAGTCCCCTCTATTAACTTTCCTGGTATGGCAGGGACCTGCTCTTTTCTGTGTGAGGTGTATTTTACTGCATAAAAATTTTGAGAAGTAGCTCTATCATTAGCTCGCATTAGGCTTGGGGATTTTTTAACAAATTTAAGCCACTAGAAATATTATTTTCGTAGACCTTGAAGAATTAAAAAGCCGGCATAATATATTTTTTCAATCATGTTCTAATTACATATCTGGCTATTTCACATAAAAACAAGATTTCCGTAGAGCTACTAAAAACCAAAAGAAAAAACAGGACTTTTTTGGTCTGACAAAAAAATACGTAATGTATTGACGCTTTCATCAACGTGTGACGATAGCAGTTGTCTTCGTGTGCTTTCCGCAATACTTCAGTGAGCCTGTTCCCCGTTCAGCGCGCCGGCGCTGGCGTCCCCGGCGCCGGCAGGGACCAGCCGAGCACCCGCTCCGTGTTGCCGGCTGACGGGACTCGCGGCGATGGGTGCAGGATGGCGGAGCTCGGCGGGCGCATCCCGCCTGGAGAAGCGACGAGCCGTGACTCGGCTCCGCGCGGCGCGGAGCGTTTGCTGAGAGCGCTTTCCCCAGCGGTGCAAACAGGTGGGCTCCTGGAGGGCAGGTTCATCGGGGGCAGAGAGGCAGTGGTGGCCCCGTGGAAGTCACCGCCGCGGCCGCGACGGGCTCGTCGTCCGTGTTCGCTGCCTAGCTCGTACGTGCTGCAGCTGGCAAGAGAGCTGAAGGCAGCACGTGTTTTATGTTGGAGTTGTTACATTAAAAATCACATTATTTGCATCGCTTTTTGACATTGTTTTGTGATTATTGTTTTTGTTTGGCTCTGCATGCCAGGGCTCACAGTGCATGCAAAGAGCTGTTTGCTGTGTATAAGCAATATTTTTTCCCCAAGTAAAAGAGCGTAGACAAGTTAAGTATAAAAGGTGTAAAAGATGATATGTCTTTTCATTTCTAAGCCATTCGAGTATTTCATACAGGCTTATGTCAAAGAGATTAACCCACTGGAGCTATACTGTATATTTATAATTGCATACAAATGCAGGCTTTTGCTTCATATATTAGTCTTTGTTAAAAATCATTTTGATATATTTGTTTTAGCAGCATAACTAGCCCTGGGGGCACTGGGTATAATTAGAAAAGGGCATGGGGGGAGGCGGGACTTGTAGAATAAAGCAGTGGCCTTAGGATCACAGGTCCTAATTATAATTTATAATTAAGCCTGGAATTTGTACAAACCATCTAAGCTAAACAAGGACTATCATTTTTGCTTTTTAAATTGCAACCTTTTTTTAATATCACCACCTGCTTTGTTGATGCTCTTGCCTTAATGGCTTAAAACCTAAAAAACAGGGAGGGATTAGAAAGCAACATTTGAAACTTTTCATATGAGATATTTACGTTGGGAATTTGCAAGTTGAGAGGAGTCGTAGTGAATGTGCAGGAGGAGGAGTGATTTTTTCTTTCCTATAAACAAAAAATTCCTGTTTCTTTTCTTGCCTTTTTCACCCTTCTGTTTCCTTCTCTGCCCATAGCTTATACCCTACACCTCAAGCAACCGTGGCAGGTGCTGCAGAGCATCACACGAGAATGTGTCTCCACTCAGGTGGAGATGTGGATGTTGTTTAATGACCTAAATCCATAGATGCAAGCCCATTTTGTGCTCTGTGCTTCTGTATGTACTATATGCATACAGAACTTTTTCACCATTTTGCTCTGTTCTTCATTTGTCATCGCTGCTTAACCCAGTGTTACAAGGTTATTGGTTCTGTGTCGTACGTAAGAAATTCATTTCGTACAGTTGCATTTTAGCTTGCTTTCTTGCTGCAGAAATGCTCCTTCAGGAGGAGCCTGTGATTCTATCCATAAGATGAAACATCAAACATAAAAGTTGAGTTGGAGCGATATCTTTGGTGAAAAATAAATGCCTATAAGTATCAGAAAGAGCTGGTGAAGCTTGAAGTTTTCTTGCAGATTTTTACAGAAGCATCAGCCATGTACTGGAATTGTCTAGAGCACAGAAGTGATTCTTAAATTATAGCAGTGCTAAGCTATATACCCTTTGTGTTCTTGCAAAAGGGAAAATAAATATGTTCCCTCAAAAAGATTACATTTTCAAAGTCTATTTGACTTGAATGCTTAATTAGGTTTCAGAATTATCAAGCTAATAAATTAAGTGCAAGGCTTTCAGTGGTGTTTTTCTAGTTCTATGTATATCCTGCATTTGTCACTAATTAATGAGTTCCTAATGCTTCAGCTTCTGGGAAGATGAGCAACAAAGATTAACATAACTAGTAAATCTGAAGATGTGCAGCTGGGTTATAGTATTTGAAATTTGACAAAAACATTGGAAGTATTATTATTTGTGACATGGCTCAAGATGGGGGATTGTGAGGAAAGTGAAGATGACAGAACTGGTGCTAACCACTGTGACAACAACTTGAAAAGCAGCCGACATGACATCTTTCCTATCATGCTGCCGAAAATGTCAACTTTGTGAAGGACAGTGAGAAAATGGTTTGCCGAAAATTTGAAAGGTAGATTCAAGAGATGCTCGTCATGTCAGATGTAATATAGTCCACAGCTGCTTGAGAAAGGAAGTCCTTGCCGTGGTGATGGCTCTCGGTTGGCAGGCCCTTCCAGACATCCGCGCTGCTCCAAAAATGGCTACAGCTGACCTGGAGATTGTCTCAAGTTTGGAGGAACATGATACGCCAACGCGGCCGGGGGTTTTCACCGCGGGCCGCCGCGGGAGCGCGAGCCGGAGCAGCCAGCTCGGGCATCTTCCGTCTCCCCAAAGAGCCAGGAAAACGCAAAGACCGGGAGATGACCCCAGGCAACGCTCTGGGTGAACGTATGACCCCGCGTGAGCCTCGGTGGCTGCGTTGGTGTCGCTGTGCAAGGCATTTTGGGGTGTTGCAGCTTACACGAGAGTAGTTTGGGACAGAGGTTCGCCGAGGACCTCCAAAGCCCCCACGTTCCTTCCTCTGGTTCGGTGTTGTAATATTTCTGCTTTCACAGCTGTTCATTTTTAATTTGCTAAGCCCCAAAGTGAAAGGTGCTCTTGTGCCAGGGCATTGCAGCTTCGGTTCCCAGGTGCCTGAATACCAGCTCCCAACAAAACTGGAGTGAATGCCATGAAAAATTAAGGTTGGAGCAAAAAGAGCCAACTGTAGGTATGAGATACCAGCCCAAATTGCTTTTACCAACATGAGCAGTGAGTTGTCCAGACTCCCAAATCTGGAGCTGGCACGGGCTGCACTCTGCTTTTAATTAAATCACTTGAACATATTTTTTTAAAAAATGACAATTATTTTTAAAAGCAGCGCTTCTTTGGACAAGTACTGTCCTTCAGAAAAGAAGACCTCATTTGGACCCCATGAACATCCTCCCAGGTTTTCCCCGGCCTGTCGGTAAATCTTACCGTCGTTGGAGGTTACTGACCCAGCAAAGGGCAACACAACTTTCAGACCATTTCCAGTCCACCAGCAAATCACTGCCAGCACAGGCAGCTTTTACTCCATCATTTGTCAGCGCGGATACAATTAACCTAATGACACTCTGTGAGCTGTGCTGGGTACGGAGGGGGGACCCGATGCCAAAAGTCAAATGAGGACTTCAACCCTGCCCCTGAATATGCAGAACGAATTACGGTCTGTCTTGAATCATCAGCTCTTCTGCTGAACAAACCAGTGCAGCAAAAGGCATGAAGAAATCCTCTCTAAACATTAAGTATTTTATGGAATTTTGGAGTGGAGATATATTAAGTATGTTCAGATATTAGTTTTTTGCTCAATATCTTACTTTTTTTTCCCTTGTGGCTTGCTCATTTCTTCAAAATAACTAGTCCTAATTAGGTACTAATGAGACCAGATCCATACTTCCAAAAGTGTTTATAAAACACGTTCCCCAGCTGAGACGTTTTATTCAAGTTTCAGCCTAAATCTTTTTCTTTTTTTTTTTTTTTTCTCCTTAATGCACTGAATTTGGCAAATAATCAAGCAGAAATTTCTGATGAAATGCTGATTAAATTTAAAAATATCCTTTGGTATTCAAGTGTTTTTCTCTGTCCATGCTATAAGTTTTATTTAATGCATATTTAGCTTTAAAAATATATCGTGAATATCCTGTAGGGTTTGCTGAGAAGTTGTAATGCTTTTTTCACCTGCAGTGGCACATAAGAGATCATATTTATGATACTAAGAGCTTACTAAACACAGGGTCAAGGAGAAGCGATTGTACAGATTTTATCGATTTTAATTTTTATAGGTATTTTTTTTTAAGTTTAGGGCCTTTGATTCTTTAAGAGGAAAATAAAGCCAACCAATTAACCCCTGACAGGAGGTTCATTAGGAGCTTTGTAATCCCTTGCCAAGTCTTTTGTATAGCCAAACCAGTCTAGTTCGGAGGATTTACGCAGCTTAAGCTGCACGCTGGAGGAGGCCTTTAAGTCAGAACATTTGTTCGATTTTAAGACGTCTTACATTACCTAAAGAGAGGCTGTGCCAGCGGAGTTACCCGGTAATGCCCAAATCCGCGTCCTTTGCTGGTCCGCGGTAGGAAGCGGCGCTGCTGGTTGTCCGGGCGGCTGGATTAGAGGCTCTCTCGCCGCTGCTCCCGGCGTCATTTTGGGGATGGAGGAGGTGATTTCGAGTATATAAGCTCAGCAGAGGCCGCAGGGGGACAGGCGCTCGCCCGGCTCCGGCAGCGCTGGGACGTCTGTGCAAGGGCTCCCCAGGTGCGCGGCGCTGCCCGCGTGTCCTACAATGCCGTCCTGTGCGCTCAGCGGGTGCGAGGGGGCTCCTTCAGGTCTTTGGGAAACGTGTTCATCTGTTAATTCCTACAAACTGGAATCACAAGACGCTGCGTTTTCCAGTACCAGATGCATCTCTGAGTGCATCTCTGCAGAGAGCCTTGGAGAGGGCTCGCGTGGGGAGGTTATTGCGAGGAGGTGGTTCAGTTCAGCACTGCATTTTCTATCTGTTGCTCTCTGAGCTTATTGCTGATGTTCTTTTACACTGTGAATTAAGGGGCAAATTAGCAGCTGATCTTTTTTCTGCAGAAATTAAGTACACATTTAGCCAGCACTGGGCCTGATCCCGCAGTGAAAGCTAACACTGTATTCCCTGCCATCCCCCAGTTTAAAGGGCGATGTTCGTTCCGAGGGAGGCTCGCTTTTCCTTTCGGGATTTTTGATCCCGTGACCGCTGGCCTCTTGGTGTGCCATGTACTCTGTCCTGGGTCTAACACTGAGTGATGCATTTCCCAGGCTGCAGTATCTCGTTTGCTGTGCAGATGCTTTGCCAGGTCAGGGGGTGAGCTCTGAGTCATTCACGGCATTTCTCCTGCAGGCCCGACGGAATAGGAACTGTGACCGTAGACGAGAAAGAGCGCTTCGAAGAGATCAAGGAGCGGCTGCGTTTGCTGCTGGAGAATCAGATCACGCATTTTAGGTAAAGGTGCAATTCCAGCCTGAACAAGAGGGGACTGATTTCCTCCCAGCTCCCTCCCATAAACAGCGAAGTCAAGCGGCAGATTTTGAATGCATATGGGAGTTCTGCAAAAGTGACACAGACAGACCCAAGCAGGGCAGTGAAGCTTGCACTGTAACATGTTTGTAGCTGGAGAGTGATTCTAAATATATAACCTTTAAAGGATATTTCAAACCATCTTGCTGACATAGGCAATGCTATGAATTTTTTTCAATTTAACCAAAAAAAAAAATCCCTTTTCCTCTTATTTCTCTCCTCATAGTTATTGCCCATTTTCACTTCATCCTAGTATTAAAACAGGCAGGGCTTTCTCCAGGGATGTCATAATTATAGGAGTGATGAATACTGCCCCCAAACAAGTGCTGGATTTCCCCCAGCACACCAGCCAAATCCTATGCTGGCCGTGCATTTTTGCATGCAGTCAGTGATGTGCATTTATTTGCATGCAGACCAGTGATGTGCATTTGCAGTCAGACCGGTGATGTGCATTTGCGCGCAGACCGGCGCCATCCACGTGCACATTCACCGGTGACGTGCGTTCACACGCAGCCTCCGTGCCAGAGCCCCCTGTAGCTGTCACTCGCCGTGACAGTGGCTGGTCCAGCCAGTTATTTACAACCTGGTGGGTTGCTGGCTGGAAGTGACTGCTACTGTCCTTTCCAAGGCAGAATATTTCACTCTCTTAGGAGACTAAAAAACTCCAGGTGACACCCAGATTTAATAAGCTGCTGCAAGTAGCTCCCTGTTATTCTGGTTTTCTGTTCATCTCATCAAAACCCGGTCTGAAAATTACCCTTTAGAAAGAACGCTAATTCAGAGCAGCTGTAATAAAGTATTGATTGGGCATACCTAGGAAAGCATCTTTATACCACTATAAAGGCTATAGCTAGGCTTATCCGTGTGCTTCTGGTGTGATCTTAACATGATGTGGTTTTTCTAGGTACTGCTTTCCATTCGGCCGTCCCGAAGGTGCGTTGAAGGCTACTTTATCGCTGCTGGAAAGGGTAAGCTTAAGAATAACAAAAGCTAGTTAAAAATCCCTGTATTTGTGTACCTTTCCATCCAGAAGAGCTGAAATGACTGTTATTGTTGTGTAGTGCACCTGAAATTATTGATAATATTGAAGTCTGGCTTTAGGTATGCCCATTGATTTCTCCTGCTTCAACCTGGAGGCCTGTGTAGTCAGTCGTAGCCGTAGTCCCCAGCACGTCAGGTAGCTGTTCTGCAGCGTGTGAGGTTTCCCAAGCCCAAGGCATCCCAGGGATGTGCAGGAATCCCCCCATCCCTGCGTCCAGCTCCCCTCTCCTTTCCACTCACCAGCAGTAAATGCAATCCCAGATGAGACGCAAAGCATAAGCAGAGCCTGGGAAGGCCACAACTCTGCCTGGCACAGGGTCATTTGGGGTGGAACTTCCATGACATTCCCTAAGAAACTGGAAGTGAGGGGGCACTTTATGGACATGCCTGTGGGAAGGGTGTAGCTACCGAAAGGGTCTCCCCGTGTTTCAGGCAGGCCGAGGTGACCTTGCCGTGGATCCTACGTATTGCACACACATCCCACGAGCCAGGCAGCGCTAGTGCTGCAGTGCATGTAGTCACTGGGCATGGAGAAAACAGAGAGTTGTGTGTGCCTCATGCCACAACAAATCAGATTTTCTTATGTCAAGGTCCTGATGAAAGACATAGTTACTCCAGTCCCTCAAGAGGAAGTAAAAACAGTCATCCGTAAATGCTTGGAGCAAGCAGCTCTAGTCAATTATACTCGACTATCAGAGTATGCCAAAATTGAAGGTAAGGCTATTTCTTTGTGAAATTACATTCTTTTTTGTTATATTTCTAGGTGGCAACTGTGGCTTGGAGCTATTTAAGAGAAGCTCATTTGCTATGTATTCACTTGTCAATAAGACTGAGGTGACTGTGAATCATTTTTGTGGCGGTAGCTTTTGCAGCAGTGGAGAATGGCAGCTATGCAAAATGTTTCCTTTTCAGAAAAGGAGAGAGGAAACAGTTAAAAGGAACTGTAGCTTTTCTTTTCTTTTTTTTTGATTGTTAGCACATTTGGCCAGTGGTGTAGTATTTAGACTCGTGGTTTTAAAAAACAAATTGAGAAATACTTGGGATGTCATCTTTGCAGCTGAAAGTATAATGCAACTAATTGTTTGTGACAGTGGAATTCAGGAAGCAAACAAATAATAAGAAGCTGAAAAAAAAATGTTTAATCTCTGCTTAATTATTTGTAGCCAATTTAAAATGTCTTTTTTTGAGGGGGTGGAAGAGGGAAGTATTTCATTGCCTTTGCACCTTGCATAGCAGTCATTGATCAGTCGGTCCTGTACTTGCCTCAGATTTCTTCCTTGTCACTCTAAATCCAGCAGGGTTGATATTATTGACCTTTTAAGTTATGGGAGAATAATAACCAGTGACCAGAGACACATGTAGCCATCAAAAAAGACATTTTAAAGCTTGCTGCAGGATATGTCTTAGCTGAAGCTCTATGATCCAGTAGTTCTTTCCATGGTAATCAGTTTACATTGCTACCTTGTTGGCTGCTGTACCCTGGGTGAGACTCCGGCCCAACTCTGTCCGTGTTTGCAATCGCTTAAAACTGTATGTTCCAAACGAATGGTATGTTCTGCTCTAGACTTTGGGTTTCTGTCATGTGTGATATGAAGCTTTCCCACAGCTCAGATTATCGTTGTGTGTCTCTAGGACAATGTGGAAAGGAGAAAAAAAAATCCCCTCTGATTTGCTCCTAGTTCTTGTTTACATGAAAAATTGGGTTATTATATGGCAAATTGTCCAGGTTATGTACATGACATGTCCTCTCTTTTTCCATTTTTTTTTCTGTCTAACGATGCAAATTGTGTACCAGTGGTAATGAATTCATTGTTATGCATCCAGTGAGAAACACTTAAGAATTGGGCACTAAAAGGATGTTTATCAACTCTTGACTTGGTAATGAGTGACAAAAATAGAGAAGGAACGAAGGTTTCATAAGCACTGTATTATCAGGCAATTTATCGAAGCACTCAACTTCACAGGATATTTTAATTGGTGTATTCTGTAAAATGCAATGTTTAAATATACTTGACAAGGATGGAGAAGGACTGAGAATCAAAAGCAGCTTTTCTGTTGATGGATGCTTCTACCCAGTGCTGGCTCCCTTAGGTTCTCTGTGTAAATATCACTAACTCGTTGGTAAGATTTGCTCTCTTCTTTCAGATAAATCTTTGCAAAAACAAACTTTATGATCTGTAAGTAAAAATGCATTCATTTCCAAAGTAGAACAGTTAGTGTGTACTTTTCCTTTTGTGCCTCAATTCTTCTTGGTTGTGTTAATTATCTGCCCTCTTTTTTGCACTGTGACTTTTAGGTCTGGGAATACTTTGAAGCAACAAACTTTTTTTTTATTTTTTTTTCCAGCTACCTTTTCAGAGAAATAGTTCATTCCACACTATCTGCTCTCTTCTGCTTTTCTCCTCCTTTACCCGTGATTGGCCACAGCCACTTTTTTATCCTGTCTCTATAAAAGTGGTTGTAACACCAATGTCAAAGCATGCTGGGATTGTTAATTCCAACAACCCAACATCCGCCAGCTGCATGCATCAGGTTTTCTCTCATGAGCATAGTCCACTACGTTTTAAAGTAGTTTCTTAGAAGAGCAAGTAACAAATTTACCTCGTCGAGATGCATTTCTGTATGCAGTAGATGATTTTGAAATTTCACTTTAAAAGCTGACATTTAAATATCCACATGTTTTAAGCGAGTCTTGTCAGAGCTGTGAAAAATGAGTGGCAGCGGTGCTTTTGAGGCTATGTTTATGAAGAAATACCTGTGAAAGCCTTAGATACTGAAGGCTGAAATCCTTAGTATCTTGGAGCCTTAAACCAATAGAAATCTATTTCCCCTCTATTCATGATGTTTTGATCATTATATTCTTGCAAACAGAATAAGACCTTTAGAATCATGGTCACAACCTCTCTTGTGACTCATGGGCATGCTGAATGGTTAATCCAGTAGATCTCCAATTTTAAACCTCCTTTTTTTTTTTTTTTTTTCTTCCTTTTATCCTGTGTGTATCCCAAAATACTCTGCAGCTATTTTCTTCTTAGCCTAATACAAAGTTTTCCTCTGACCTATAACCTATAACCTCTTTACCTCTGACCTAAGCCTCTTGCATGCCCAAATCCTCTTTTATAGGGAAAAAGAGAGAAATGTATGAGCATCCTGTCTTCTGCTTGGCCTCTCAAGTGATGGATTTAACCATTCGTGAGTACCTACCACCCTCCTCTCCATGCTGTCCTCACTCTTTCTGTTCTCATTACCTCGAGAAATTCCAGATCCAAACCAACTCACTCTCCTTGCTTCAAGTCTTTTAGCATTGGCTTGTCTGTTGCTTCTGTCTGTGAAACCCAGTGTGAGAAGTCCAGTCACTTTTTATCAGCCTGAACCAGGTTAGACAATTAAGCCATTTGTTTGTGATAAACTCAGATTGTCTGTGAGTCTTTTCCGTTCCTCTTTATGTCCGTGACCTGAATGCATTTTTACTTTGCTTCTGTGTAACCCCAATTTGTAAAGTGCTTGTCACTGGTACACAATCCAAAGGCAGCAGCTACATCGGGGAGAGATGAGCTAGAGGTCAGATAAAGGACATTGGGAAAAAGCCGTCCCTTTTCCTGCGTATAAGATCTTGAACCAATCCTGTGTATAAGATCCTATAAGGCTGTCCTTTCTCTGTACATCAGATCTCGCGTGTCTCCTGTCTGTTACTCTCAAGCAGAAGTGCTTTACTTGTTCTCTTCCTAGATTTTTTTTACTTACTCTCTTGCACCGAGCTCTGGGCGGACATACGAGCGCAGTTGTCGTTCGGAGCATCCTTGTATGTTCTCAGAGCTTGCGGACTCTAATATCCTATTTGTGCAGCACTTGCTTTCACCTCCGCAAAAGGAGCTTCTTTGGTAATACCATGCTTCTGGGTGGGGGGCAAGACTGGGCAACTTTTCTTCTTTTCAAATGTCATATATCACACATAACTGGGGGGCTGTGCGGTCCACTTGCTCATTAATCCTGCCTATCTGTTCTTGTTTCTCTCTTTTCTCTCCTTGTTGCTTTCTCTCTTTCATATAGAGAATCAAAAGGATGCAGGTGAACAATTGTATATGCATTATAAATTGCTAGGACTGTTGAGTTATATTTATTTTGTTTCTTTTTCATAGCTCCTTAAGATATGTACTCCTTCAGACTGAAAATGGAGATGCATTAATACTTAAGGAGTTAATTTGTGCTGTCTCAACATACATAATTTCTTTTTCCTCCTTCCTTAGATTAGAGTGTAGGTTAGAAATACCTTGTAGTAACCGTATGACC
This sequence comes from Nothocercus julius, assembly GCA_013398735.1. Lineage (NCBI taxonomy): Eukaryota > Metazoa > Chordata > Aves > Tinamiformes > Tinamidae > Nothocercus > Nothocercus julius. The sequence goes on from VZSV01000005.1 coordinate 12,883,504, forward strand.
TTCTTAGGAGACGGTTCGAATAGAGAATCTAGTCTTTAAAAAGGGCAAGATTGTCATTCTCCAAAAGAACTGCAGCTCCCTTTTGGTGCAGAAATGTTGATGATTTGGCCATTAGTTGAACACACCCAACAAGCACATGATATAACTAAACTAACGTTCATTTTTGTTTTTCATATCTTCTGTTTGATGCCCTAATGGGAGGAATGGTTTTTTAGTTTTTATTATTTTCTATTATTTTTGTTGATGTGTAACAAATGAAACGGTCAGACAGAAGTCGTGTTTGTCTCTCGTTTATAACCTGTGGTGACGTGTAATGGAGCAAGGACACTGTTAGACCAAAACTCCTGAAGTGCCCGTCTCTTCAGAAGTGATTCTGTAGTTCCGTAGGCCCCTGTTCTCGTTTCTGTTTTGTACCGGAGTCCGTAGTTCAAAAGTCTTTGAAACCTAAACTGTTCATTTCTTTTTGTGAGTAGAGTGTTATGTTTTGTGGAAAAAGGGTCGGTTTGATTTCTGCTGTTTGCAAAGGGAAATCATGTTCAAGGAGCAGGCCAGGAAGTTGAGCCAACATCTGCCCTGGCTTCTGCTGCTCTCTACAGCCGGTGGCATCGTCCTCATGAGATGCCGGGGCAAAACTTGGCCCAGGACCTAGCGATACTGTCTGACACTAAAACCAAGTTAGAATAGCAAGCGATATTGAGAAAACTGTGATTAATTTTCCCTGTAGCTCTGGGAGGTGCAAAGAAACCCATTGCACAGATAACAAGTGCAGGCGCAGCTATTGCCCGGAATGATGCTGGACTTCATGTGAGCACAGGCTCTTGGGCTTTAGCAGAGTGAGTGTGTTGAGCATCAACCTCCTGGCAAAGGCTAGTCGCATGTTTCAGAAATTCAGAAGGACATTTCTATGGCTCCACTCATTTAAAAATAAAAATGCTTCTTCTCAGTACTCAAAGCAGGAGAAAGGACATGGTGAGTCCCAGCTTCCCTGCTTTGTGCCCAAAAATCTCCTGCCCTCTTTAATGGGAAATTTTCAGGCAAGGTCAGCAGGACTGAACTCAAAATCAGTTCCTCATCTTCAGTGGAATCAAAAGTGAGTTAATTCTGCCCTTTTTATTTAACTACAGACAACAGATACCAAAAACAACTTCATCTTAAACCACAGTATCACCCTACAGTTTCTGCTGTCCTGCAGAGCATATATTCCCTTGCCTTGCTTTAAAACATTGTTTAAAAATAAAAAGTTAAACAGAACATGTAGCTAAAACAATTAAATATTTATAACCTGTTTTAATTATTAATCGGCCAAAACTACTAACACTCAGATTGGCAAATGCAACCTTTTATTAAGTGCCTGTCTGCTTATCTGTGTAAGCTGGGGATCCATTATTTCTTTAGAAAAGAATAACTTCTCCATCCCGTAAGTAAAGGACGTGTGAAACACACTGTACAGGGTTCAAGTGCTGCAGAATTAGGGGATCTTTTTCTCATTTACGCTAATGCCACTTTACACTGCTGGCGTTGGGCAGAGGCAGCTTTAGAGATGTGAGCCAAGCCTGTAGCTGTCACTTTGGCAATTGGTTGTGTTTAGGATAAGGCAGTTTTTAACTCTTAGACGGAATATTCCTCGTATCGTGGCTTGCTTTTGGCTTCCTGTGGTGCTTCTGAGTTAATTCATGGAGATTAGAAATTCAGGAGAGCCAGCGATCAGCCGCGGTGCTTGGAGCGGCCGCAGCAGCATCGCGGGACAACACAAAGATCGTGCAGGTGGTTTGGTAAGGGGAGAATACCTCGAGAGGTCACCGACCCACGGAAGTCTTTTTACCGTGTCACCAAGGGAAACAGCTCTTCCTGAGCTACCCAAAAGCATTATTTCTGCTTTTCCCCCAAATCCAGTTCCACCATCCAAGGAAGCACCAGTGGGGTAGGGATACAGGCTTCGGCAGTGCTGGGCTTGGTAGCTGTGCTGACTTGGCCTCACTTGCTTTCCCTGTTTCTGGATCTCAGCCTGGGAAGCCGCCTGCACATATCTGTGTTTTTTAGCAAGCGCGTTTAAGTATCAGTGATGGTGACTGTTTATTAATCTAGTCAGAGACGAGAAGAGGTTCGGTGCGATGTATCAGCCCAGCTGATAACACTTCCAATATTCCTGATAAAGCTTAGAAGAAAATTAAATGATGTTTCCCGAATAAATACGGATGCAAAATGCACGAAAACATTCAGCAGGAATGGAGACTGAAGTCATTAATAAATTACACACTGTAGCTCAGACATAAACGCAACCTGTATTTATGTGCTTGCTGAATTGCTGCTTTAGCTGTTTCCTTCCTCAAAGTAGTATTCAGCTGTTTAACAAAGCAGTGGTCATGCAGCTTTCAAGATTTCCTCTTGCCCTTTAAAAGGCACTATTTAGAAGGGTGTCAAAGTTATTGCAAGAGTTTCAGAAATCGTGATGGTTTGTGTTGCAGCATTATCTTTCTACAAGTCTCGTACCAACTTCAGAGCAACTTGCTGACTGAACCTGAGATACAGCTCAGATATGTAAAAATTTTTCACCAGGCTGATGAAACGGAAGGAGCACAGTCTGCTCTGGAGGTTTGAGAGCTGCACTGGTGTCTCTGTGAGCTGAAAAAGCGGTTCTACAAATTGGTCTTACTTTGAAGACAGCGCACCTTATTTTGAAAGAAAAAAAATGTTATCATCCCTGAAATTCTTTTCAAATATTCTCAAATTTCTTGAATATCATTGATGACCACTATGCCTTATCCTCAGGCTAGCCCCATTATTCTCTAGTGTTGTCTTAAGAACAGCGGCTCTTTTTAACATTTACACGATTGGCTCCCAGATGAATGCGCAGAAAGCACTCGCACAACCTTTGGCAGGGCTTGGAGATCTTTAATTTTTACAAAGAAATCCCTGAGTCTATGACAATGCTTTTAAAACATATAAAAAGTTCATAAGTTCACAAAATATGAAGTCGCAGGTTTAGTTCTCACCGATGCGGATGTGTTAGTAGTCCACCTAGCATGAATCTCGATGCAGACTGACAGTACCTGCTTTGAAAAGGCTTCAGATCTGTAAGGAGAGGCGCACAGTGAATTTGAAGCAATAGACGCACCCAGAGTACCCCCAAAATTTTATTTGCCCGGCGATTCAGGTTTCTACAAGTATTTCACTTGTGAGTATCAGTCACAGAGTGAAAAGCTGTTGGCGATGCAGAGGCTGGATGCGCGTTTGAGGGTGAACCAGGGGCACCAGGCAGGGAAATACTGCTCGCACATGCCCGCCTTGAGCTCAGGAGCCATCAGTCAGTAGCCAAATTGAATTCTTCCTTATGTTTTAAATTAGACTGAAATTCATTAGGCCTATGCCCCCCAAAAAACTGTTATTTTTATCCCTTAAGGCTGAGAGGTTTGGTTTGAGGGGAAGAGCCACCCTTGATGTAAAGGGGACAAGGACCAGGGTGACTCTGGAGGTGAACAAATTGCTTTGCTTTTGTTTCTGTTACCAGAAAACAAAACAAAACAAAAAAGCCTGTCTAAAGATCTGTATTTCATGACTACACAGCCTAAAGGCTAAAAGCGTGTGTATGTGTGTGCATGCGTGCACATGTACACTGTATGTGTATTTATGTATGTATATCTATCTATATGTATGGAGAGAGGGAACAAACCTAACTCATATTCTTTAACTAATGGTTTACTCAAATATTCCTTATTACACTCTGATAATTGTTATAATTCTGTGAGAATTAAAAGCAATCAGAAATCTACTTTGTGCAAGCCAACCAATTTCTTTTTTTTCCCCACTGGAAAATGCAAGCAAAAATGGCAAGGACTTTTGGCAATAGAATGACCAGATAAATATGCCAGATTCCTTGCAAATGGAATTATTAAAAATAGTTACAATGCTACCAAAAACTGTCATTAAATATAATAGTAACTATTGTGTTAATATATTCACACTATATAATTTATCTGAGTGTATGTAAAACGAAAGGCTATTTTCTTTGAATTTTTCTTATGCTGATACTGTAAACTATATGACAGATGGGTCAAGTCCTGATTGCAGTATTCTAACATTTGGAATAGCAAGTAACATATTTGATAGAGCTGGCAAGTTTTTATATATGATTCAACCCAGAATATAAAAGCCACTAGAATTCCAAGTTGAAAATAATTAAATGAGCTGGAAACGATCAGGAACCACACATTTTTAAGTGACAGATTTTTTTACATGTTTAAATTGCACAAGAATATTTTATATCTCCCTTTAACCAACAGTGACGTTTAATTCTAAAATGTGTAATTGATATTTGCAAAGCAATTAATTCCTGTGGCTCGTTATTCTATTGCTAAATGTACCTAGGCACTGGGGTGCTGGCTTTAGGTGATCCTTCCTATTGCACCTCTTCTGAATTCCAGAGCTTTAACTAAATTACCCTAATTCTGTTGCCTCTCTTGGCTGCATGAAATGCGGTGTCATACTTATGTTGAATTTTTAGCTTTCTGATTGCACAGTAACGTAGGATCTTAGAATCTGCTGACTTCTGTAATATTCGTTGTCAGATTGTGTCATCATCGTGTAATACTTAACGTACCGAGAAGCAAAAACCAGCAGCTTATTCCATTTGTATTTGATCATTTCTGCTTATGTTTCTTTCAAAGTTTTCATCTTTTTGTCACTGTTTATGAAGTCATATGTCTCTTTGCTTTTGGCGTCTCTCTCCATCATGCACAAGCAGCCCGTCCGTCCAAGCCTAAGCCCCCGGCTGGGCCACCATCATCTCCTCAAACGCAGACTAACATGATAAATCATATGCTCAAAGGCATGGCCAAACAGACGCCAAGTACTGTAATAGTCTTCCTTCCTTTAATTCAGTGGTTTTCTAGTCTAGCAGTTGCTTGTTTAGTTTAGTATTAGAAAGCTAGTTCTCATGTGCAGCTTTATACAAAATACTCAGCATGATGTGGTAGGTTTTTAGAGATTTAGAGGTAGCATTTATTTCAAAATGTCCATTTTTTTGTCTAGCAATGTCTGACATATGCAACATTTTCAAATATCAACGTCAGCACAAAATAACATTGTTGTTGCATAACATTTTGCATGAAAACTATAAATATGTATGAGCTTTACATGATGTTGGATGAAATGTTTGATAAGTATATCGTATACGTTTCATGTAACTGTCAGTGCTCCAGCTATCTTAGCGGAATATTCTGATGTATAGTAACTTAACCAGGGAAATATTTAAAATAAGAAGAAAAAAATTAAGATTGACATCTGCTGGCTGCCAAAGTTGTATAAGCATCAATATTTTCTTTAAAGACAGCATCTCTGAGCAGTTGTTCTTATTAACACTTTTGTCTTTTAGTTGTATTTGAGAGCAGATCAGTGTTGCAAATGAGAATGGGCCTGATGCTGCTCTGATCAGTGGCAAAGCTTCCCCATGACTCTGGAGGTGCAATAACAGCCAGAGTGTGCAAAGGGACATTTATTAGGACTCTTTTTGCAAAAAAAAAAGAAAAAAAAAAAAAGGAAGTTTCTCCTTCTTGTAGTCAGGGAAGTGCTGGCTTCAATGGGAAGAAGAGTGAGAAATTAGCCAACAGTTCTCCAAATTCAGTGTTTGTCCAATAAAACATGTTAGGGAGAACCTAAACATTTTTTTGTTTCCAGTGGTGTAAAAAAAAATATAAAGAAAAAAAAAAAGGAAAAAAAAAAAGGTAAAGAACCCCCTAGGCTCCTGCTTATAGTGTAAATCAGCAAAAATACACAGCTCATTTGTGCAGTGTTGGTTGGGTTTGTCAGGGGAGCAGAGCACCTACAAGGCCTGATTTCAGCTGATGGGTTGCCCAGCTCCTCTGAAGAGCAGCCCAGATGCCCTCAGAGGGCAGTTCTGAAAAATGTGGCTTTTCTCTTTTTTACCACGGGAAATCTGGGGTGGAGTTTGCAGTGGAGCCTGGAGTTCTCCAAGGTCCCAGAGCCCGCGGCGATGCCGGTTCCCCCTGGAACGCTTGGCAGGGGACCAGCGCAGCAGAGCGGATGCATCTGTGGGTTACCAAACACTTCTGCCCCATCGGCAGGGAAGACCTAAGCACGAGCAAAAAGCTCGTGCGTGCAGAGGGCCATGATTTGCAGTGGTGCAAATCGCCCTGCATTTCAGCAGGACCCAAGCTGCTGGCTCCCCTGGGCTCTGCTGGGAATGCAGGTTAAATGTCCTGCTGGTGAAGGAACTTAGAATACATGCACATTTTGTGGGGTTGCATTTATCAGCTCTGTGGCAGTTGTCATTCAATGGCAGTGTGACTCTGTGTAGTGTTTTCTTCATTATTTCTATTGAAATGCTCCAAAGGAGCCAGATCTTTAGCACCTCGAATGTTGCATACAATACTACCTCTTAAGAATCTGATTTACTTATTAAAAAAAGAAATGCTGCAAAATATCTCGCTGTAACTGAACACCAAGCTCCAGGATTTAAACTCCTGGGTTTGTTTGCAGGGCTTTTTGCTGTAAAGTTGCATCTGTTTTCCCATAAAAATCTTACCTATGGACACCTAGTGGGAATTTACCACTTTCCACTCCTTCCAGCATGCGTAACTCCTTGACCTGTGTGGAGTTAAATCCTGGAGCAAATCAGACCTGCAATTTTTATTTTCAGTAGTGGGTCACATTTAGATTTCTTAAGCTTGACAATCTATTAAATGTACAGACAGATTTGTTTAAATTGATCTTTTAAAAAAGCATTTAAAAATAATACAGACGTGATTTCTGTAATAGCACCATCTACGCTGAAGGATACATATTGTTCATATATTACCAGCCAGATGCTGATGCTGTCTTTAGGGAATGCAATGTTCTTATTTGAACTAATAAAGTATGCCCATATCAGCAGAAAAAGAAAAAAAAGAAAAAAAAAAAGTATTTTGAAATTCAGAGCTGGAGCACTGCATTTTCATAGTAATATAACGAATGTGGCTTTCTGGTTTGCTCTGTACTAATTACGTAAGCATTTAACATATGCATGAAAAGATCTTTAAAGCTGTAGAATATTATGGGAATCTTTTTTTTTTTTTTTTGAAACCCCTAAAATGACTTACTGTGCATCTAGCTTTTCCTCCTGCCTCCCTTTTAACTCGAGTTCTTGTACTCCAGAAAATGTAGGCCGGTTAGTCACACCAGCTAAAAAGTTAGAAGACACAATCCGCCTGGCAGAGCTGGTAATTGAAGTGCTGCAGCAAAACGAGGAGCACCATGCAGAGGTGAGCAGCGGTGCCGGCCCGCGGCCTCGGGGCCTCCTCGGGGCCCTTTGCACGTGTGTCTGACCTCTTCTAGCAGGTGCCGTGTTTGAAAGCTAAAAGTCATTCTGAAATAACGGCAATGAAGTGCAAAGGAGGCGAAGGGCAGTTTTAGGAAGACGGCTTTATTTTTTTTTTATTCAGAGGGGAGGGAGGGCTAGAGGGAAAAAATAATTAAATTCTGCTTTTGTCTATGTCGGTCTGCAGCCTTTCGTGCCGCGCCAGCAAGAGCTGAGTCTGGCCAAATAGATTTGCCACCAAGTGCATGCAGGAGAGAGGCTGCGTGCTTGGAGAAAGGTCTTATTTTCCCCAAAACGTCCTGTGTTTGCACATTACCCTCAGGTGCTGTCAGCAGCAGCCCACCCTGCTGCCGAGAGTCGTAGTGAGTGAGACCACCATGAAACCTGAGGCATTTTTGTCCCTTTCTGAACATTCACATGGTTTCCAGGGCTTTGACTTGGCCCCTGTGGTACATGATAAACTGCTGTTTTAACTCCCTGCTTTTCTGCTGGCCTCTTCTCCCGTGACTTCCTGGGAATACCTCAGTTGCCAGTGGCCGAGGGTAGGATGAATCATTCCCTGTTGCTCGCTCCTTGGGTTCTCCAGTGCCTAATGAATTTGCTCTTGACTCGCCAATGCACTCCAGACTCATGCCTTAAAAAGCCAAGACACTCTATGTCTCACTAAGTCGAATATGTACAAGAAGATCAGTAGCGTGGGGCTTGATCCCAGGAACACTTGAATCCACGGGCAGCCAGCAGTGCCGCTGCCACCACGTCCTGACATTCCCACCTCGTGGGGACTGCCCACGTAAGCAGTTGTGCCTCTGTGTAAGTATGTGCAGGACTGAGCCCTGTGTTCTGTAAAAAGCCGGTGCTCTCTGATAAGCACTGCAAAGTTAATCATTTTAAAGTTCAGAGTGAACAGTTATGGGTTATGACTATAGGTTTGGTAACACTCATTCACGATTTTCTCTTTTCCTTCCCATTGATATATATAATCACTATATTTTGCTAAATAATTTCAGAGTCACCTAAAAATCATGCCAATTTCCATTTAAAATTTGCCTTATAATTTTACTGGTTTATAATACACAACAATCCATAATACCCAACTAATGCCTGCTTGCATATTTAAATTTCCTCCCTGTTTTTCTACTGTTCATTCAATCTTGGATGATCCTGGCAGGGGAAAGAGGTATGTGACTAAAGTGAATGAACGGAGTCACCTCCTGTCATATTTCGTGCATGCCCTCTCAGTGCCATGTTTCCTGACGGGATTTTACCCGGGTTACCCTTGCTTCCGTAACTTTGACCTAGGAATGTAACGGCAACTTGGAACGGGCTGCTTGTGGAGCTGGTAGCCTCACACAGGAGGGTAAATGTGGCATAGTTACCCAATCCATGCATGCAGCAATGGGTATTTTTGACGAGCGCTGCAGTTACATCCCAACACAACCCTACCTGCCTGGAAACTTTCCTCAGCCTGTTGTTACCTCTGTTGTTTTGCATTCACCTGATCTCTATAGTACACTGTGGTGGAAATGGAGTAAGTAACACCCGAGTGACTAGAATGACAGTGTTCTTCCTCTGGTTTTGTCTGTATGTGCCTCGTACTGGATATACAGTATTTATATGTAGAGAGAGAATATCCTTGGAGAAGAGTGAGATGAGTTTGGGGTTTGCAAAAGCAAGAGGATGTGCAAGAGCCCTGCCTTTACACGTAACCTGGGATAAACTGACCAAGGATAACACATATTTTTTTCCACTCATCACCAGCACAGTCTACATGAAAAAAACACTGTGGGAGGAGCTATTTTTAAAATACAAGTTATTTTCCAAATGGAGGCTTTTGGAGCGAGTGGTTAGAGGGCTCTCTCTGCCGCACCGATAGGATCCTTGCAAGGAGGAAGATTCAAAACTCTTCTTCGGTGTGTTTTGTGTCACAAGGTTTTGATTAGAGACAGAAGGTTAATGCCAACATGAATAGGAGAAATCCTGGTCCCTTCTGCACGGTGACCCGAAAGGGTGAAATCCATCTCTGTCGAGAAGTCCCTGCGCCGTCGGTACGTAAATGAATTCCTGGCCTGAGGGTTTACGCGGCATTTCAGTAGCGTCCAGGCAGTTGGCCAGCGTTCTGCACACTTGAATATTCCCCAAACAAAGGGAAACACGAGACTTCCTCGCCCCATTTTGATTATACACGACAGCCGCGTTATTCTCGTACTGTGCCATGAGAAGTGCTTCGACATTGTGCCTTTTTTCGGCACCTCTTATTTCATAATGAAAGCAAACTCCGTCACTGTGCTGCTTCTGCCAGTGTAACAACAGCTGCTTTATGAGGTTAATTACTCCAGGTGAGTTTTTTAATGCTTTGTCCCTTCACCTGGAGCTGAGAAAGCTCAAGATGGAAGTTACCCCTCTTGGGTCTGTTGTGGATGGTCCGCAGGAAATTAAATTGCATCACTTATTGCAGGTATGACCTATTGTGGTCATTAAAATCGCCCCCCTTTCTCCCTAACATTCACATCCAAATAGACATGCCAAGGAGAATCCAGAAAACAAAAGTCAAAGCACAAAACCAATCACAAGAGCACGGAAAGCGTTTGGAAAGCTTTAGAAAAAACACCTTTTTTTGTAAGCTGGGTTTGGCTTACCCATAACAGAGAAGGAAAAGAGCCCAGATAAAAATGTGGAAGACGTAGTGTGCCTACCTATGTAATACATAAGAGCGAGAAGTCTCTGTCATTTTGTCATCTCGCTCATCAAATGTCTCCAAGCTCTGCTCTCCTTCTGGTGGATGGATGATGACAAATGCCACAGACCCTGGCCTTCATGTATTTTTAAACTTGCGTTCTCTCTCTATGTATACGTATGTGTATATGTATATATGTATTTTAACTCTTTGAAGTCATACATATATACATGGGTACCCATGTGTAAAATATACAATGGTAGGTGTGTTTGGTTAAAAAGCCTTCCTTTTTCCTTAAAGTTGTGTTTTAAAGCAGGTAAGTAGATGGTAAATAAATAAGCTGTTACCATCCTGAAAGCGATTTTTGGACTACAGTGCTATGGCTCCCATTACAGGAAAGCCCTGCTCACTGAGAACAGAGGATGGTTTGGGCGTATTTTTTTAATTCTGCAAATGATCACATGCTTTTCTTCCTAATTTATTTTAAAATAGCTTTTTCCCCCCCGCTTTTTTTCATGGAAGCAGGTTTTTATTGCAGGACTCAGAAGTGAATCTGTTGGGGTTTGTTGCAGAAGATTTGCTTTGGTTTCCCCTCCTCTCCTGCCTCCTAAAATTTGACTGTGGCTGACCCTTCGTAGCTCTGAGCTGTGCAGCATGGATGGGCAGGGAGACAGCGTGGCAGGCAAAAAACAGGAAAAAGCAGCAACCAGAGATACCCCAGCAGTGCGAGGACAACTCTGCCATCCTCCGTGAACAGAAACCCCTCCGGAGACCACTGCTCGTTTTAAGAGCACACTCATCCGCAGCAGTTCTTAGTGTTGGCTCATTTCTCACCTGTGTTTTGGGCAAAAGTTTGAGTCAGACGCAGCCCTGAGTCTTGATGCTCTCATTTCACAGTAGTGAGACGAATTTGGGGCTCAGTTGCTTCCCCGCTTGTCTGTGCTCGGGGTGCGTAACGCCCAGGACCACGTCCAGTTGAGGCACATCCTACACTGGTTTTATTTTAGTGCAGTGGAGTAATAGCGAGGTAATATCAGTCTGTTTTGCAGCTGGGGGAGTAAAGGAGTGGAAGTAGGCTTGGAGTTGTTCCCTGCAGCTCCCTAGGACAGGAGAAACCAAATGGATTCTTGGCATCCTGCTTTTCTCATCGGTGTCAGTGAGAAAACATCCGTGAATCAAAACTCAACCCTGAGAAAGCTAAAGGCCATTCTGCCTATTTGTGTCTGCCAAAATCTTCCTTCCAGGAGGCAAAAAATACTCCTTCCTGACAGTTCCCCGATTTATCTGTTCCCATCTATAAGGTCTGGTGGCTGCGCTGCAGGTTTCTTTTTCTTGCAAAGTGCTGGAGAGCTGTTTCTTTGATCCTTTAAGTCCCCGAGTAATTTCCTCTCACTTAAATAATTACAGCACATGGTCCTAACGACAGCACTTCTCATATTGCATGTTCCCAGCCAGAAGTGATTACTGAACACGCATGCATGCGTTTGCAGCATTCACATCTGAGCCATGTACGATGTGAATGTCACGTCAGAGAGCCCGTACACTGAATTTGAAGGACCCATGTGCATGAGAATGAGTTACTTCACTGATATTTTTTGGTTTTCAAGTTTAGATATTTTTTTCCTACCTCTTTAGAAATGCAGGCTTGATTTAGATTTTTTTTTTTAATCTTTGGCATGTTGATAATAGAGCTTTGTAATTTGGTTTCCTAATAAATAGCATTACGAAGGTGCTGGTGTATTTATATGAACGTGTACAGCTAACCCTGTAAAATGAACAGTGCTGTAGTAACTTTTCGCAGTGATGCTTGAAATACTTCTAAGTGTGTGAGTGACTTAGGACAGATTTCAAAGTCTTAGGCTTCTAGTTTTTCAAGACGAATAGAAGTAATGAATCCAAGTAAAATTTAAACTGTTGGAAAACACAGCAGAAAACCTACAAACACAGTGAAGAAACTCCCAAATTTCTGTACTTCAGAATAATGAGTAGTTGATTTCTCTGATATTCCTGCTATTTAGCATGATAAAAGATGAAGAAAGCGATTTATTGCAAATTGAACAGATAAAACCTTCTTTCCTCATGTTACAACTGTGTGGCTTTAGAGTGGAGCTCCGAAAAGATCCTCTACAAGAAAACTTTGGGCACAAAGAGCAGTGCCTAATTCATGTGATTAGCACTGCATGTGCAGGCTAGCCCTTCAAAGCACTGTTCTCTTTACAATAAAGGTAGTTTCTGTGGGATGCACATGTGGGGTGATATGTGCCCTAGCCTCATTTACTGTGCTTTATGAGGACTAACGTATTTCTTTGCTATTTTTCTCTACCAACTCTAAAGGCCTTTGCTTGGTGGTCAGACTTAATGGTTGAGCACGCGGAGACCTTCCTGTCACTGTTTGCAGTGGATATGGATGCTGCGTTAGAGGTGCAAGCCCCAGACACGTGGGACAGCTTCCCGCTCTTTCAGCTTCTAAACGATTTCCTCCGTAGCGACTGTATGTATTGTATTTTGATCATTTCTTTTCATGGGACCATTCAGGTTATTGATAATACTTTTCCTGCTCCATTCTGCTTTGAGTACTAACATGGCTAGAGCTTTGTAGAAAACAGCCTTTTGGTAGCCACTTGGCTTTGATTTCCATTAGAAAAAAAATGGTGCTCTGATGCACAGACAGACATCCTTTAAGTGAGATGCCTCTGTCCAAGGTGAGAAGCTGAACTTTCATTTTTGCTTCATCTTCTCAAGTCTCTTGGTAATAATTGCCTGATAAGAAGGGAATTAGGAACGTTAGATCTCACTGTCGTTAAGTGTGTGTATTGTTTTATATGTACTGCAGTTACTTAACATGGAGCAAAACACAGTCCCTGCTTTAAAAGACGTAAGGAGAGGCGGAAAATCCTTAAAGTAAATGAAAGCAAGAGTATGCTAGAAGAAAAGTGCTTTGCAAAATTTGGAGGTTTTGAAGGCTTCTCCAGATCATGTGGGCAACCAGCAAAACCCTTGGGGACTGGGCTCCCAACTAGGTGCTAGGCCAGGGTCCCCAGGAGCTTTGCAGGGCTGCGCAGAGAAGCCAGGGCTTCATCCTCAGCATCGTGGTAGCATGTACCTGATGAAGAAATGATTCTCCTCCTTGTCAAAGCTGCTCCTGCTATCTTTGTCGTTAACGTTGCTGATGATACCTGCTCCTGTTATGTTCTGGAAGTTTCTTCCTATTAGCTGACAAATTCATTGTGTAATGAAGTGCCACACTGTGGTTTGTTGCAGAGGTGTTTAGTAATGGTAGTTTCTTACTATACTTTTATTTATCTATTCTAGATAATTTGTGCAATGGAAAATTCCACAAACACCTTCAAGACCTGTTTGCTCCACTTGTTGTTAGATATGTCGATCTGATGGAGTCCTCAATTGCACAATCAATTCACAGGGGCTTTGAGCGGGAATCATGGGAGCCAGTAAAGTAAGGAAACCTCCTTTGATACAATCGGAATTTGGGTGCAAATGGATGGAGATTCATACAGAGCTGAATTAGCAAACTGTACATTGGACGTGCAGAAAGTGCTTCATATTTTCTCATTTAATCCTAAAAATAAAAAGCCTGATTTCTTCAGGGTTTTCAATTTAATGAAGGAAATGGTATTTGCTTTTTTAAATGCATTGCTACCTCAGTTCAAACCTTGTGCCTTTGGACATGAAAGCAGGAAAATGTGAAATCCTTCTTAGTTGGCATGGCTTTTTGGATCCCCTTCCAAAAGGCCTTTTCCAATGCTGCTTTGGATCTCAAATAGCTCGTTTTCAGAATAAAAACCTTGCTTTACTGCGTTCAGTCCAGCCCTATAACCCGTGTGAGTCACTGGTGTATGTATTCTTCCCGATACTCATTTCTTCCACCCACCCTGTGAAGGGAGAGTGCAGTGCTGGGGCTTCTCGGATCAGCCCCACTGGTGCTGGCCGCGATGCGGGTTCAGGGCAGCAGTGCCGCTTCCCAGCCGGAGCCACTGCTCCCAAACCCTCTGTGTTCAGGGATAGGTGCTTGGAGACTGCCGAGGAGATGCCGAGGGACCAGCCCCGCAGGGAACCTGGTGAACTCACAAGCCACTGGCACACAGAAACCTCCAGGAAATGTAGGGGAGATGGCTCGAGCAGGATCAGTTATTAAATTCTGAAAACTAGGAGTTTGCAAGCAAGCAATGAGCAGACTGAGAGAAACCCCAACTGAACTCGAGAACTGGCGGATGATAAAAATGTGGCATGCGCTTTAGATTACTGTTGTTATTTCACAGGTTTTGAAGCATTGCTGAACCCTGTCATGCTTGCTCTTAAGAGCCAAGTCGGATCCTACAAAGGAAAAGCACTGACTTTTCCTGCTAATAAAGATATTAAAAGAGAAAGACTGACCCTGTGCAAACAAGGAGGAGTTTGATGATGCCCCAGACTGGGGATTCGGACTGGATGACCTCTGGAGAGTCTGTTTTCCCTGCTTTTTTATGATTCTCTAGGAGACGTTAAGTGCCTTTATGCTCTCAAAGGTTGCTGTATAAAAGAACGTGTGGTCTTTCAGGGCTTTTCACACCAAATATGTTCAGTTTACAGGGAAAAGAGATTTTGTTCCACAGCCAGCCTCCCATATGCAACCTGGAATCTGATCGCCCAAGTTTTTTCCTTTCTCTCTTGCGCATCCTCGGCATCCGTAAGGGTTCTGCCTGCCAAATCTCAGGCCTTTTCTTGACACCTGACCATCCCCTCTGTTTTGAGTGGGGTTAAGTGGCTGGCATTCAGGAGTCTCTCTCACTTTCCATTTGCTGTCTTTGATCTGGAGGCTAACAGGATTAAAAATCCTAAAAAATCATGTTTCAAATAAGCAGATGTGACCCAGAAAGCATACAAGAAATAGATCTTTCGAGTAGGAGAATGCCATTTTTGCAGCCACTCCTTCAAGCAGAATTTCGCTTCAAAGTTAACATTAACTTTAGTTTTAGAGCCTTGCTTTAGGAACAAATATGTTTGTATTTCCTTGTCTGTTATGAAATAGCGGCAGGTAACTTGGTGGAACTGTCCACCTCAGTCAAGCATCCAATAAGCAATTAATTCTACATTTTTGCTTCTATCACAAGGTGGAACTATTCAGGCTTTTACTTACCTTTCTGCCTGAACTATAGGTGTACATAAGTCCTTGCCTACAGTACTTGCCTATCAAATTGCTTTGTCCTTGGATATGCTGAAATCTATCATTTTCACATGAACTTTAATAGCTTTTTAAAGATCTTTTCTTAGTCCTCATGGTTTTTGCGCTTTCAGGACTTACTGAGCTCTTTGTGCATTGCAGTGACAAGCGAAAGCCCAGGGTGGAATATCTGTCCATCTTATAGCATGGGGTATTTAAAAGATCTGTTCCAGCAGGAAAGTGGGTGCTTGTCACAAGAAGCTTGTGTCCATCTGGTGAAAAGAGCCACCGTCTTTCTCTTCACTAGTTGGTATTTTGTCCTTGTGTCTCACGCACAGAAGTGTGAGTTGCAAATGCAGCTCAGCAGGATCTGACCTGACAAAGGGATTTACCAGCGAGCGCGCAGAGGGTGACATATAACTGCGGAAAGGAAAATAGGGGTGTCATTCCTAACATCTTATGACAGTTTTCATGCACTGTTCAAAACTAAATGTTAAGGTATCTTCATCCTTTGCCTCCTGGGCAGGCCACCTGCTCTTCTTTATCTGATCTGCAGTGAACTTGCAGAAAAACTCGAGCCATGGAGACATATTTTCTTTGATTTGTCCTGCTATACCTACTTCCTTCTTCGCTGTCTTGTCCATACTGCAGCACAGTTGATTTTTAGACCATTGTTTTCCAAATATTTTGGACCAGCCAGGTCATGGCCTTCCATTGCAGCCTTTGCAGCACTGTTTTTCTGGCCCTGGAAATACCATGTGGTGTGTGTGGTTCTACAGCTTTCCTCTATGGTGAAGAAATGCTTTCAGCTTGGCCTGGAAAGGTAAATCAGCATAGATGTCTGTTCCACTGAGCCTGCTTTGGATCTCTACAGTAAGCTGTGAGAGCAAAATCTCATTATCTCATATCATCCAGGAAATTATTCCATAACCTCGAGTCTTTTGAAAGGGTTTCTCTGTGCTCGTGCTTGCAATCAAGGCTGAAACATGTAGCCCTCCGTAACCTGACCAGATGGCAGTTTGCAAGCTTGTAATTCTTCTATTTTCATTGCTGAATACTCTGCACCTTATGCTACCAAAGTTAGGTATAGCAATCACAAACAGGGAGAAAGATACTCTTAAGTATTGGAAATATGGGGGGAAAAGCACCGATGTAATGTGCTCATGAGGGCTATATAGTCTTCCTCTGCAGAGCTGTTGAATTTGCAGGGGGTCCTTGCCCTATAGCTAGAGCAGCTGGTGTGCTTGTGTGAATCCACGCAGAGAAATGTGGAGTGCTTGTCCTTACGCACAGTGATCCAAATACGGAGGATACTGAGTAGCTCTGTTCTCTGGTGAGTTGAGAGGTCTTCAAAAAGTAGGGTTGTGCCATGATTTTCTTCGTATTAGCTTCTCACAGAATGCCAGTTTATCTTGCAGCCACCAGACACGTGCATGTGTGTGTGTGTGTTTCTCTGAGCCTGTGTCTTTATTTAAAGAGCTTTCTGAGCAATTGCTGAAGTCAGTGCAGTGACAACCAATTTCTGTAACTTGTCTAGGAAATCACTTGTTGACTTATAGCTCTCTCTAGCACACAGTAGTCTTGGCTTTAATATCTATTAATTGCTCATTAATCCTTTAAAAACTATTTATAAGCCTATCATTAATAAATAAAAAAAAAGTAATTAAGCCAAGAGGTGTGATTATGCTAATCATTTGATGAGATTCTTCTACAGAATGCTAGCGAAAAGTGCTTCCCCTGAAAAGAAGCACTGTTGTAGTGGTAATAAATATGTTTGTTACTCTTGTGGGCATCAGGCAGAGGAAGAGCACATATTTGACTCTCTACTTCAATGTCAAGCTCTTCATTCCAGAGCTTTTGGGGAAAGACTTGCTCTTGGAGTACTCGTTCAGCCTAGGTAGCGATGGAAGAGACGGGCTGCCTCCTGCATTGATAAATCATATCGGGGTCACTCAGGAACTGAGCACCTAAGTATGGCAAGGCTGGCCTGGCCCATATCCTGAAACCAGCGGACAACGGAGTAAAAATACTGTGATTGTCCACCCCCCGTTTCAGTGGCTGCTCTACAGCAGTGGTCCCCTTGTGATGGTCCTTGTTTTGTGTATCACAGTTATCGGGTGAGCCATGGGATGCTGTTAGAGAGAATGCTGCCACTCTGATTGCACTGAGAGTTTAATTAGCAACACAGGTGTGAGCCATTCATCTAGCTAACAGGCAAAAATGGGAGGGAATCGGGACACTAGAAAACAAGCGGCACCTCTCCATAATGTACTTCTTCAATCAAATGTGCCAAGATCCAGTCCTGAAATGAGTCGTCTTAAATCAGGCAGCCCTCATCTTTGGTGATCCAAATGCCCACATTCCCTGCCTGCTGGCTGAGGTTATATTTAGCCACCTATCTTAAATAGGCATGGCAAGCTTTTCGAAACAGTTTCTCATCTTGGACCTGTAGTTTTATGGTCTGAGCAACTGCAGGCTTGAACATTTGTTGGTAATATTAATCATTTTTTACAGGTCTCACTGCAACTGTTAGTCAGATAATTAGATCAGTTGAACCTGCAAAACTGTGCATGTCAATTCAGGAGATTTTTTTTTAAATTAGTTACTGTATGCTAACATAATACACTGCATTATTTTGCTGTTTTGTTTTAAGAGTATTAACTTATTCTTGCAACATATCCTTGCATCAGCAAAATAATGTGTTGTATAAAAGAAATATGTTTCCATGTGAATATAGTATACTGTTTACTCTAGAAGTCATATTTTATTAATACAGTGTTTTTATTAATATAACACTGTCACTTCTTGAATTTTAATATTAAAGCCAAAGGTCCTCTGATTTATGTATTTACCATCTGGTAATTTAAGTTGCTTTTCCTTATACATTTATATGTTGTCCACCTCTTGCTATCTCTTTATTTATTGCATATCAGTATTTTACCACATGCACTGCCATTTCTGAAGATTTAGCACTCTCTCAATCACTGTGGAATCTGTGTATCATTCAATAATCATGTCATCTTTATAGGCATAGACAGTATGAATGGAAACAATGCATGGTGGTGGTGTGTTCGTAGATTCCCCTATCTGCCTACTGCTTAATATAGAGAAAAAGCAGATCACACAAAATCTAAGCCACTAAGAGGTATAGAAAAAAAGGTAAACAAGAACACAGCCTCTTTTTTTCCATTGGAGAAAGACTTTGGGTTATGTTTTTCCCCAAACATGGGATTTTATTCACAGAGGGAGAATGGGAATCCAAGTCACTTCAAGTTTCCTAGGATTTGTCACCAGTGTCAAACTGAATTCTTGTAGTGACATAGTTGAGGTCTTTGCTTGCAATAACAAATATTTATATGGTATAGCAAGCCAACCCCATTGCTTTGAGTTTTGATTTACAAAATTTATAGTAAGAAATGCTGTTCAAAGTATATTTGTGACTCAAGAAAACTGCTAAGATTGTAATATTCCCTGGAAGACAGAATATTGGATTTGATAGCTTTCCAAGACTCCATGTAATGCTGCCTGTATAACAACTTCTAATTTCATCCGGGGAAGTGGGAGAGACCTTCTAAGGTGGCATGTTCTGGTACAGTCATTAAGAGAAGGGAAATTTAAATGCTGGAGCTGTGTCTGTGCGCATCAGGAGAAAAGCTGCCCGTGCCTTAAGCAGAACAGGTTGAAGCTGAAATCCTGAAGTCCTGTTTCCATTTTTGCTGAGCCCAAATAATGATCCAGTAAAAAAGCTATAAAAGCGTATGGATTTGTTCCTGAAATGAGATTGTAAAGACCATCCGTGGACTGTGTCAGTGTGCCACACAGTATTGCTATGTTAAGGCAGAAACAAGATAAACTTCTGAAACTGGCTGCTTTTCTGTTAGCCAGGAAATAGGAGAATTAGGTAACCGAGTTCTGTCACTTGCTCTCTCAAACCACATGACATTTTTATTTTGCATATAAAATATAACTGTGATGGGGTCCTCATGAAAATAGAGCCAGACCAATTATAAAATCTGAGAACCTAACGTGCAGAAATATGTTGGGGTGTTTTGCAGGCTCCAGGCATGCGGTGTTATTATACAGCACGTTGTTTCAGGAGAGTGTGTTACATTAAAGTAATACATGAACCCGTTCTTATAAGATCTGTTTTTGCATAACAGCTGCACATCAGAAAATGCCTATTATAGTCATGATGCCCAAGGGCACATGCTCTGTAAATTAACCTCTGAATGTCTTAATCACCTCACAGCCCACTTCCGCCAAGAAACATTCATGCACCAATCCTGGATTTATTAAATGTAATTCGTTCACAGTTCAAACGCATAGATTTGGGTAAACCTGCAGGACCTGTTTTCTCTGCACGCAGGATAAGGGCACTAGGCTTTGGTTAGGACGAACCTTGTGGTTCCTCACATCAGTGCTCCAGGTGAGCCCATCATTTTCATCTGGAGAGTACAAGAAAAACAGCAAGTTCTTGGAGTGAAATCCGGACTCCACTACATTCAATGACAAGAAAACGCTCCTATGGACTTGGGCAGGGCCAGGATTTCCAGCTCTGTGTTGATTGTTTTGAATCCTTGTCAAGCAAAACACTGCAATTTTATTCTAGTAGATCTCTTATATACTGTAAGAACTGAGATTTGCTTGCTTATGAGATAGATATTTTCAAGTAAAGGCTACTCTCTGCACTTTTAAAATGGTATCAGGACTTGAAAGTTTTTGTGTGGGTGTTTGAGTACTCTGTTGATTTGCTACTTTGTGATTCCTCTTCTTTCGCTGTTTCTTTTTTTTTTTTTTTTTTAAGTAACTTGCTTTCTATTGCAGACTGCAAAAGCAGTGCACTTAAGCTTCCATGCTCATGCTTGTTTCTGAAATGTTTCGCTTTAGTTTTTTAACTGTCCTCGTGCTGTGAACTTTGCAGATTTGTTTATGAGTGTCATGTGCTTCTGCTACATCTGCATTGTCACTGTTATGGTATTTTTTCTTTCTGTCTGTTTCTTCCACAGGAGTTTAACAAGTAATCTGCCCAATGTGAACCTACCAAATGTGAATCTCCCTAAAGTACCAAATCTACCAGTTAACATCCCACTAGGCATCCCTCAAATGCCTAGCTTTTCTGCACCGTCATGGATGGCTGCTATTTATGATTCTGAGTGTGTATTCAGTTCAAATTAGATCTCATTTAAATTTAAAGTCATCTTGGCATGGATATGTATTGTTTGTTTCTGTGCATTATATAAAACTTTAAAGAGTGATACAGTTAATTAGACATTTACTGAATGAGACACTCGTGAATTTCTGGCATGTGTATTTCGAGGGGTTTTTGCTTAAATATTGAAAATTTGTCGGACTCCCACTGAGAGTTTGAGCAAGTCTCTTGCTTTACAAAATAGCTGTCGACAACGGGGCTTGGTCTGAATGACATCGGAGCCACGAAGCGTCTGATGTGAGATAACGTGTCTCAGCAAAGAGTTTTGTCCAAAAGATAAGATGAACCAATTTCTGTGGACCAGATGTAGATCTAAATGTGAATTTTATTTAATGCGAGCTCCACATTCCCCACATGATAACTTTTATCAAAATTTTGATGAAACAGTTTACCAAGGAGGACCACACACTGCAACTATTCTTGTTCAGTTAGTGGGAGGCCCCAGAATGCAGCTAAATTTCATAGCCTGAATTATCCAATGACCAACTAAGGGAAAATAGTTTAATGTCAGCTTTAGGTTGTGGCTTAGGAAATTCAGATTGCGGCTTAGGAGCACAGGAGCCTTGTGCTCTTCCCATTGCCTTTTGGGATGCTGCTGGAAGTGCACATGGCACTCAGGAGGGAAGTGCTGCAAATCCCTGGGTTCAACATAAATTTGGCAACTTCTGTTTTTATAGCAGATTTACATTAGAAGTCCTGGCCACCGAGCAGCACGGAGGGCAGCCCACGGAGCACTAAACCAGGCTCTCAGCATTGGAGGTAGCTGTTGTCCCGAGAGGTCCGAGCACGAGGGCTGACATCCCAGCAGTTCTCCTTGCGAATTCCAGCAGGTTATTCAGGATCATGCAGACCGTCATTCAGACCATCCTGCGCCAGCTCCCAGCCCCAGAGCCGACAGCAGCCGCGGGTGCAGAGCCACAGGCTCTCCGTGTTGAGCCTCCCCCGGTTCTGCTGCGCTGCCCCGTGCCCAAGTGCTCCAGCTCCTCGGGCTCTGCACTGTCCCACAGCGAGTCCAGAGCCCAAGCAGCAGCTTGAAGAACCCCAAAAACTCGTTTTCAGGTTCTTTTTCCCTGCTCTGTCTCCTCTTTTAAGCCTTAAGGCAGAAGGAAGCCTCCAGAGCTCCCCTAGAAAGCAGGAGGGCATCATTTGTGGTAGCATCCCCACTCAGCAGAGTTATGGGGAGCCCGCGTTGCCTTTTCCCTGGGCAGAGATGCTCCTGGGCACGAGCTCGTCCTCCAGCAGGGCTGAGAGCAGCTGATGGAGAGTGGCAGCAGGGTCCTGGGACCGAGAGCTAGGAACCCCCCTCGATTACATCTACACCTGGCGTCCACCACACTGCCTCTGCCATGCACAGGTTTGCTCAGAAAGCAGTGGCAGTGCACAAGAAGCAAAGCAAACCCTCATGCTTCCTCTTTCTGCAGCTTGAAAATAACTTCTAAAATATCAACACAGTCATTTGTGTGTCAGAGTGATACAACTCATATTCATGCTAAGATAGCTGTGTTAAAGGCTAGACTAGGCAGTTGCCTGTAAATAATTACTTGGAAGTTTGAATCTTATTCTCTGTGCATGCTTTGTGGTATTGCTCTTGAAAAGATAAGAATCATGCCATGACAGAAAGCTGGGCCAGCCCTCTGCAAATGCAAAACTTGAGCATAAGAGGTATACACGAGCTGCTGTGAGAGACGGTGGTGCTCACAAGCAAAATATTACCAGCGCACCTTGGAAATAAATATAATAGTGTTTGCTTGCATGAGGCCCTAATAATGAGCTGGTTCAAAAGAAGAAAAAACACCATGAGTAACGCTTTTAAAATTTTGAAACCAAGTGGGTGTCAAAATATTATTGTAGTAAATGCTAATTATTGTTTTCATGCATATTTAATTATTTAAAATATAAATTCCTCCAGTTTCAAAGCATTACTTATACCCAAGCGCAGGTTTGAACCAGGAGAAGCTAAAAAATGGTGGCTAGGTGAACATCTGAGACTTCCACAGAAGACCTGTCCTTCGATAAAAGACACCGTTAACCAAAATGCCTGATTCTTTATCTTTTCATTTTCCTGGTTTCCTTTTTCTCACCCTTCCCTTCCATCAAGGACGTGTTACCTGTCACTTAGTGTCAGATACATTTATCTTACGGTCGATACAATTCATTCTTTATATATTGTTACCTCTTTGAGCCCAGGACCCCATAGGACCCCTCTAGCATGTTGGGAATTTGGTTTCCACCTTGCAGTAGCCCTGTCTGTATTAGCTCTGATTTCCTGTAGCATTAACTCAATGCAGCTGGCATCTGTCACAATAGAAACACCCTCCCTCATCTGTTTCTATAGATGATGTCAGCACAAGTGGTAATGCATGGTGTGTTAAATATCTTATAAACTACTGTGTTAGCATTAGTGGTATGCGAGGAGGGGGGTGAAACTCTTGAAGCTCCCTCGGTAATTGTTCTGCAAAAAAAAAGTGAGGGAGAGGGAAAGAGGGAGAGAAAAGGGTTAGGGATGCATAAATTTCTCCGCACAAGCAGAGCATGATCAAAGCTGCGTTTTTATTCTGTAAGAAGTGGAGGTTTGAGATATGATTATGCTGTGAAAAGCTACATCCTGCAGGGCCAGAGAGCTCCATCTGGACAGAGGTGTGGGTGAGAGACTCTACGCTTTGGAGAGAAATTCAGAGTTTGGGGGCAAACCAAAGATGTCGCAAAAATGAATCCAAAAGCCCAGAAATCTGTTGTCCTATAGATGCCTTTGCAAGAGGCAGATCTGCAAAAAGGTGCAGCAGTCAATCCAGCCAAAACTCCTGGGTGTGCAATGTCTAGTGTCCTTAGTTCAATGGACTTACCCTGATTTTTTTTCAGCTGTTCAAGAGATAAAGAGATAAAGCGTGTCCTCGCTCACCACTTGTTAGCACTGTCCCTTACCTGGAAACGGGGATCCCCTGGGGAGGGGACAGGGCCAGCTAGATATATAAATTGGAGGGGGGGTGAACTGCATGAAACCCTAAATTTTAATAACTGCATACGTTCTGGTATGGTAGTTATTATCAATCAAGGATTTTCTGCCACAATTACTAGCCTTAATTCTTAATAATCACAGATGTTAATGTGGTTATTAACTAAGGCTGATTTTTACCATACACACATTCTCCCTGTTAATATGTGTAATTCATAATGTTGTCTTACTCATCTGGTCTGGAAAGCTTTGTGGGTTATGACAGCAAGGTAGACTAGGCAACTGTATGGTAAAACTCAAAATCCTGATGGTGGAGATTGCCAGCGTTGTCCTGTGTATGAAACTACTGTCTGCTCCACGCCTGTTACAGGAATGGTCTCCACATCAGGGTGTGCAAAGCCTGATGCCACTTATGACTTTCCTTTCCGTTTTACCCCGCCAGCAACGGCTCGGGCACCTCGGAAGATCTGTTCTGGAAACTGGATGCCTTGCAGACCTTCATTCGGGATTTGCACTGGCCCGAGGAGGAGTTTGGGAAACACTTGGAGCAACGCTTGAAGCTTATGGCGAGTGACATGATCGAGTCCTGCGTGAAGAGGTAGGTGTGCTCAGAGCCACTGGGCAGCTTCCTCGCGGGAGCTCACAAGGGCATCGTGTTTTTCTGTCCTATTGGTGCTTTGTCATTTGGCGTCACTTCCACTTCATTTCACATCACTTAAACTTCATTTATTAGTGATGGTGGGTCATTTCTGCCACCAAGCACAGCTAGGTGGAAAGCCACCCTGCGGCTGCCAGTCCTGGGCTCCTCCAAGCAAGTCATGGTCTGCTCAGGTTCTGGAGATCATCGCCACAATAAGGTGATAAATCACCTGTTATTCCAGTTTCGGTGGAGTCTTCCTTGTTGTTGGGTGCCTCTCTTGAGGACAAGTCCTTTTAATGCAGTTTGGTGCCAGTGGACTTGAGTGCTGAGGGCATAGCCCTAAGAACCCAACACTCGTATGAGAACCACAGATACATTAAAAAAAAATAAAATAAAAATCAAGCTAAAATTTAATCCGCAGAAGGGGGTATTTTGTAGCAAGGCACGCAGGTCTCTTGTCTCCCTTTGTCTGAGAAAAGCTGTTTCATCAACTGTCACATTATATGATGTTACCTGCGGAGCTTCCAAAACAGAGAGGTTTCTTCAAAAAAGAACTTTCAGACGTATGGGCAGTTTTCATTTGAAAACAAAGCGTTAAGCTTCCATTGTCAAAATTTCCATGGTAATTTATGTTCATTTGGCTTCAGAGGGGATAAGGCAGAAATGAACTTTGCATTCTCTGTTGCACAAAAGATCAAGAGCCAAAGAGAAGCAGCAGAGGAAAAACTCGTGCCTGTTAGAGCTAGCGGGTGCTAATAATAGCACGGGCTGTGTGATGGGGCAGCACAGCTATCTGGCCACTCTGCAAAGGCAAGAGTGGGATTTATTGTTTGTGAGTTCCTCATAGCCCGGGAATACGACGTCGGCAACGGCACCTTGGGTCCCTGTGATCGAGGCAGCGGAGTCACACGTTGGATCGCAGACAGTTCGAGGCTTGCTCTTGCCATCCTAGAATAAAACCCAGTAATTCTTAAGTGCAAATACGGCGGTTGCAATGTCTTTGGCATTGAGTGGGTACCGTTTATTGCTGCAGCTGGTCTTCGGTCCTCTCGTTGGCATGAGAGCTGTTTTGGTGGCCTTTCAGTTGTCTGACCATTCTTTAAGGGCAAACCGAATGCTGTTTGCTTGGGGTCCTGCTAGCTGCAAATGCTCCGTTTGAGACAAAGTGGGGCTTATTCCCGCAGCAGCGTGGATGCTGATCTGCAATCTGAAGTGATAAGCGCAGTTCTTCGGCACTTGGGCTCAGCTCCGTGCTTTGCTTCCACCTGGCTCCCTGAAGGCCGTCTGTGCGCACAGCCTGGAGCTCTGCTATCTGCTCTGCCACCCAATTCCATGAGCGTAATACTTATTTTCTCTCTTTTTTTGTTGTTTTTTTTTTTAAAAAAAGGCACCTGGTACTGGACACCTTTACATTTTTAAATAATTTTATGGTAAATAAATTTGCCTGTAGCACAGTTATAACTGATGATCTGCAGAACTAAGAAAGGCTAGCTGAGATAACTCCAAAAAATAACCAAGTTTCTAGGTACATCTGAAGAAAGTCTTGTGTGCCTGAAAGCTGGGGCTTTTTTTCCCCAAGTACTTCAACCTTTTAAAAATATATTACCCCTCTAAAAACCTGGCCCAGCTTGAAATGTTGTGACTAAATATAATGATTCTGAACAGAAGTAAGAAAGAACATGCTCGTATCTGCAAGGAGATGGAAAATCCCAGACACTTGTGGTCCCTTCAGTAATTATCAAGATTTTAGTCCCTGAGTCCAGGCTAAATCTGGCACTGGTAATTAAATCAGTTCAAATGCCACTGCTGATGTAAACCAATATGCTGCCTTCCCTATTTATATCACCTGCAAACAGGGCCTGGCTAAGGTTTCTTTAGCAATTTCGGTTTGACACAACATTTTCTGCGCGTCTGTCTCTAAACCGTTGAATACCACGGAGCAGGCGCCCCACCTTCCTCACTTGGTTGTGTTTCGGTGCTGTCAGGAAAGCAGCCCATGCAAGAAGGGCCCCTTTTGCTAACGAATCCAGGCAGGAGGACCTCGGGACCAGTTCAGATCTAATTGCAAGGAGGAGAGTTTCTCATTTTGTAAATTAGCTTTCATTTGCATAACCCTTGGGGGATCTCTCAAGATTAAAGTTATTCCTAAGCTGCAGCTGATATTATTTGTTATTTCCACGTTGATGTTTCTACGCTGATTTGTTGGCAGATTCTCTCTGATGTGATAATTGTTCTGCACTAAGTTAGATGAGTGAAGTACCTCTGGAATCTGCAGAGGGGCTCAAAAGAAAGACAAGGTCATGTCCACTAGACTGGTCGGATTCCTGGCGTGATATCTTCCAACCACAAATATCTTGATATTCTAAAATACGATGAGCAAATTCTCTAATCTTTGCTCAGCCAAAGCTCTTGCTACCGGCCAATGATACCAAATTTTAACTTAGTGGAACTTCACAAGTGCAGTGAGTTTGTGTGTGGACTTGTGTTAGTTTGTGTTTTCATATGTGCATAACTGTGTGCGTGCCCATTTCACACATGTATGCTGGTAAGTATGTATTTTTCAGATAAATCACTTTTGTAAACTTAAGAGAGAATCAGGAAGTTTTGGCAGCCAAATAAATCATGTAGATATAAAAACGGAATAATCTGGCAGTGCCTGTCAAGTCAAGGAATGAACAAATTTGTCCTTTGTAAGTTAGTACTATGCAGCAATAGGAACTTCCTTTAATGCATCAGGCTTGCTATTTGTCTGCATTTCCACTGTGGTTATAAATTAGCTAATGCAACCAAATTATAGGTGCATATTGACACTGCTGTTCGTAACATCATCACACTGTTTATCAAGCATGAGAAAGTCATAGTTTCTCTGCAGCCGTTCCACACTTTATAAATAGTACTTATTCTGCAAACTGTGTTTCTTTTTAAACTGGAAAATCATTTTTAGTAAAACCACATTTGTGACAACTGTACTATAACGCTCCCAGTAGCATTCGGCTTTCCGTTTTGTTGAGCCTTTTTAAGCACTGTGTTTCACTTTGTTACTAGTTTCATATTTGGGAAAACAACTAAAACATATTTTCCAATTTCTCTAATAGAACCAGGATTGCATTTGAAGTAAAGCTGCAAAAAACCAGCCGATCAACAGATTTCCGGGTCCCTCAATCAATATGCACCATGTTTAATGTCATGGTGGATGCGAAAGCTCAGTCCACAAAACTTTGCAGTATGGAAATGGGCCAAGAGGTAAAAATTCAAGTTCTTCTTTTCACATAATTTAAAGGCAATGTCATGAAAGTTCTTATCTCCTGTTCTGCTAGTTTCAGAGATCTTGTGTCAGTTGTGGATTTAGCCTTCCGTGTAGAGTGTGCCGGTGAATATGCAGGGGGCTGCTCTCAAAGAAATCTAGTGAATATAAACAGTCAGAACCCCTGCCGTACAGAAGTGATTTTTTGCAAGGACTGTGGTATGCATAAGGTGTCTCCAAAGCCTGCTGCTGCATGATAACCATATTTATTGAGTCATTAATTCCACCTTGGAGCCAGCTGTAGGCAACAGACTTCTTGTCTGTGACTATTTTCCATAGCCAGGCCTCAGGAAAACAGACGTGCCACATTGTTGCTGTAATTCCAGTAAGGAAAAAATAAATAAATAAATTGCAAAGTAGATTGAAAATTGCAGGTGAGATGACTTCCTCAAATATTGGCTATAGTTAAAAAGTTTGATGAGCCTAGATTTCCAGGTTCTTAATGACTCAAGTTTTCAAACAACAAACCTGTTTTAATTACTTGCTGGTACATTTTTTCTTCTGAAGTCATTGTTGCAGCTTGAAATTTCCATGAATTGATCTATGAATTAGAAAGACATGCTAAATTGGTCGAGATTCAATGCATCACAATGATCATTTTGCTACAGTGGCTTGAAGCCAAATTAAATATTCATATACCAGTCCAGAATAAATTCACAAATACTGTTTGGCTCTCCTATCTCACTGCTTGTCAGCATTTCCTAGATGAGCTCTTTCACTACAACTTTGCATGGTCAGATTTTACAGTAAATCATTGCAAGTCGTTGGTTCTTTTTCCTTGTTTACCTCATCCTGATCTCTGCTCCTCCGTAAGGGCCAGCTCCAAAGGCCACTGGATGCTGCAGGGATCTCCCTGCCCTGATGCCAGTGGAGTTTGGATCAGGCCCGTTTTTTCCTTTTATTTTTTTTTTTTTAAACATGTCTCAGTGGTGACATTTTATTTGTGACGGTCACTTTGCAAGAGGGGTTTCAGACTGCTCATAATCAGGTTCTTCCCCAGTTGTCTGAGCCCCGACATGAAGTTCTCCACTATTTTTCTCTTCCTTTATTTGTGCCCTTTAAATCCTTCCCCAGTCCCTCAGCCCACAGCTGCCTCCAGCATCTGTCCCCACTTTGACCAAGGGACCAAACCAGGACCAAGGCCTTCCCATTACACTGCCCCATCCCTGGGACAGAGAGGTTTTGGAGATCAACCAGGCTTCAATACTGTGAGAGGGCAGGCTTGTTTATTAATAAAATCAACAGGTTTACTATTCATATGGTACCAAACCGATAACCTTAGCTGCCTGTGGACCTAGTGTGACCAGACCCTCAGTGTATCCTCCCATGCTGACATGTGATGCTCTGCAGTTAACTCAGTTTCCTCTGAATTTTGAGCATCAGCTGCAGTGCATGTTTGGCCCAGCCAACGTGCAAGTCGGAAGGAGGTCAAGAAGCCACCTAGCCCCCCGGCATCTGCCCTCATCCCAGGAAATCTGTCTGTGCCTCTTGGAGAAGGTGTTTGGGATGGCAGCTCCGAGAGAGCAGCGCTGCTGCGGCAAGTCACAGTCGCTGTGCTATGAGGTTTTAGCAAATAGCTGAACTAATAGACCTGTAAAGCAGATGTAAATTATCAGTGCATAAGTTACCATTTAGGGATGCAGTGTTTTATACCCCCTCCCTTTTGCTTTTCTTCCTTCTAATGAGTTTTCCTTCCCTGCTGCCTCCATTTGCTCATGTTGCTCCATATTTCAGCTGCCTCCAGCTCCTCTCCTCGAAGCTTTGCAAGCCCGTGCCCTGAGATGTCGTGCTGGGAGGCGAAAGGGTGAAGGCTCGAGTGTAGTTGTCATTTGAGTCCAGGGAAGGGGGCAAAATGCCACCCCAGCTCTTGCAATCCCCAGTGGAAACGTGAGACAGTCGGCACCAGCAGCAGCCGCTGCCGCCACCAAAGCCTCTCCTTGCCCAGCAGCGTGCCCAGAGCCTGGGATTCCCCTTGCAGACAGCTCAAGAAGAGCAAAAGGGGCAAAAACTGTCAAAGAGGTGGTTTGCACATCCACGTTTCCTCAGACCTAGTCGAGGGAGGCATTTTGATTGGAAACAAAATGTTCATTTTTGTCACTGTCAAAGCTGCACGTGGGCAGACAGACAGACTTTTTCGGTGCAATATTTGACCTCACTTCTGTCGTTTCCTTTGCTCCCCAGTGGCCCCGTCTTTGGAGACTACCTCCACTTAAATTCACTTTAGCAGATATGGGAATGCATTTTCAGATTATACCCTGTGAAACAAACACCCATCATTTCATTTCCATTTCCTTGTCTCTAAAGGCAGCTGTTAAAACATTTGGTAAACATACTTTACCATCTTAAATATTTATTTTTCCTCTGAATTTTTAATACATCTAAGGGGATAAATGTATGTATTAAATGTTTCTCAGTTGGTCTAGTATGTTTCTATTTAATATCCAAGGTCAGATGGTCCTTAGAGAAATACAACGTACACACAATCTGTTACATGACAAGGCAAGATACTCATCACATAAAGTCAAGTTGAATCATTGTAGTGCACTGATTAGGGATTGTAATAATTGAGCTAATAGAAAACTATGATGAACTCAATCAAAAGTCGTGATTACACTGAGCAAAGCAAACCAGTTAGGTGATCTTTAACCCCAGGCATTTTCATCAGAAATGTAAAATGTGCTATTAGAAACTCTAGTTTATGAGCCAGACTTCTGTGCAAGAAGCAGTAGAGAGTCATTTTGCATAACTCAGCCTTGTCTTAGCGCGTCCCAGCCGGGAGCTTTTCCGGAGGCAGAGATGAGAGCGCAGCTTAGGTGCACGCGGGGCGGCGTGTGCATCCGCACAGAGCTGAGGATGGCACGGGAAGGAGGCAGAGCTAGTGCGGGAGCCCGGGACGTACCCTGCCCCGCTGTTTGCCCTGGCCCTGAGGGATTTGCAGGTCTGAATTTGCCCCAGGGTTTCCAGGCCCGATGGGACTGAGGGATCCAAGTCCTAGTGATGCCGCCATGGTGCATGCTCAGCCACGGAGGCTCCTTTCCTGCTCTCGTTCCTTTTTCTCAGTGCTGCATTTTCATTGCCATCAGCGCTCTTCTTATTTGCTTTTTAAACAAGCCTTTAACTTAAAATACATTGGTCTATGCATTTCACACTGTATTGTTTTTGCGCACTAGCCATTCTTTGGGTTAATAATAATAATATCCATAATGCATCCAGTGAAAACAAACAGTT
This sequence comes from Nothocercus julius, assembly GCA_013398735.1. Classification (NCBI taxonomy): domain Eukaryota; kingdom Metazoa; phylum Chordata; class Aves; order Tinamiformes; family Tinamidae; genus Nothocercus; species Nothocercus julius. Next base: position 12,913,982 of record VZSV01000005.1, read on the forward strand.
AGCAATAAATCTCATCCCTTATCTCCAGCAGCCAAAATCCCTCGATTCAAATAGTGTGATGACAAGGTGAATTAAGCATGTCTTTTGGACTAATCCACAATACGTAATACTGAGTTAGGAGAACTCTGAATTCCATAAAGCATCACCTATAGCGGGCGAGCGTTTTCAAAAGCACGTGCGCCTCTGAGCGCTCCTGGCCGCACGCCCGCGATGTCCCGCGCGCGTCCCGAGCCAGCCCTGCTCCCTGGGCAAGCAGCAGTGGCTGGGCGCACCGGAGCCAGCGTGGGCATGGCCACGTCCCACGCGCAGCGCACGTGCTTTTCAAAACCAGGCCCTGGCTTCATCGCTCCGTACGTGTGCATGACCTATGCTGCAGCCTTCATTTTCCTGCGCTCCATCGGTTGCACGTGTGTCCTCCCATCCTCTGGAATAGTCCTGTCGACGGGTGCAGGAAATGCTCCCTGCGGCACTGCCATCCGCATGGCATCTTCCAGCAGCACCGCCTGCATCCCACCACCCCGAGCAGGTTGCAGCAACATGACGGAGGGATGGAGAGATCCAGAGTCGGGGCTTTGCACCAAGAGTGCCCTGGAAAGGCAGAGACACGGAGGAAAGGAATCCCTGCGGTGAACGGCTGAACGGCCCCATCGCGGCGTGGTGCAGCTGAGCAGCTCGCGTTCCTCTGGAGGCCTGAGAAGGGGGTGAATTAGCACCTTTTTGTGCAGCATGAAAAGGGAGGGTTTCTGTAGGCAGCAGGTTCAGGGCAGACCTGTGAAGGTCTTCATCACCCTGCTCAGACAAAACTCACCCACCCACCAGGTTGTTCTCCAAGTGGCCTCCCCGTAAGTGTCAACCACCTGGGACAACATGCCCAGGTCACCCGTTGTTGCAGCAGGCTGAGCCCCCCGTGCTGTCCCCTTCCTCCCTGCCAGCCTCGCCCTCTCGTAGCAGCCCTTCAGCCGTCTCCCAGCCCCCCGTGTTGCTCTCGTCCCTCGAGGCTCCCCAGAACCTGGTAGACTCTGAGCTGCCCTTGCTCTTTCCCTCCTCTCCTTGTTGCCTGCCCGCTGTCTGCTGCCCCGGGGAGAGGATTGCCCAACTCCTTGGTTGCCCTGTCTTCTGGGCACACAAAAAATGCTCTTGCAGAAGGAAAACACCGTGGGGAGGACGTTCTCCCCATGAGGTCCTGGCCTTGTACTTGAGGACTTCAGCAGCTCCTTCCTGTATCCAGCTGTTACAGGTCCCTTCACCCTGGGGCTACGTCTCCAGGTGCACAGGGGACCTGCCAGCTTGATTCTGGGAACAGAAAACGCACAAGTCTGCATTAAACAGATAAGTCATGCTTGCTATAAGAGACTCATACATGTCTTGACCTGCAGAGCAAGACTCTGAGATGGGAATTGCCGATGCAGATACTGCTTGTTTCTTCCTGGAGGTTTTTTGCTCCGAGCTGGCCTGGCAGTCGACGCAGGCAGCCCATCGTGTGGCTGTACCCGGTGCACCCCCGATCCAGTGGCAATGTCACTGAGTTGGTCCAGGCGGGATCTCAGCAGCGCTCTGCAGCCCTGCACAGCATCCCGAGGGGATGCCCCGCTCCGCCGAGTGAAACAGAGCCGAGAGAGATGCTCAGGACAGAGTTAGTGTAAAATCCTGTCCCTTCCTGCTGTTTTACTTCCTGCAAATGGCCCAGGTAGCAATCGGCTGTTTCTTGCAAAAGAAGGTTTTGATTGCGTTTCATTTTCCATTGCTTATTGTTTCTGTGCATGATGCTGCTTTTCTCGTAGCCCCATTTAAACAGTCCCTTTTCTTTAAAGATTTTGTTTTATTTATTGTTTATCTTCATATGTTCTTTTTTCCTGTCTTTTGCACTTTCCTCTTTATTTCTGTCCCCAATCATCTGAAAAGTTTGCTAAAGAGTGGGTAAGTGTTGTCCTACATTTATTTCTTTTTTCCGAATTCCTGTGTTAATGTTGTTGTCGTAGAAAAAAAGAAACAGTTCGTACTACCCATCAGACACTGAGACCAGCATCTAGCGTTTGTAAAACCCTCACAGTCTTCATTCCGCAAAGTCTGATTAGTATTTAAAGCAGATTTGTCTCTTTCAATGTGATTTGATGTTAACATTTTAAAACAATATTAATGCCAAGTGGTAATGAATATAGTGACTAGCACCAGTGCTTGAAATGTTTGACTGAAAAATCAAATGTTTTGTGTTGGAAAGCAGTCATAATCAGTATTTTCTCAGTCCATTGAAAATAAGAATATACTGTATGTTTTCACTAATTAAATCTTGTATTGGAAACAGGTCTTTTCTAAATTAGTGGAAGACTGTATTTTAGTACCTTTTCTAGCCATATTGCAGCTGATTGCATCAGAGCTCCAAGGCGCAGCGAGGTTTGGCGTGTGCAGAGCGCGGGCTGAGGATGCGGAGCGGCTGGTGCCGCCGGCATCGCCCTCGGCCGGCCCGTGCCGAGCGGCTGCCGCGGGGCCGCTGACGCGCGGAGCTGCCTTGCCTGCTGGCTTCCGCATGAGGCGAAAAGACCAGTCGTGGTTCATTGCGGTTTCTGTTTGTTTGTTTGTTTCTAAGTATCTGATAGTCACTAAGCAAAGCGTTTAAACGAGCGCTTAGTTTTACACCCATGTGCCTGCTGAACCTGGTGCGTAACCCGTGCTCAGGCGCTTTGCTGGAGGAGGCTGGAAGTGCCCAACGTTATCCCCAGTGGTTCGGCCCGCTGCACGCTCCTCCGGCGCAGAAACTGCCCTCCTCTTCCTCTCCCGAGAGCCCTGTGCTTCCCGGGGCCCTGGGAAAGGGCTGCCCGCGCCCCTCCGGCGGGGATCGAGTTCTCAGGAGGGATTCCGGCGCAAAGTGAATTGGGCAGCGCTTGCCAAACCGAAGCCAAAAGGCTTGGGGGGTCTCCGCGAGCACTGAGGATCGCTGGCGTGCTTCCGCATGGCAAAGCCTCCCCTCCGGCACGGCCTGGCGGCCCCCCGGAGCCCCCGGAGCTGCAGGCCCACCAAGAGGGCAGGCTCTGCCCATGCTTCACCAACCGCTCTAGGATCCTCCTGAATTTAAGGTCTTGTATAACTCCGGCCACGGGAGTAGAGCACAACGTAATAAGCTGCGTAATTATTCAGTGTAATGCTGCGGCATATCGTAGTTTATCGAGGGAAGTGGCTGACAGTCGTAGAGCTCTTGGCTGTGATCAATGCTAATATTTTCCTCCACCTCTCCTCTTATTTTTCTTTAGCACCAGTACCATTCAAAAATAGATGAACTAATTGAGGAAACCGTCAAAGAAATGATAACACTCCTGGTGGCAAAGGTAACCTTCAGCTTCAGGTGAAGTGATTCACTGTTAATATTCCCTTTCTAATACGTGCATTTCCATTAAAATGTGACACATTAAGATGTTGAATTGGCTTCTTTTTTCTCACAGGGAAGATCATACATCTCCCAGTCCTTTCATGATGACTCTTTGATGATTAGGAACTGCATGAGATGTAATGCGCTGTTAAGTAGGCTTGGCATACTGGTCCAGAAAAGGTTTTAAGCAATAGGTTTGCACTTATAGCAGTAGATTTTGCACCCCATGGCTGGCATCGCCCCACAGCACTGAGGGTGGCTGCAGCATGAGGTGGCACCACTGAACACTTCCACTCTAGACCTTAGCGGGGGCTCAGAGGTGGCCACCACTCTTATACATAAGGACGTCTGGCAAAATAACTTGTCTCACTCGAGACTGCCACACCCTCTCCTGACAAATTACTGTAGAGTTGACAGTACTGGGAAATACATTCCAAAATGTCAAATTTCATTGTTTGGAAACTGATTTTTTTGTTTTTTTATTGGAGAGGGCTCCTCTAGTTCATCTGCCAGCATTTTCCAAGGGTTGTGTATAGTCTGGTGCACTGTGCAAACACAGAGAGGAATTGGTAGGTAGAGAAAAAGAAAGTGGGGTGTTTCTTCCTCTAGTTTTCAGATTTTCTGAGAACAAGTCATCCCTATTATACAGTGGAGACCTTTAAACATAATCTGCCGACATATGCCAGTTTGCTTCTTCGGCTTCTAGCTGCGTGTTTGCCACGTCTTCCTGGGAACAGGAGCCACCCAGCTTCCCAACGGGAGAGGGGACGTTTTTCCTGCACGCAGCACCCACCTCCCATGGCCATCGTCACCCAGAGCACCGCAGGGTGACCTCCACCCCACCAGAGGTGAACTGTGTTGCATCCCAAAGGCAGTGCTGCTTCCCCCTGCTCCCCAGTCTGCAGGGACGTCCCATCAGTTAGGAACGGTCTGGGTTTGTTCCTTTGGAAATGCTTTGGCTTCTTTAACGCTAATCCTGGTTTTTACACCCTTGTTAAAGGATAAAAAGTAATTGCAGTGCTTTTTGTGTTTTTAGTTTGTCACCATTTTGGAAGGCGTCTTGGCCAAACTATCTAGATACGATGAAGGGACTTTGTTTTCTTCTTTCCTGTCATTTACTGTAAGTACAGACCAAGTTTTCTTTTCTTTTTTTTTTTTTTTTTTTTTTTTTTTTTTTTTTTTTTTTTTTTTTTTTCCTTGCAATTTGTATTCCCTGTTGTCCCGGGACTAGATTGGCTACATAACAATTCTGTCGTTCTGTGGTACTTGAGCGCTGTAACCCCACACCGACAGACAGAGAAGCTGTACGGAGACGTACAGCATTTAAACACCCAAGGGTTCCTGGGCATCATATGTGTAAAGGAGTCTCATATGTGTAAAGGGCTCAGTGTAAAGGAGTCTCTGGTCACCATTCTGCTTGCTGGTGTTTACTTTGTTGAGGAGTGTTACGAAGCAGAACAAAATGTTGCACCGTACCTCCACTATTCGTAACTAAAGAAGTTGCTTCCTGACACCTTGCATTACAGAGTGTTCCTGTCATTTTTCTGGCCATAATGACAACCATTTTACGAAGTTAAAAAATTAAATAAGGGAGAGGTGGTGTATTGCCATCTTATTTCTAAAAGAGAACAAGATAGGGAGTGATGCCATGGGGTTTAGAGCACAAGGTGCCTCAGAAGCCCAGCTCCATTTCTCCCTAGCATTGCAGAACCAATCCATAGCTCGTCACACGTATTCCTATAGAGGTCCTGGGCAGGAGCTATGTGAAGTTTGTCTCCATATCAACAAGATTTTAGCTGTCTGTGTTCCACAAAAGAGATAGGACTGCTCCTTAGGCCTAATACACAGCAGCTGATTTTCCAAGGTCTTCTGAAAACTCAGGCCACAAAGACTGCAAGCTCCGCAAGCCCAGCTCCTCTTACCTGGCCTCCCAAAGCCAAACACACCTGTGTCTGGCGGCTTGGGAAGTACCATAAAATTTCCCAGTCCAGCGGGGTAATTGCACACGTGCGCACGGCCCGGCTTGTACTCACTCACGGGGACTGGCCTGGAGGGAGACGGCGTCTCCCTGCAAACTGGAAAGGCTTCCAGAAACTCCTTCAGGATCACCCTTAGCTGTTTGCATTTATCTGCTCTTGGCCACTCTTTGACTCTTTTTGCTGAGTTTGCATCAGATCCTTGTGGCTGTGTAGGATCCATTGGGAAATGGGGGCATGCTGGAGGGAAGGGCCATGGAGACGCCGCGAGCTCTGTGGGCATCGCCCACCACCCTGCGTGCAGCTGCTCTCCCAGACCCCGCTCCAGCACCACCCCAAGCGCTCAGCAGTGCTCGGGGCCGTTCAGGAGAGGGCTCGGGGCAGATACCCCCTCGTCTCGGTGGTGCCGAGGTGTTCGCGTGCCAGCAGCAGAGGACGTGGAGGCAGCAGCTTTCCAGGCTTTGAAAGTGCCAGCATGAGCCCAGGGAGACGGGCACGTGCGGCTCTTCCTTCCCCGTGGAGCCAAACTGTTCCTCGGTTGGTGCTGTGCCGCTGCCACCGCATCCCAGTGTTTGCCCTGCCTCGTGCTGCTCCCTTGGAGCACGAGACAGCGCCGGGGGCTCCCTCCCGGCCGAGGGATGTGTCCCTTGGGCCTGCTTGGTTTCTAGGGACGGCGCCGCGTGTGGCTCACGCTCTGCTGGGGATCAGGAGTAACGGGAGACTGAGGGGCAGCCCCAGCCTCTTTGGCTTGGGGCTGGGGAAGTCTCTGCTGAGCCCCGTTCCCTGCTCCTCTTTCCTGCGGTAGTAACGTGCTCCGCTGTGCCTGGTGCCTTCGGCGCTTGCGGCGGAGCTCTCTGCCGCTGCAGCGTGCTTGCACCACCTCCCACGTCTTCCCCGGCTCAACAAATCCAGCAACGTGTTATGGTCCAAGCCTGTGACTTCTAGAAAGCAGTAGTCTCCCACCCCCTGCTACCGACTCCTTTCATCGCGTGCTTTCCAGGCTCGCTGCAAGTGACATGTAATCGGGGGTCTTGTGACAGACAGTTTTATCACCTAGTAGGATATCCTCATTTCCAATTCTTGCCTCGAAACTCAGGATAAAATTAATGCATCTGTTGTCCTAATAAATTCTCACTAGCCACTTCCCATTGCAGAGCACTTTGAAAGGAAAATACCCTTCTAAATTTGGCCAGACATTTTTTTTTTTTCCTTCTGTTTGTTGTTACATTTAAATGCACCCCAGCAGCCCTGGTCCGGGCCCTGGATGGGTGTCTGCATGTGAAGTTCCTCTGAGTCCCAGGAATGACAGCTGCTAAAATTGCCTGTAGTCTGGATGGCCTCCGTAGGCAGAGGATTACACCTACAGTAACTAGAAGTAAAGCCTGTATATTACCCGAGGGAAGCAGAAGTAAGAGATCTTATTTTTGTTCTGCACGAAATTTGTATGGTAAACTGAGACGCTTCATGGCAAAGGCACATAATTTGTGAAAAACGGCAGCCTCGCAAAAATCACACAACATCCGGCAGTTTGGAAATTTCACTTAATGTAGCCAAATCCGAGTTTAAAGAAAAAACAAGTAATTATTCTGATTAAGGGGGGGGCAGGAGAAGAAGCTCCGCTTTTTGCCGGTGGCAGGGAGTGGGGAAGATTGCAGGAAGCTGCCGAGTTCCTCCCGTTGCCTCCGCGATGGGAGAAGGGGCAAGCGGAGTCGGTGGCAAGAGCCCAGCGCCGCAAAGGGTTAAATCCAAGCTCAGCACCCAGGTTTCTTGCGGACGTGTGTCGGGCAGGGCCTTGGGAAGCGGGGATGGAGCGGAGCCCCGCGCGCTCGCCTGCGCGCCGGTGCAGCG
>VZSV01000005.1:12921226-12940364 GCA_013398735.1 Nothocercus julius
CGCGGGGCGGCCGGGCGAGCGCGCGCCGCGTTCGCCCCGGCAATTACCACCAGTCTGGTCTTTTGTATCGCCTCATTGTGCTTAATTATGCACCCCCCACACACACCATATGAGAGCTCCCACCCACTCGCGCAGTCTGTCTCACACATACATTCATGCTCTCGTTCGGGACACATAATTTATTCCTCCCAAGATGCAACTGCGTGCGTGTTATATTTAGGCTGTTTTAATGGTAGCTTTAGAAATATTTAAAAGCAGGTGAGCTTTTACACCCAAACAAAGATGGCCGGCAGTGCTTCTCCTAATTAAAAGCAGCAGCGCGGTGGAAAATCCCGGCGCGGCGCTTCCGCGGCGCGCTGCCTTCTGCTGCGGAGCTGGGAAGGTCCCTCCGGCCAGCTGGGAGCTGCTCCCTTTGCAAAGTTGGCCCCGGCGTTGTGCCTGTGGCGAGGGGCACAGAGCAAGTGTGGCGAAGGCCATTGCAGCGTAGGAAAGCCGCGTGCAACCTCCCCGGCAATCTCCTGGCTCTAGATGCTGTTAGAGGTGTTGGATATAAAAGCAAAACCTGCAAATGTGTCGCTATATCAACTCTGTTCTTGTTCCTTTTACAGGTGAAGGCTGCTTCCAAATACGTGGACGTACCCGTAAGCACGATTTAAACAACTTCTGTCATAGTAATTTGCCTTGTGCTGGGTTTTATGGCGTGTGTAGCAGCCCACGTTAGGCATTGCCAGCCAGGACTGAAGCCCAGGCCCTCTGACTTGTAGCGTTTGAACTGGGCAGAGTTTCTCCCCTCCCTTCCTAATGAGCAGTTACCCTCCTATGGAGACCTGCAAGGCTGTTTAGGCACTCATTTGCAGATGGTGTCAAATAGGTACCATATTTATCCAATTGGCTTGAATCGCATTAAAAAAAAAAAAAATAGGAGCAGTGCATTCTGTTAATTCTTCATTTGGACTTGTACAAACACAGTGTAATTTCCAAACAAAAAGGTCCAGACATGTCAGAGCTGAGCCAACACACATCTAACACATTAGCTAATCTATTTTATTTTTGTTCTTCTAATTGTTGGTTTATTTTACTCTTTCGGAAAATGACTTTTTTATTACTTTGGGGAAATGTCGAGGAGCTAGCAACATGTGTTTGGGAAATTGTTAATGAAAATGATTTTCTTTTCCTTTTTTTCTGTAATTGGTATCGGAAAATTGTGTATCGTCTCCTCTAATTAGACCTTGATTCATAAGGAATAGAGCCCTTAATGTTCTTAGACAGAGCACTTAACTTGCCAGAAATTTACATTTAAATTGAGCTGAAATGTTAAATATGAATGTTGACTGGAATGAGGGATTACTGTTGCATTTACAGGCAAACAGATCCTGACTGATTCCAAGTAGAAACGAAGAGATGTTAATACACTGCACCAAGTTCTGCATTCACTTAGTCTAGGCAGTGTAAGTCAAGACTAGCCCTGTTGAGTTTTTGGACCTGCATGGGTGAGGTGCATAGCTAGGTTTAATCTTCCTGCAGATGCAATTTTGCTGCAGGTTCTTGCTTGAGGATGTGACAAATTTATTGTGCATGTAGAACAGCGTCGCCCGCATTCACTGTTTGTGTTACCTTAAACTAGCATTTTTCTTACAAAATTACACCTGTCTGCAGCCCAACACGGGCAAGACAAACGCCTGACATGCAGCTGAGCTCTTCTCTGCTCTAAAACACCGCAGTGCAGACGGCAGCATCCCGCTGTCCTCGAGTCAGCACCCAGGGACACCAGCATCCCTTGGCCGGGGAACCAGGAGCATAAATTAGGTGGGGCTGGTCCATATTTAACTATGGAATCCCATTTTAGAGGGAAGAGGGCAAATCCCATCGGTGACCAGATCACCATCGGTTAGGACCAGTTCCGCAAACACCACCGCGATCGGCCGGCTGCAAAGCAACCCACTTAATGCCACCTTGCGATGGGCACCGTCGGCGTGCTGAAAATTGCTTGAAAGTGTAACACTTGACTAGTGCCACATTTGTGTTGTCCTCATTGTTTTTCAAATTAATACCTTGTCATTGTTTCGGGAGGTGTTAAGAAATGTTGCGAGCTTCCCAAGGGCCAAGCACCGGCCCTTTGCTTGATAATTGTTTGCTTTGTATTAAACAACTCCCTTCCTACTGCTTTCCAAACTGTCCTCATTTTCACCCTGGAAATTACACAGATGTGTTAACTAACTTCAATTTGCAGTGGCTGACAATCGCATCGTGCAGAGAAATGATACTCTGTGATCTGAGGTAAATCACAGTAATGGAAACTAATGACACTAGTTATTAACAAACTTACAATGTGCCATGGAAATTTAAGATTTTTATGGCAGCTCTTGTAATGACTCCTGTTACAGTATTTTAATGGGTTTCCTTTGAGGTAAGTTTGATTTCAATATATGAAGCAACGTGAACTTGAACTCAAACAGGATTATTTTTATTTTGAGTTCCCATTTGCTTGAAAGACGATAGCATTATACCCAAAGTCTAACATCCTCTTCAGCTGCTGTTTAAAATGACTTAATATTTGTGTTAAGATACAGCGTTTAACAGCACAGAGAGGCTTTCTAGGATTTAGCAGTGATTTAGACATTCATTTCAACATCGATTCCCTGACTTACACTTACCCCATCTATTTCTACGAGCAACAGCAAAGTTGACCAAAATCAGGAGAGAAGGGAGAGGTGGGGATCACCCCAGGACAGCGGGAGAGGCAGAGGCTGCCCCTTTCGATGATATTCACGTGTGTGTCTCTCTCTCTTCTTCTCTCCCCCCTACAGAAGCCGGGCATGGATGTCGCCGATGCCTATGTGACATTTGTCCGCCACTCTCAGGATGTCCTGCGTGATAAGGTCAATGAGGAGATGTATATAGAAAGGTTATTTGATGTAAGTAAATGCCTTCTCCTCCTTGGATATCCAAGCAGGAGAGATCCAAAATGTGACAAAATAAGACAGGAGGATAAGTCACATTTTGAGAAAACTTACTGGTTATAGCTTTAAAAAATAAATAAACCTCTCCTTTCTTTCTGACTAAGGCTCGTATCTGCTCTCTGCCTGCTTTAGCTCTGTAGTGTACTGTCTTGATCTGTCTGTGCGTGGATTTAGGGGAACTGCATCTTCCTATGTTAAGCTTGTGAAAAATCTGTCTGTAAATGAACATCTTGGTCATTGTTCTCACTGCTAAAATCTGAGCCAGTGTTTTGGCAGATGTGTTTGCCTAGGACCATCTCTTGTGCACGCCTCGCAGTGGTTTTCACTGACAAGCGCTCCAAGCAGTGAAGTACTAAATTTTGATTCTGAAAAACAACGAAAACAGAGCTGATCGAATATGGACCTCTGTACAGTAGGAGGACCACGTTGTGGTGCCTGACACCAAAGGTCAAGCTCAGGTGTGGTTTCCTTGAAGAAAATGGCATGGCAGCAACCCGAGCCAGATTTTCAGAGTTCACTTTCTATTGCAAGAGATAAATTCCTGGCCCTCTGGGAGAACAGTGACCTGTGATGCCCGTTTCTTGTAAATCTGAGTGCATGTTAACTGATGTCTCCATTTCTGTTGCTCTTGTTATGTCAGAGCCTTTCTGTCCTCGTAGCTGTCCTGTAGCAAAGGTTTTCTGTTGATGGCTTGCCTGTAACATTAGCGTTGCAGTCTCTTTTAGGGTATTTGTCCATATATTCATTTCTGTTTGAAGCAGCTTCTGTTCCTACTTGCCTTCCTCTCATCTTGCAGCAGCACCATTTCTAGACCTTTAACAATCTTACTCGCTTTCTTCACTTGCTCATTTGCTTTCTCGCTGTATAGGGAAAGCTGCTTTTTTTCTTTACCCCAGTCAACCTCCTCTACTCAATATCTCTCTTTCTTCACATTACCTTTCCCTTGGAACCCTCTTCCTCCTTTATAACTCCCACTCTTCCTTTTACCAATATCCTCTCAGATTAAAATGGAACTTATCTCTCATGTCAAATGTTTTATCACATTATATCAAGTGGCATGAATTAGAGTCAAATAATCTTACTGTGTACATCTACTAGCATGACCCATATCCACTGAGAATGCCTCATTCATGCATCGAGCACACCAGTGGCTCCTTAAGGCTCTCCACGTGCTCGCTCTGGGGAGAATTTTAAGCACAAAATATCAGATACCGAATCACCCATCAAGCAGGCATTGGAAAAAAAAAAAAAAAGGGGGGGGGAAAAAATACAAAATATAAAACAAAAGACTGTCGGTTCCATCTGCAGTGGGCCTGCAAGTGCATTGCTCGTTTATGTTGAAATTCATTCCATGAGCAGTTAAATTTCCAGAGCTCATCTGGACTGTTCTTTTCAGTGCCCACACTGCCTTTTCTCCGATCGTTTCCCTATGATTCACAGTTGGTGAATTCCTACCCTTCGGGCCATTCTTTCAAGTTTTTAAAAGGCTGTAATTAGCGCAAATATTGATTTCAGTTTGATCCGTCTGTACTTAGTTTTTACCAAGCCATATTTTAATCAAGTTAACAGCTTACAGAAAAGAAAAAGAAAAAAAAAAAAAAAACACAGCTACCTCATGCAAAAAAAAAAAAAAAAAAAAAAAAAAAAAAACCACCTCCTAAAAAAAAAAAAAAAAAAAAAAGTGCAAAATCCTTCTTTCCCTGCAGCTTTCCACCAATTTTCCTGGTCTGTGCGGAATAAAGTAGCCAGGAGCAGGGTTTTCCACGAGGTCGGCTCTGCGCCGGGGGCTCGGGGCTGGGCTGGCGACACCCGTCAGCCCTGGATCCCACGGCACAGGCAGGGCTGCTGCCTCCCCAAACCCAATTCCTGCTCGGCTGCAGTATGGCGTTGAGCTTGGGGGGGCATCTCCATGCCAAACGCCAGGGTTTCCAAGGAGTTTTTAGACTTCTCGTGTTCTTTTTAATAAAAAAAAGAGAGAGAATGGGAGTACTCAAAAATTACATTTTTGGTGCTGAAACAAACAAGCAAACAAAAAATCCTTATTTTTTTCTCACATCTTCCGAGAGTATTTGAGGAACAATCCTCTTATCTGTAGAGTTTCCCCAGCCACTAGATTATTAACCCTTCAGAGGCAGCTGCTTGGCTGGCTCCGTGCAGCAGGACGTGGCCACCTGGCCAGGCCAAACAGTAGCCACATTTTAGGCTGTTTCGGTAACCCATGTGCTGAAGGCAGGAATGTCTGCGCATTTGCAGCTCCCCAGAAGTTCCTGATTCCCCGCGTTTCTCCCAGTCCTGCCTGCCATTCCCATCCATTTCCCTTCTCCGTTTCCTTCCAGCAGACGAAGCTGCAGCCTGTTCTTAGCCCGTCTCCCCAAAGTAGCTGGGATACTGTGTATTTTTTGACATTTGCCACGATCTCTTAGCAGAGACCATGTCTCTTCCCCCCCATTGCCTGCCCGGTCAGCACTTGGGGAACAGCCCTGCGCTCTCGGGGAGATACTGGTTTTTGCAGCGGATCATTGTAATGTTTCTGTGTGCTCTGTGTGTTAATCCTCTTTATTCTGCAAATGAGAGAGTGGGTTTCCCCCCACTCCCAAAACAGAGTCATCATCTTAATTTTAAAAAATCTGTATTCTTGGGATCATTGAACGAACAGATTGATCGTGGAGTTCTGCTGGTAATCAAAACCTAACTAGCTTTTTGGCAGTGCTGTTTACTGCAGAGTAACATGACTTATTTACTTGGCCTGGCTCACTAATTTGATAACATTTAAAGCTAAAACACTGTAATAAGGCCCATTGGTGCGGAGTGCTGAGAGCAGAAGAATTTAAGAATAGCTTTGCAACGTGTATTTGTTGCCCGCGTCTCTGTGCATGTCTGTGTGCATTGTGGTTCCCCCCTCGTGATGCTTTGCATGCAACTCAGAAGGACTGCAGGTCCCTTCAGTGCCTGGTGGAAAGTAAAATTTTATCACTTTTTCCCCCAAAAGATTGGGAGTAGGGGATGACGTGCAGAATAGAGCGTTTAAAGTAGATAGATGCAGGCAGGTATATTGTAAATATGGGAAAATTCTTCCGGGGGGATCTAGAGTCTTCAGAAAATCCTGCAAAATCGCGTCCCCCTTTGGCGCGGGACGCTCGGAGTTTTGTAGGATCAGCGTTTACGCATCCGTGGTTTTCTCTGAAGGCAGCCGGGAGTTTTGCTCGTAAGGGTTGTGCCCTTCAGTGGCTGTTATTTGTACGTGGGTGTGTGTATGTGTATCGTTCCACCCCGCCGCGATGCGCGCGGTATAGGTTTCATCGCGTCAGAACATATGTGATCAAGGAAGCGTATGATTAACGGGTAGATAGCGTGAATGTCAGCCTTTCTTGCTCGTGAATCGGTAAACACCAATGTAAAACATACCGGGAACGTTTCCTCCCCAGTGACAGGCAAGGAGCGCATACACCGAAGGCTACTGAGCGCAGAGCGAGCTCCCCGCGTCCCTGCGAATTCCCGCATCCCGATGCCGTCCCTAAATAGCGCAGATGGCATTTTTCTCTCTGATGATTAATTCAATATCTTACGGGAAAAAAACAAAAACATGCTTTTGATATGAGAGATCAAAACACCAAGAGAAGCTCCTAAGATTGCAAGGACCTAAAAAAAAAAAAAAATTAATTTATTTTTTTCCTCCTTGTACTTCTTGAAGACACCAGCCTGAGTAGAAGATAAGGATTAAAACAGATGTGCTTAGTGCTAGTTCATCTGCTTAAATCTAGCGGTCTCTGCGATCGGTGATTAAAAAGCCATCTCTAACTTTGATGAAATCCACCGCGGGGTAATACTGTGTCTCTGATAGCTTTCTTATGGGCCTCATGTCTGCCTAAACCGGACATGGAAAACATTTCACTGGAGATGATACATGGATTATATGGGTCAATTATACACTTAATCTGCCTTCTGGGGATTAAACGTGCATGGATTGACCCTGCGTATTTGGCTTGTCCTTGGCAGTTATCAGATCAGGGAGGTTGCCTTTACCGAAAAGTCTGGTAAGAACTTAATCATGCAGTGATACAGCCCGATGAGGCGGCGGTAGCTGCGGCGCTAAGCGCTCCCTGCTTTCTGCAGAAGGCAGTTTTACCACTTCACTGTCACTGTGTATGTTCTGCTTCCTCGAAGGTCTGTGTCACAGCCGGGATACCAGACGGAGCATTTCTCGTGAAATAAGGAAGCGAGCCCGTGCGTGCCTGCAAGACGAAGGCGTTTTTCTCTTGACGTCGCGTTGCAGCCGGCGGGCTCCGGGCGAGCGTCGCGGGGAGGGCGACGAGGGCGGCAATGGGTCCCCCTGCCCGGGGCTGGCCATGGGGCACCAAGGATGGTCCCTCTCAGCCCCGGGGATGCCGCTCAGGACTGTCCTCGTGTGCCCAAGGTGGCCTCCGCTCTTGGTCGTTGGCTTCTCGGTATCGGGTGTGTTGAGTAATGAGGACGCAGGGAACCGTGTGAATCCCAAACTTTAACAAAGCATACAAATTTCCAGGAACCTCCAGGAGAACTTCTTGCTGGTTTATTGGAGGACTTGCAGGCAGTTTAGCACATGTTTCAGTACCCACTGATTTGGAGCCTGAGATCAGACTTGAATACTTGAAAAAAATGCAAAGCACGGAGCGACAGCTCCAGCAGTTAGTCCAGCAGGTCCTCCGCAGGCGGGTAGACGTGAGCTTGGCCGTACGATGCCGCCTTTCGGCTTCGGCGGGGTTACCCCCTCCAGCACGGGCAGCTGCTCCAGGTAGCGCTTGCAGGATCGTGGCATTTCCGTGCCGCGCGCTGTGCCAAAACGGAGCCCCGGGCGCCCTCCCTTCTCCTTCCCATCCTTGCACCAGGCGGCCTCGCCGTGAGTCAGTGGAGCAACTCACTGTGAGTCGGAATTACTCATGGGGGGACGGGTTGCGGGATCGGGGACGAGCGGATGTCGCAGCGTACGCCGGGCTCTAATCTAATAACTGCAGCCTGCAGCCGCGCTCGGTGCTTTCTCGCAGCCAGACAACAAGCCGCTTCCCTCCTACGCAGCTAGACTGCTCATTAGGGCACTAACTCTCCCACTCCCATCCTGATACGGCCTCCACTGAGCTATTTCTTCTTAGTTGTTTTTTTGCATTTTTTTTTTCCTTTCCCCCTCCTTGAAGCGAATGGTGAGACAATTAGGCAGGTTGCTCTTGGGGAAAGGCAGCGTTTTTTGCTTTTCTCCCCCAAATCAGGTGCAGCACGGCTCCCACTGGGGCTCCCAAAGCCAGGGCCCCGCCATCCCCGTGAGGGTCTCTTGCCAGGAGAGGGGAAAGGGGCTGAGAACGGACGTGGCTCATCACAGCCATCTCCCTTGCCATTGCCCTCGCGAGCCTCACGCGGCTGCCAGCGTGCGCAGGAGCGGCCGCCTCCCTCGCCCGCCGTCCGCCCGCAACGTTCCTCCCATAGAGCGTTCTTTTAAGTAGGTCCCGTTTAATTTATTTTAGGGAGAGCCTTAATAAAATAAGTCCTAGATCTGTCACTGGATTTTACATGCTCGTAAGGGTTTTTTCCTCCTAAATGTCTTTATCAGAACAGCTTTTCATGTTCCAGTAGACATTTGGTTGAAGACAGTTAATTTGTTTTCTTTTCCAGAGGAGATTTTCCATTAATCATTCTAAGAAGGCAGACTGATTGCTCTGTTACTTTAAGGTCAGCACAGGCTTGCTAACATGATCTGCACAGTACTTTTGAGTGAGCGTTGGAGATTTTTCATTTATTTATTTATTTATTTTGCATTTTAGGGCAGGCAGCAAGCGCAAGATCCTTGATTTCCCCATAGGAATGAGTGACCGAGGTGCGTTTTGCAGGAGAGGTGCTGCCATGGTGGCTCGGGGAAGAGGGATCCTTTTGCAGCCTCTGCCGAACTGGAGCTGCCTGTGCCCATTTATAACTCCGTACAATTTACATAGTGCGCTCTGCCTCCCAGCTTTATTTAAGAGGCCCTTCGGCTAATTTGGGCTCCGCTCCTGTGGGTGGGCAGGAGCGAGGAGCCGGAGGCGTTGGCGTTTCCGTGAACCCCAGCCTACGCCGGCGCAGCCCGCGGGTGCGCGAGGAGAGCAGGCTGGGGCCCGAAGGACTGGGCTCCCTGCGGGATGGAGCCGTGCGTGGCACCGGGGGCGGCGTGGCAAGGAGCCCTCCCTGGCTCCCTCCCGCCCCGTTCCCGGCGCATCCCTGGCCCAAAGCAATCGGTGGCGCGCGCCGGGGCGGGCAGCGAGGAGTCGTCTGCTTTCCAGCGGCGCCTGCAATCCCTCTTTTCCTCCCCTTGCCGAAATGCAGCCCCGCACGGATGCTGCCTGTGCCAGCGCGAGGCAGTGGTGCGTGCGGGATTAGCCGTCGTAGGTCACTTGGTTTCTCTTGATCTCCACTTCTTTCCTTTCCCCAAACGCCTTTAAACCTCACCCCAGATTTATGATATCAGCATTCAAAAATGCTCACTGAGACTGGGGAAGGGAACATGTTTTCTGTGGTATGAAACCCTAGAAATGATACCGGGATTGCTGTTGCCTCCCACACTCACTAAATAGGTCCAGGACACAGCGATACCAGGCAGCTTGGAGCTAATTTTTTGGAATTTACAGGCTGCAAAAGAGGAGTCAATTCAAGGTTACCGAGTCCCATTTTGAATCTTTCAATTCAATATAAAAATAAGTATAATTAAAGTATTCCATAACATATATTACTGTACAACATCTTATTTATCAACTTTACATCCAATTATACTGTCATTGCATTGCACTGACTATCAAGGCCCTGGGCCCTGTATGCAAAAAGAGAAAGCACACCATGTGGATATTATATTTTAAAGGGTTCTTTATATAGCAAGCCAAATTTTAGTATGTTGACTCCATTTCTTTTTTGAAAAATGGAGATAAGCAGAGAATATTTTATAGGTTTTTTTTTAAAAAAAAAAAAAAAGTATTTCAAAACAGATATCCGTGCAGAATTATGTGTGCGAGTGTGTACCTTTATATATTTTTATGCAAAAGCTCTGTTCTTCGGGAAAGTTGAGGGCTGCAACCTTCTGCAAGGCATTTGGGGGGTTGCAGGGGTTTTGTTTGTTTTTATTTGGCAGTTCCCAAGCGAGCGCTGTGCGCTCTGCTGAGCTGGAGCTCCCGAGAAGGCAGAGGGGGCCCCGGAGCCCAAACCCACGTGTGTAACGCGGGGCCCCCTTGAGACGTTGGCACAGGCAGGAGCTGGAGCCCACTGTCCTAAGAGCCGGCTCGGGAATGCTGCGGAGCCAGGACAAGCTTCACCTCGTCCCCGCAGGGTCCCCACGTGCGCGGCCCGAGCTACGCGCGGGTTTTGGGGTCTGCCCAGTGGGTCTGGCCCCGTGGCCGTGCATCTCAGCAGTGCCGAGGCTTCTGGCATCCCCAGAGGCATTTACGGGTTGGTTGATTTCACGCAGCACCAAAAGCTGAGAGTTTCTGGAGCTGCTGCCCTTGGGCACCTTTATTTTCCATAGACCTTGGCCACACCAAACAGAAATGGCAGCGGGCGCCGTTCCCACCCCACGTGGCGAGTTTACCCGGGAGGAGCGCGATGCCGCCGGACACGCGGGAGCCCCGCGGCTCCATCCCGTTAGTGCCGGTGGCGGTGCCGTGCCGGAGCGCTCCGGAGCCAGGATAGAGCCAATTAAGGGTGAAACTCCCGCCGGGGCTCCCCCTCTTGCAGAGCTCCCCAAGCAGCGGGCGATCGCAGTGCCATATGTAGTGCAGCACGTGCTGCTCTCATGTGGCACCCGCTCCCAGTTTCACCTTTCCTTCCGATTTCCCCTCCTGGTTTCATCCGAGACAGCGCTCTTAAGTCATTCTAAGTGGTTTTTTTTTTGGTGTTTTTTTGGTGGTTTATTTTTGGGAAGAGAGGCAAAAAAAATAAGATAATGTAATTCAATGATGCCATTTGCATCCTAGACAGATGATGAATCGCTCTGGCTAGCAGCTTAACCCTATTATGTAGCACTGGGACTGTGACGTTATTAAATAATAATACAGATTATTTTAATAGCAAGCTCCTTTGTAACTTCCCTGTATAGCCACGTTTTTAATGTGGATGAAATTTCGTTGTTAAGGAATAAAATGGAAAGGGAAAAAAAAAAAAAGCATCAGGTACCACAGAACTGGGGTGAACTTGGTGGAATACAGTGAATATACCTGCCATGAAATCATAATCACGGTATAAAAAATATCCTTGTCCAAAGTGGAAGTCTGACAACTTGGAAAAAGCAGTTCAGCCGTTAATTTCAATAATAACTCAGTGCGACTGTGACCTGTGAGGCTCCAAGCACATTTGGGAGGCTTTAATGGAGTAAAGCAAAGGAAAAAAAAAAAAAAAAACACCCTGGGGTTTCAAGGCATTTTTATTAATTGTTAGTGCTTTATGAGATCTCTGTAATTTAATGTGGAGCTCCATGAAGAGTTTTAATTTAGCAAACGAGAGGCACGTAGCCTTTCGTGCTAAGCCATAGGGAGAGCCCTGCCGAACCGCTGCTGATTTACTCGTGTGAGCAAGGTGCGAGGGTAGACTCCGTGGTTTGGTACAGAGTTCGTGTATCCAAAATACTTCTGATTTGCGCATTCTGTTTCTGAGCATACCAGGCTGGAGATCCTGCGGAGAAGTTAAATTAGCACAATGCAATCTGTTACCCAAAGTTAGGTTTATTTTCTGAAAGAAAAGATACTTTAAAAAGTCTGTAAATTTTAGGGGGAAATATCTTTCTAATAACAAAAAGAAAAGCTGCCGGTAGCCCTCGTAGTGCTTTGTTATTGTGCGCTCAATAGAGCTATAGTGAAAAATGTACTTTTAGATGCAGACTTTTGTATCCCTAAGAATTCAGCAGCACAGAAAAGCTGCCTACCGATCGGTTTGGGTTATTATCTGGTGCACAGCGGCGCAGCAGAAGGATAACTGTTTATTTACTCTTTGCAGATAATGTTCTGTTATTTTATAGCCTTTGGCAATAGCAAGAGAGAATCCGATCTATACAATATTGGTGTGTATCCAATTGTTTGCGACCGTCCCAAGTTTTGAAACATGATTGTGAGAGAGGAATATAAGCTTAAGCTTGAAAGGCTAAAAAGCAGAAAGCCCCACACGTAAATGCTATTATGCACTTAATGAGGCAGGGTTTAAAAAAAATCAGCCACACAAGTTGGTTTTATCAAAGAAAATGTATAAATAACAACCAGTGATTCAAACTGCTGCACAAAGGGAAAAGCAGGGAAGGGAAGCTAGCACTTCACTTGTGGCATTCAGATAATAGTATTTACTACACTAATCTTTTTGGCTTAGCGATTGACAATCAATATATTATTATCAACAAGCGTTAACGCAAACAAAAAGCTTCCATTTCTCTTTTAACCTCATCCCTTAAGTCCTTTAAATTTAATTAAAACCGGACAGCTCCCCCATAGTATGAATTAGAGTTAAAATCATATTAAATATTTGTTCTCGGGGAAAACAAAAGTGTCAGCTTGTGCTACCGGGTTTGGCTGATTTTTTTTTTTTTTTTTTTTTTTTACACACAGAGGAAAAAAAAAATACCAGCTACTCAAAGTTAAAATAAAGTCTCTCTCCCTCCCTCCCCGTCTCCCAAGACTACTGTCTATAACATGTTGTTCCTTATAGAAAGTGGGATATGGTGGCATTTGCTTGATTAACTTGCTCGACAAAAGTGACAGCTGCTGTGGGTGCATGTAGCTAAGCTGCACAGCGCAGTTCCGCCTTTGTACATCTGTCAGCAAAAAAGGAGGAATAAAGAGTGAAAAGAGACAAATTGGTCCCAAAAGGCAATCCATTCAACTCAGGAGGTTTGCTCTATTCAAGCACTCGCTGGGAATCTCAAGTGCTAGGTAGCTTATTCAATTTCATTCATTCTTTAGAATGAGCCCACAAGTGTTTAATTTCTTATTCTGTTGAATAAAAAGGGGGAGCTTTTTTTTTTTTTTTTATTGGAAGCATTAATTGTAAGACTAGTTGATCAATGCCCGTGATATTAACTCATTGCTTATTTTCTGTTTAGCTGTGTGCTCTTAGATCTGCAGCCGCGAAATTCATTTCTGTAGCGTGGCAATAGCTCACCAATTTCTTTGCCGCTGGAAAACCCGGGCGCTCCCAGATGCTTAATCCGTAGTGCCCTGAGCCTTGGCCCCTAAAAGACTTAGGAGAGTGGGTCAAATCCTCGGCAGGTGTAAACCAGGGTAGGCACCAGGTTGTTATTTACGGTACTCATGGTTGGGCATGGGGCGCCATGGAGCTGGATGCTCTTCGCCCCATGGAGCTGACCGGTGGGCACCAGCTGCAGACTTGGCCTTGCAGACGGGGCTCGTAGCTCCGAACGCTGATGTGCCATTTGGTGGTTCTTCTCTAGGTGCCCTCTGAGAGCAGAGCTGAAAAGGAGGCCCGTAAGGAGGCCACTATTGAGTGCTCTGCAGGGCGGAATAGTTTTTGTGGAGAAGTGGGAAGGAAAGTTTATGAACAAGTGGGATGGGGATTGCTGTGTGGGCGGGTCTCAGCTTTGGATCCAGAAAACATATGTTTGCAGAGGAGAAATGTTCTTCTTTCTTCTTCGTCTTGAGGCAGAAGGTCTTCTACTCCCATTTCGTTACTGCCAACGGGCGCCTCAAGCTGCCTGTGCGCCTTCACCCACCTGCACCCACCTCATCCTCATCTGACCAGGGCCAGGTATCTTAGCTTAAGAGTTTCTGATATGCTTGTCCCCCCTTTTTCCCCTCTCCATCACTGACTGCAGTTGAACCTTTGGTGTGCCTAGGCAGATGCTTCACCTTCTGCAGAAACCAAACCTAGTGTTGCCAAAGCATTGCCTAGCTTAGCTCTCGGAGCCCAGCTAAACCCTAGCTAGCCCCGCACTGGGAGCAGGGCAGCAGAAGGTGCATCCCCTCCATCCGCCACCCTCAGCCGCTTAGAGGTCCGGGGTAGAGCCAGCGTTTGGAGGACACCCTCACATTCCCATCCTGTACACTGCTGTGTGTGTTATCTCAGCCCTGCTGGTGGGCTGGCCAGGAGCCTCCTCTTTGTTTAAAGAAAAGGGTAGAGAACGGTCTTTGCTATGAGTCTCTGCACTTCCTTGTCGTTACAAGTTCTAATCTTTGCAAATGGCTGCATGGGAACAGCGTGCCAGCACTCGCAGCTTTCCACCGGATGAGCTTCGGGCCCGCTGGATGGGCCACACACCCCAACAAGTCAGTACTTCCTATCCTCCTTGTCTCATCCAGACACTCGAAGGGAGAGCTGTTGCCCAAGATCCAGTTCCATTTTCCCTTTGGAAATAAGGCTTGGAGTCGTTGCGTCCCCCTCTCTCGTCGCTTGCTCGCGGTGCCCTGCGTGGCGGCTGCACCTCTGCAGCACCTCGAGTCCACGGGTGCATTTCAAAGGCGCCTTTGAGCTCTGCAAAACAAGGCTGGGCCCCAGACAAAGCGAAGGCGGCAGCCGGCGTTTGGAGTTGGCCTGTGCCGTGTGTGCCGCAGTTTTAAATAGATTTGCACTGCTTGGATTGGTTCTGGTTGGAAAGCCAGTCCTGAAATGAGAGGTCATAGGGGAGAGTTACTATGGTAATTGAGTAGTATCACCAATAGTTTTGCTCTTATGAGCATTAAAGCACGTAATAATAGACAAACAACAGTGGTTAAAGCAAGCAGGTAGGATTACTATGTTCTTTTGTCAGAAGTATATAATGTCTCGTAGTCAGTTTTAAAGACTTCTCAACCCCCAAATCCACCCAGCAGTCACCTGCTGAGTAATTTTGTATGCCTAATCTCTAGCCCTTAACTACAAGCTTTCTGCTAATTTGAGGCAAATGGGTATTTTTGACACTAAATAGGGCAGTAAAGAATCCCTGACCTAGAAAAACTCCATTCCAAGGCACTGAGAGCAGAAAAATATTCTTTCAGCATCCTTGTGAGACCTTCGGAATGACATAAAATAGCTTTGACTAAACTGTGTTGCAGCCTTCGATTAATGGTTTGCAAAAACTTGCTGAACATCCCTACTACAACTTCCCCCATAAAACTTGTCACTTCAGATTGCCATCAGCCACCACAACAATAATCATTTCATGCCTATTGCTAATTGCAAGCACAGCTGAGGCTCAGCAGGGTGCTCTTGCACAGTCCCAGGCCTTTATACCAGCCTCAATCTGTTGTATGGCACTTGTTCACACACAAAAAAACTACCAGTAAAGGCAGAAAGAGGCAGAGTCACAGGTTTCTTGTAATCCCTCTGCTACCCTGCTGACAACCGAGCCCTATAAGCATTCCTGGTTTTGTCCCACTCTTTACAAAAGCTGAAGTGACCTTAAGCTACTAGTATGTAAGCTTTTGAATGAAGAATACAGCTCCTTCAGGTGCCTTAAGAAGCAGTGTTGCATCTGGCTTATGAGATTCTGTTTGCAGCACCCCTGGGGTGAGCTGTGGCTTCCTGTAACATGTAAAATATGAGTGTGAACTCAAGGTTCATAGCAAGGAACAGGAGGTCATGCTTCCATTCAGCTCACACTAAAGAGGACGGGGGTTTGCAGATGTTCCTGTATGTGTAATGACACCACCTCCCGGAAAGCGCAGGAACCCAGCACAGTTTTTTGATAAAAATGTGCCACACTCCGTGTGTTACTTGCAGATTTATTCATATCAATTTTTGCAATTTATATATTCAGAGATAAACTTGCTATTTAAGCAACTTATTGATCGTGCATTTAAACTCTAAAAAGGGGGGGGAAAAAAACCCCAGCAAGCAAGCTTATTGCTCAAGCTGGTCAGGGTGTTAGATGGGCAGCCGTCAAAGGCTGCCCCTTGGCACGCTGCAGCTCTCCAAGGCTGCTCGCGAGGCTCCCAGCTGGCCGAGCTCGTTTGCCCAGGCTGGCACCTAGCAGTGAGCGCCACCGTAAACGGGAAGAACCGACCTGAAAGAGGAATTCAGTTCCTGGCCTCGCAGATTGGACGTGTGCTTGTTGCTACTGGGTTTCTTCCTGATCCCGTCCCC
Source organism: Nothocercus julius (assembly GCA_013398735.1). NCBI lineage: Eukaryota > Metazoa > Chordata > Aves > Tinamiformes > Tinamidae > Nothocercus > Nothocercus julius. The sequence continues at coordinate 12,937,228 of VZSV01000005.1, forward strand.
AAGATTATCCGTGGTATCATCAGAAATGCCTGTGCGCGACAGCGAGTTGCATGCCCAGTTGTGGCCCGTGGGCTCTCCCAGAGCCCTAGTTGTTCCTTACAAGGGAGCTTCGAGAAAACCCTCTGCTTGTATTAGTTACAGTTGCTGTGCACATGGGTGCTCAGCCCCCATCAGCGTGCCTGAAACGTGCTGCACCCGCACGGCAAGGCCAGGAGCACACGCAGGGCTCGGAGCTTGGGCTCTGCCTTCCGCACTGGGGACTTCGGGACAAGCCCCAGCTGCAGTCAGGGCTCTGGGAAGGGGCTTTTCCCGGCCCACCGACACAGACCCGCCGCCCTCCGGCTGCTGTCCGGCAGGACCGCGTTGCGCTCCTTTGTCTGAAACACTCACGTTGCTCTTTAGGAGCATTTGGCTTTGTTGTTGTTGTTGTTGTTGTTGTTTTAATAATATAATCATATGCAAATGTTATCATCCGCGGTGGTTAGTCATGAAATCAGAGGCCTCGTGCGTCTTATAGCACATCAACACCAGTGATAACTACAGGGAACATTTAATTTATGGGCTAAACGTATCTTTTATGAATATGCAGGGCTTAAATTCAGCAGTTGGTGTGTGCTCTATGAAGTGATGTGACGGTTTCGTGTATCAAGATCAATGAATTATACTTCATCTTTTTCTCTCATGAGCAGAAAGTCTTTGGAGTTACTTAGCTTTGAGACAGAGCTCCCTTCGTGCAGCCCAAGTCCTTCTGGCTGAGCCCTTGCTAGGCAATACTCAAGAGGAAAGATCCAATTCAGAAGTTCTCCTCCAAGTGCTGCCTGTTTGAGTGTCTACCAGAAACATAACAGGCTTCACGAGAAATGAATGCTTAATTTAGCTTAATTTGAAGCAGCAAAACTGTGCGCCCTTCCTAAAAGGCCACTGCAAGTCGGTAGGTCTGGTGGTGCCAGCTTGGCGGTGCGTCGTGCGTGACTCGCTCCTGTTGCTGTCTTCTCTGACCCCGTCGAAGGAGCAGCTCCTGGACGCAGCAGATGCTGTCGGCTCGCGGAGTTTGTGCCGTTGTCTCGCAGAGGGTCTCGTTCCTGGTTGGCATTTCCAGAGCAGTGTAGGTGTGTGCGGCACAGGCCAAGCAGAAGGGGCAGAAGGGAGGGATCACCTCATCTCGCTTAGAGGTGACACAAGCACCTGGCAGATCGTGTTTTGGAAGACAAGATGCAGCGGTGAGGAGGAAGAGCGTGTGCCTATGTAACGTGTATGGCTTGATTTGTTCCTCTATGGGTTTGGATTTAAAGGATGTGGTGGAGGAAGGGGCGTTTTAATGGCCTGGGCATTTTGTGCAGGGTGTAGAGGCTGATGGCCCTTGAATGCTGAAGGGGCAGCCAAAATCTGCCACAAATTGAGTAAGATGCAAGCAGCAAGCAAGAGATTATCCCATACCTTTTCTTTGGTTATTCTTCCATCCCTTTATTTCCTTCATTTTCTTAGGAGATGGGAGTAGAAGTCTTAAGTACAGGAACGTCCCGGATGGGTCTTTTCTTGACATAGGAATCAGCCAGCAGAGACTGAGCCGGTGGCCTCCTGCTCTCATCCTCCCGCAACTGGTGGGCGAGGGGAGCTCTCCTTCCCCAGCTGCGCTTTGCTCCCCTTCTTCAGCACTGAAATGAGTGAGCAAAAGCAAAAGCACTCCCCGTGTGGTCCCAAGGAAGGCTCTGCAGACCTCCTCCAAGGGCAGGTGTTGTTCCAAGGGCAGGGTATATTGCATGTCACATCACGGCTGCAACACAGCAATTACTGGACAAGTGCACTGCACATCTCTGGGCCTAGGATGCCATATAGGCTTACAGGGCAGCATATGTTAAGCCATAGGAACCAGCAAAGCGAAGCGGCACACGTCCGCACGCAGCAGCAGTGCCTGGTCCTGGCGGCGGGGTGCTTTACGCTGCCGTTTTGTCGCCCATGTCGAGGGCACCTTTTCGCTACGCTGTGCGCGTTGCAGAGTTTGGGCTCATCTGTTTGATTTGGTCAGCCTTTTGCCAGCTCGTGTGCTCGGCTGGTGGCTGCTCCAGGCCGCCGTTGCCTGCAGTCCCCGATGCTCAGTTAAGACCCTGCCCAGTGACAGCTAGTAGTGCTGGAGCCACATGGCCAGCAGTGACATCTGCAACCTGCTCACAGGCAGAGGCGAGCGGCTCTGCCAGCGCTGCAGAGCGGCTCTGTGTGTGTTTGCGGGGTTATTACAACCCACAGCCTTGGATTTTGGAAATACAGAGTATTTGGTTGGCTTAATTCTTCACCAGCAGCACTGGCAGCTGAAGCAACTAGAGGACAGAGGGATGTTCCTGAGTCAGGGACCCACACCCAGGAGAAAAAAGGGTGAGAAAAAAGTAATGCTTGAGCCAGATTGGTGCAAGGTTTTAGTTTAGTTGGACAGGAGCTGCATTTCAGACTAACCTGGATGGGGCTTGATCAGAGATGGGATTTCGTGGAGGAAGTTCCTAAATTCTGTGGTGTTTCCCCCCCCCTTTTTTTAAGGCTGGCCCTAGTTTCTTTTCAGCCCGTCTCTGGTGCAGGTTTTGCTGTGTGTCTGTGCAAGGGCTGACCATGCACAGGGCGACACGATGGTTTTGTGCAGACAGAGCCCTTCCTAATTAGCAATGGTGTCTGTGCAGCGGGGACGTTCTGTGATGCCCCTCGCCGTAGTCCCTGCTTCGCTGTGTTCCAGGGATCACTACCCACCCATGTAGCATGAGATGTGCAAGCTGAACCGCAGCCCACCAGCGCCTTCCTGCACGGCAGGGCTGGCAGGCTGCAACCACAGGGCTGCAAGCCCCGTTCGCAGGCAAGCAGCAAAATATTAGCCCCTGGAGGGGCCCTCTGAGACCAGCAGCTTGAAACAAGCTCATTTACGTGATGCTTTTCCATCCTCCATAATTGTGAGGGTGAAACGCCCGTAGGCGCTAGCGCCAGCGCATCCTCTCGTGCAGCTAAGCCTTGTGCTGCACTAACCTCCCCTCCGCTCAACCTCGGGGAGGCTGCTGGGGCTGGACTTTCCCATGGTGAGTAGTGGCTGCAGCGCGGGGCTCACACACCTACTGGCAGGACTGAGCTCTTGCTGGGGAAATGGGCTGGAAAAAATAATA